>OZ014479.1:8946792-9504372 GCA_963965965.1 Trididemnum nubilum
AGAGATTTTAACGCGATGCTCGCATGCAATTGGAACTCGCAGAAGTTACTTACACGTTGAGACTGCGTGCCAGCGATTACCGCCAAATCGAGTCGGCGGAAGAGTCGCTATCGCACTGGTTCACTTACACGGTGCGAGATAGTTTCAAAGCGCGGCTTGCTGGTTTTGAGTGCCAAAGCCAAGTGTTGCAAAAGCACTTCAAATGCGCCGTTTGTCAGCTTTTGCATTTGAAACAATTACGCTTTGGAATTTTGAAAAGAAAATGTATGAAGCCAATGCAAGCGTAAAACGAAATAGAGTGAATACAATTAAGCAGCTAATTTCGTTAAAACTTGCAATGAAAATGCAAGGTGAAAGATGAAGCAGCAATGGCGGCGTGCTGCTAGTGCAAGATGTGTAATACGGAAACGCTGAAAATTGCTCAAAAAAGATAACTTACTTTGTATCAATTTGAGTTGTCTTGGATGGAGCAAAGTCAAGCGGGCATTAATACCTACCTACTCATAATTTATTATAATTCTGTCATTTATCCTTTTGGTCCTCGTTTTTTTCTACCGCAACCCATCTCTGACTGTGTTTCTTGTTTAGTCATACATAATATTTGGTAATATAAAATAATAAAATTTATTTACATTTTTGTGCAGTTAATTCTGAAAACTTTTTTGAAATTACCTTTTCTCCAAGCATGTATGACTGACAAATTTATATTGTTGGTTTTCCGATATTGCATAAGCATTTTGCACTTTATAGTAGATCTGTGCTGTCATATTATACAAAATGTAATTGTTAAATTTTAAGGCGGCTTCTGTCGCTACAGAAGTACTGGCTTTTTTTGAATTAAACCAACTTTTAAAAAATTCATCTGGCATTCATATAATTTGTGTTTTCATGTAATTTTGTCATGGTGCTACTAAACCACAGCTGTTACAAAGCAGCAATATCCACAATAATAAAATAAGCAGCGCATGCATTTGCTAAACGCTAGGCAATTGTGTAGTGGGGAGGATAAATTATTATGAACAGCGCAAAAATACGTCAGTGACTTCAAATCATAACTCACTTCTGGCGTTATTCAAATGAAAAAGCGCCACAAAACTACTCAAATAATAAAAATGGTGCAACCGAAATTGAGAGCATGATTTGATCAGAAAAACTGCATTTTCATGATATCAATACTTAATTAAAATGCCGTGCAGTCTGTGTTGTGTTTCTCCACTTCACTGTGGCTATTTTAACCGCAAGAGATACCGATAGGCTACTAGCAATCTCGGGTCAGAAAAGAAAGCAAACGCTAACCCGTTTTTAGCCGACAAAAACCAGTGGATGGTACTTGTGTACATGGTACTGAACCCAACGAGTGAGCATACGGTGTGAGCCTACACTGCTAGCACTGTTACAGCTCCGATTGACCTTTTTTTGTGTCACCCGGTCTAGTTTCGAACTCGGTTGCTTCTCCCCTTAGTTTGCTCACGCCACTTAGTTTCCTCCACCCATCGGCTGCAAACGCTTTGAAATTTACGCGCTTTTTGGTGCACGATTTTGTGTTTGGCCAAATTACCACTGTTCTGGCATTTCTTTTCATTCGAGCAATTGACCAACGGACGCATTTTATTTTGAAGACTGCTCGTATGGCGCTTTTTTAGTTCATTATTTTCTGATTAAATTTCTGTTCTTTTTTGTCGTGCCTTACTGTTCCATCCAGGGTGGGAAAAATTACTTGTTTTTGTTGTAATTACAACTTAAAATTTTCACTAACAATTACAATTATTCAAGTTTAATTAATTGAAATTCAATTACAATTTCAATTACAATTACAATGAAAAAAATTTGCAAACATTTCGACCAATTCACTTACATATTAAGCCTCAAGTTTTGCTTAGGTTAACACTGTGGATTTGTTTTGTATTTTTGCACCACACCTATTAAAGCCCCATTTTATTCTATTCTAGTTCTTCCACCAATCTAAGTTTAACTTTAATTTTTGCGACTCATAACTTTGTTTGTAAGCATATTGTCAAGTATGTTATTGAATTCATATCGCTTCCAGCTACATTATGGTTTTAGCTAAACCATAGTATCATACCGCAATTATTTGTGTAAAAAAAAAAGTTTTGGCACGATTAAAATTTATAAATAGGTTTTGTACGTTACAATTGTGTACGTTACAATTGTGCAAAAGAAAATAAAAGTTGTGTACGTCACAACTTTCAAGCTACAACAACACAATTTTAGCTTTTAGCAATAATATTACATCTTTAGTATGATCATACAAAATATAGCCATTAGCAGTAGCGTGGCCAGGGGGGCGGGGGGGGGCTAGAGCTCCCCCATTGGCTTGTGAAGTATGCAAAATTGCACGTTTTTGGTGCTTTTGAGGCCGAGTTTTGGTGAAAAATTGAAAATAGCCCCCCCCATCGGAAAACAGCCTCCCCTCAAACGTTCGAATTTCCGATTTCGGCCGAAAAATCAGTCTCAAAATCGGTGAAGACCTTTTTTTTTTTTTTGGAGATCACCTGAATTTGGGCGGAAAAAATCTTTGAAATTCTGAGATTTAAATGAAAATTCGGGTCAAGGTCGTCTGCACTTTTCTCACTCTTTCAAAATAGCCCCACCCTTTTCCAAATCCTGGATACGCGCCTGGCCATTAGTGTCGCTTTGACATAAATAGCAAGGCAAACAAGCAAAAAATGGTACAAAAGATGGTAGCAAATAGGTACTTAATCATAATATCACAAATAGCATTAAAGTTACAATCATAAGCGTAGCCAAGAACGGGGGTCGCCCCCCCAATCGAAATGGCACCAACGATAAAAATGTTGCAAAAAGTCTTGTTTTTTCATTTTCAGTTTCTTTTAGCATCTTTGCATACAACAGTACACGCGTACAACAGTAATTAAGAATAATATTGACAACCAAGAGGTCCAGGCCCCCTCAATTCGATATTGCCGACCAATTAAAATGTATAACCCGGGTGAAATTAATATGGGGTTTTGTCTCGAAAGTTGCTCCTCAGGCCCTCATTTAATCGTTTTATGAACGTAGTGCAGTAACTAGGGCCGGGTTTACCATATAGCATAGTGCCAGGGCCCCGCGCTCAAATGGTAGGACTTTTTTTGGTCTTCACCTATATTTGGCCGGAAGATGTTGCAAAAATCTGCAATGTACGAGAGGTCCTTAAATCAGGCATAACATGGTTAGTAAGCGTAACCATCTTATGTGCAGTATTCAAAAACAATTCATCTTCATTTTGTTAGTTTTTAGTCACAAAATACTTTTAAAAAAATAAGTTAAAAGAAATGCTCTTTAAACAAGTGTTAAATATGAGTTGAGGGGTCCTGGGCCCCCAGGCCGTGGATTAGGGCAGACCCTTTTAGAGTCATTTTTTCATTTCAACTTGCATGGGTGTTAGATTTTTGCCTTGAGCCAAAAAAATGAGAAATCCATTTTTTTTTTTTTGAAATTGGACCCCGTTTAGATACTGCCCTCAGGGCTTTTTTGTATCGTTTCCCCTCAAATCTGAGAATACTCGTAAAATTAGTACTACTAGTGCCAGATATGCAATGTTGATACTCATTTTTATTGTTTTTCAGAGAGGAAGACAATGGTGATCTTTAATTTAGCATTAGAGTTACTTTTAAAAATTTGAATTTTTCTTACAATTTAAGGTTTTCAAAAGCGCATTAATTTTTTAACATTTTCTTTCAAGTTTTATCACAACTGTTTGCATCAAATGATGTATTACCTAAAAAATACAGTAAATGCACTACAAACAGCATTGATAGTCTTGATTTTATTGACTAGCATGAGCAGCTTTTCTTATGGCGTAGTATTTTTTTAGAATTTCATCTACCCAGGTGCATCTTTGCAGAAACATCATTCACTGGTAACATTTAACAATAACGGCCGTGGGAATGGTGTCATCTATTTTACTCACATAAAAAGATTTTTAGTGTTGCCTGAGCCTACATTAATCAAACGCTGTATAGATAATCAGATATCGAGCAATTCGTTAAGCAACCACTTTACCTAAATTATCCAAATCATACTCAGTCTGTGGAACTTGCAGTAAAGATGACAACAACAGCAAGTGGACGAATTGCTGGCTCAAAAAGACAGATTGGTGAAGCACTTTGTACTATTGCTGGAAGAAATAGCAATGGATCGGGAAAAAAATACTACGCCATAAGAAAAGCTGCTCATGCTAGTCAATAAAATCAAGACTATCAATGCTGTTTGTAGTGCATTTACTGTATTTTTTAGGTAATACATCATTTGATGCAAACAGTTGTGATAAAACTTGAAAGAAAATGTTAAAAAATTAATGCGCTTTTGAAAACCTTAAATTGTAAGAAAAATTCAAATTTTTAAAAGTAACTCTAATGCTAAATTAAAGATCACCATTGTCTTCCTCTCTGAAAAACAATAAAAATGAGTATCAACATTGCATATCTGGCACTAGTAGTACTAATTTTACGAGTATTCTCAGATTTGAGGGGAAACGATACAAAAAAGCCCTGAGGGCAGTATCTAAACGGGGTCCAATTTCAAAAAAAAAAAAATGGATTTCTCATTTTTTTGGCTCAAGGCAAAAATCTAACACCCATGCAAGTTGAAATGAAAAAATGACTCTAAAAGGGTCTGCCCTAATCCACGGCCTGGGGGCCCAGGACCCCTCAACTCATATTTAACACTTGTTTAAAGAGCATTTCTTTTAACTTATTTTTTTAAAAGTATTTTGTGACTAAAAACTAACAAAATGAAGATGAATTGTTTTTGAATACTGCACATAAGATGGTTACGCTTACTAACCATGTTATGCCTGATTTAAGGACCTCTCGTACATTGCAGATTTTTGCAACATCTTCCGGCCAAATATAGGTGAAGACCAAAAAAAGTCCTACCATTTGAGCGCGGGGCCCTGGCACTATGCTATATGGTAAACCCGGCCCTAGTTACTGCACTACGTTCATAAAACGATTAAATGAGGGCCTGAGGAGCAACTTTCGAGACAAAACCCCATATTAATTTCACCCGGGTTATACATTTTAATTGGTCGGCAATATCGAATTGAGGGGGCCTGGACCTCTTGGTTGTCAATATTATTCTTAATTACTGTTGTACGCGTGTACTGTTGTATGCAAAGATGCTAAAAGAAACTGAAAATGAAAAAACAAGACTTTTTGCAACATTTTTATCGTTGGTGCCATTTCGATTGGGGGGGCGACCCCCGTTCTTGGCTACGCTTATGATTGTAACTTTAATGCTATTTGTGATATTATGATTAAGTACCTATTTGCTACCATCTTTTGTACCATTTTTTGCTTGTTTGCCTTGCTATTTATGTCAAAGCGACACTTAAGTTACATCTGAAAAATTTAGCAATGTTGCCAAGGTATTTTGATTATATTTTTGTGCACCTAAGACAAAAAGCACGTTTCAGGCTCGAATTAAGCCCTAAATTTTTTTCAACATTAGGTGTGAACCCGGCCCAAAGCTGTCCCGAATCCGAACCCGACCCGAAAACCGGCCCGACTTACAACTTTGCTAAAACCTTTTTTGTTTTTCTGATGTTCTGCAACTTCTTGCAGTTTTAAGCATTGTGTTTATCTTAATTTTAAGCTTTAATATGCTATTTGAGTTGAAATACTCGATCTGTAGCAATGAAATTGAAAGCCTTTGATAAGTGTATAAGTGTATTTTACCAGTGTACTCGTGTATAAGTGTATTTTACTATTTGTCTACGGCGATTTAAGACTCAAGAAAAATTAACGTTGAACGGATGTTATTGCATGCGTCAATTCGTAAAAAGTATTTTATTATACGACAAAACTGTATTTAAACAAAATATAACAATTACTGTAACTCACGCCGCCTGCAATAAGCGATTTAATGTTGCAATTTGCTTTAAACTGTAAAAAACACTTAATTTTTGAAACAACAAGAATTATTACTTGGAATTGTATTGAAGCTTTTTACTGGTTTGTATGCGGTATCTTTAAATAGCTTTTTATCTTTACCAACCGACTTTTGGCTGCTAGAAGTTTTTTTTTTTACTTTTGTTATGACTTTAACCTTTTTTTTTCTTCTTCCTAAATCTTTACACTCTTCTACTCCTTCACGGTAGCACACCAAAATCTAATTTTTCTGTGAAGTTGTTGAGCTATACAAACGCAGTTATGTCTTTGAAAGTTATTTTTATGCCACCTTGATTCCCCCGTACCTCCTCGAAATGAACCACCAAAATCAACTTTTTTTGAACGATTGAAGTTAAAAAACTAATTTTGATCAATTTCTGTAGATATTTATAAAAAAAATTTAACATTGCTTGAGGGATCCACCCCGGGACTACCCCTCTAAGGTTGATTTAAGTTAATTTTAGAAGAATTTAAGCTGGAGAGCAAATTTTGTTTGACATCATCAGTAGATAATTAGAAAATATCTTGATTTACTGGATGTTGCTGCTATCAGGTAAATTATGATAGCACTAAGCTCAACTGGTAAAATGGGAGTACTTACAAAATACATAAAAATTCTAAATAATAAGCTAACGTTTTGGTAACCTAGCAAAATACCTCTATTGCCTATCTTTGTCGTGGTTAAAATGAAGCAACAAGTTGCACAATTAGATCAGCACTGCAAAAAATTCTAAAAAAATTCTAAATAATAAGCTAACGTTTTGGTAACCTAGCAAAATACCTCTATTGCCTACCTTTGTCATGGTTAAAATGAAGCATTCAAGTAGCACAATTAGATCAGCACTGCAAAAACGGCGCAATGACATCACTCTAACCTAGAAAAAACAACAACAACCAGTATTTTCAAAGCGTTCTGGAAAATACATGAGAAAAATTGTCGTCTTGTTTATTGTTCATAGTTTTGAAAATTTAACTTATGAAAACAGATTCAATGAAGCGTTGTTTTGTAAAGTCGATTTCAAATTCAAGAATTTTCGAATTAAGCTAAGCAATCTAATGTTCATTATCTAGCAAGTGCTTAGGAAGCGCAGATTTCTCTTCTTTAAAGTTTCGGATGTCAGCCATATATTCTCAAAGTAGTTTCAATATTCGGCAAAAGTTTGCTTCGCGTTGGACCCCTGACACTTGGGTATTTTTGCTGCATTTTCCAACCAAATAAAGGTAAAAACCAAAAAAAGTTTCACCATCCAAGTGCAAAACCTTGGGCATTGTGCCCTTGTGCCAAATGGCAATCCCAGCCCTGAGTGGGAGCACCGCAACATGAATGATAAAAAAAGCGTCAACAAGAGCGGCACAGCACTCCATTTTGCAGAATATACAGTTAATAACTTATAGCGTTTTTAGATAGCCACTTCTTAGACTCTACTTCTTATGCCTACTTACTGCTAAATCTTGCAAAAAAAGTGCCAAAGCGCAAAGGAATTGCGCCTATCCAAAAGTTTCCATAAGATCGAGAAGTCCCTTCGCTCTCTCTAGGCCAAGGCAACTTAGTAAGTAAAGATGTAATCACAATCATACTTGCAGTTATATACTGTATTAGCGATGTTTTTTTTTGGTGATGCATCACAGCTCCCTTGATTGGCTACTTTGTAATTTAGGACTTTCCTGGCGTGACTCAACAAAAAATAGGCATCGAAAACACATTCCGGGTCAAATTAGAGGTGGAAAGTTGGTAATGATAACAGCATTTCGTTCCGATACAATATCTTCAATGTGCTGGCCTGCTCAGCTTAAAAAATAAACAACTGTGTTGTGAAAGTGCGTTATTGTATTGCCAAAACTTTTTGATCAGTGATAATGTAAATCTGACTCTCATTTGTTATAATTTATACATATCAGATTTGTTGTACTGTAGATTTATACATACTATTATTTGGTAAGCTCAGCAATTTGTTTTTATTTCTAAGTTTTTTAAGAATAAAATTAGACATAAAGTCACATGTTATATTAGCTTATGGTTGTCAGAAAATGGGTACGCGTTTAGTTCGAAGTAGCGGCAGTTTTTTAGCGCAGGATAGTCGTTACACCATTTTTTACCGAACAGTGGCTAAGTGGATAAAGCGTCTGTTACTGAAAAAGTAGACTATAGGATTCGATTCCCGATCGGGTCAAACTAAAGACCACAAGAAATGGTATTTACAGCTTTCCTGCGTAACGTTCAGCGTTAAAAAGGCACAGTGTGAAGCCTCCGTCGTGTAAGGAAAACAAGTGGGCAGGAGGCAGCTTAACTCGAGGATTACGTGGCCAAACCAATTTGGCGAATAAACTGTAATTACAGTTTCAACTAATACACTACGCCAGCGCAACTCAAACGTAAATACGAGCATACTAACATATTACTGTATTATAACAGGTTAAACAGTTCAGCGCCATCGCGTCATTTTTTTGACCGACATCGGCAGGCTTTCGAGCGACTGGGATTGCAGGTGCGCAGCAATTACGCGTCGAGTAGAGTGTAAAGTGACTTTTACACACCACGCGTATTTTGTTCAACCAATTGAATAATTCACACGCGCATGAAATACGCGTAGTCGGTCAAAGCTGCTAAAGTTGGCAAGCTCAGTGCTCATTACTTGCATTACAAGCTTTGCAACCCGAGCTGACTATTTTTTTTGACAATTGAACAAACAAGCAGCATTTAATAAAACAATCGCAGATTTCATGTAATATCATTCATGAAAATAGAAGACACAAAGTTACAAGCTGGATTTACCTACAGCACTGTCGTCTGAAAAAAGGACTACGGATGAGATTCGAACCCGTGTCCGCAATAACCAGAGACACACACTGGCTTCGAAGTCGCGGCAGTTCTTCTGACTCTTTCAACGCAGGGCAGGCGAATGATCACAACTCCAGCACTACGTAACTCGAGTATTGATGCAATCATCTTGTTTCATCAGATGCTCCGGTAGGTCTTTGTTATTTTATAGGTGGCGGAAATTCTACGAAAAGTCTTTAGAATCGAGTATTCGGAAAGAATTTGTCTTGCGGATTGGATGGAGCCGCGATCGCGTTCGCTAGGTGTCATTAAACCATTTTGATCATGCTTTACGTAATACGAGCAATCGAATCTGCAAACATACAGTAGCCTACTTACATAAATGTTAAACTGTTCACAATCACCGCGTCATGTTTATGACTGTATTGAGCGGCGGCCACTGAAACGGAAGACTCGGCTTCGATTCCCGTTTGGGTGGAACCAAAAACTATCCGAATTGGTAAGCAAAGTGCCTCTTTTAAGCGGTGTGCCCAGCAAACTAGTGCAATGAATTATATCACAGACGGGAATTTGAGGGCAGAGCTGCCGGTGCCATATTGGTCTGACCGCCTGGGTACGAAGACCCCAGCCTCTGGGTAAATTTTCTGGTTTAAAAAAAAAAAACATTTTAACGCTATTTGAAACACATTTTGTACATTTTTGAAGTCATTGGAAAGAACCAAACTGCTAAAATTCAAAAGTCAAGCATTAAATTCCCCAGCTCCTTTTCTTATTCAGCCCCCAAACTTGGGTTAAAATTTTTATGTGAATTAACTACGAAGGGGGGCAGAAGCCCCTTTACCTCCTCTCCCTCCCGGTCACTCCAACTGTTGGTGATGAAAATGAAAAAAATCTTTAGCCCAGTAAATTAAAATTTTTTTGTGGGTTTGAGGCGCAGACCGAAGCAAAGTTTTTTTTTCTCAAAATATTCCTCAGATTGTGAAGGGAAGACCAAAAAAGGTATTCATTTCGCGAAACTACAATTTTTCGTGGGTTTATTTGGTCGAAAATTCCAAAATTCCGGGAAAACTTGTTAACCGAAACAAAATGGTTGACCGGGCGGGACACCATGACAAGGCTTCAAAAACGGGACTGTCCTGTCGAAAACGGGACGTATGGTAATCCTATAGGTTTAAACAATGTATACGGGTTAAGCCGCTTTTACCGAAAGTCCGTATTTACGCATATGCGCATAAAAAACGCATATCCGTAAATACGGATATGCGTATTTACGCAAGGTGATTTATTGATATGCGGAAATACGCGTATGCGTATTTCAGTGAGCGTATCTCAACAGCATAAAATAAATGGCTTGTGAGTTTCGTATAACCTTTTATTTGATTGTTAAAATGTCGCTGATAACATCTCAATCGGAAACTGCTGACGACGCAATTATTGCTTTGGGAGCCTTTATCGTCGCAAGGAGATTACGCGGCCGTAGAAGATGGGCTGTTCAACCTTTAAACCAAAGGAGAAGCAGTATGGGTGCTTATTACACGTTGGTGCAAGAGTTGGGTATTGATGATGAAATGTTTCAAAAGTATTTTCGATGTAATCGTGAGCAATTTTCTACATTGCTGGATGAAATTCGAGACGAAATTACAGTTTTTCATCGATTTCCATGATTTTGCTATAAGTAAACCAAATAGATGAAGCACACCAAAAACGTTTACGGTGCTGTTGTTGCTTTTTGAATTTGTGTTATGTAGAATTGTATACGTTGTACAGACATTGCAGCTGGTATATGAACCATTAAAGAAAAAATAAATAAAAAACTTTTCAATCTTTTAGTCGACGATCACACGAGGGCATGTAAAATAATGGCATTCTGTAGCTATGACAATTTATCAAACAAAAAAATTGCGGCAGACGAATTTGTAGTATTAAGAATATATTATTAGTTCCGAAATTTTCTGAGATAAATTTTATTTTGTTGTCATCGTAAGACCGAGAAATAAAATGGCAGTTGGATAGAATTATACTTCTTTTCTGGATCTATCCCCAGGTCCACAATGAATCTTTTTCAACGGCCCTGGTTAGACTTGAGCTCCTTTAGTCTCACTCTTGCGTGGTCACAGCGGCACTTACCATCCATGCCATCAACTCCCATTTCCATGCTGATGCTTTCCCAAACGTATTTGAGCAAATAAGCAAAATAAAAGAGTATTTGAGCAAATTTACAAAATAAAAAAAATTTACATTTACAAATAAAAGAGTATTTGAGCAAATTTACAAATTTAATAATTTACAAAATAAAAGACTATTTGAGCAAATAAGCACCCACTTTTGCTCTCTTATTCTTTATAAGCAGAGCTCATTTTGCATGCTAGAGTGCAAATAGGCATCTCCTTTGAAAAAAACTCCCAAGTGCTAATTAATCCAAATCGTCTGTATTTTATAACGCTAGATAAAGATATAATTTGGGAGGAGGGGCTAATGAAACGAGATTTGAGAGAGTTGATTGGTAATTAACAGAATTAAATACCTAATAAACCCTTTAAAATTGTCTTACAAAGCCTACGTTAAGCATTTTGCGTCAAGCAATCGAATTAATTATTAATTTTTAGCCATTTTTAGTTAGTTAGTTACAGTAGTTGTGACTGGTTTATTGTTGACCAATACTAGCACTTCCCAAACTCATGATTCAAAAGTGACTTTAAATTACTTTACTATCCATATTACTGCAAAAAACTGCCTCAGACTTATAGTGAGATAAACGTCTTATTTTTCTTATTGCGCATTTTGGTCTATGGGCCAATGAAGAGCAATAGCCCGCTATGCTACTGCTATTACAGTATTGCATTACAATAAATTAATGTCCATGAATTCACTTTTCCCAGTTAGATTCAATAATTTATACATACTGTATAGCAAAGAGCAAATTTTGGCTAATTCGAGGAAGCGCTTATTTGCACTCCAGCATACTAGTAAGAACTGCTTAAAAAGAACAAGAAAACAAAAAGCAGAGGAATGGGGGCTCATATTAATGTTAGGTTAGAGGTAGGGTTGCAGTTTGAGTTAGATTTAGAGTTGAGTCAGGGCTAGGATAGCGATTTTTTGTTTGTGCGCCAGCATAGAAATAAGCTATGTCTTTTTACAATACAATAAAGCTTTTTAAACCAACTTCAAAATGCAAACTATTTCAACAAAGCTTTGTACAATTACAAGGAACCAGTTATTGTAAAAAAAAACAACTTCACATTCTGTCCTGGAAAGTCACGGGAAAACTCTATAAATATTTTCCAGGACTTTCCAGGACTTACAAACAAAATTCAAGGACTTTCCAGGACAGCAAAAAAAATCCAGGACTTTTCCAGGATGTGGCAACCCTGGTAGCAAAAAAAAAAAAAAAATTAGCTTAGACAATATTTTATTTTTCATTAAAATAAATAGCGTACTTGGTGACTTCAGAAAAAATGTAGGGCAGTTAATTAATAAAGCTGTCGGCCTACTTGAAAACTAACCATAACAGCACATTTTCAAAGCAGCAAGTTTTGTTACAGTTGTACACAATAGCATACCGGTGCAACTGCAATCAAGGCCTACGAAAGGGGGGTTCAGGAAGCGCATCGATCCGGGTCAAGGGGTCGGCGAAAAATCTTACCGGTTTAAGTCGACGCACTAAATTAGTGGTAGTGATACTCACAGCATGATCATTCATCATAGCACTCATTTCCGGCGAAACATAATCGTAATTTTCAGTCTCCGTATAGGTACTGTAATCCTTGGCGCTCCGCCCTCAAGCCTCCGTAATTAAAAATTTTAGTTGCGTTACTTTGCTCAACAGCCTTCTCAATTGGGACCCTTTGGATGCAAACCTCCTTTCCCTTAGCAACCTCGTTGCGCGCCTGAGCACTAGCCTACTGGGAGCTTTAACGCTGTAGCCTATCGTTACATGTTATAAAAGTCTAGCATAAATCTTTAATCGAATTCGCAGCCTGAAGCCCTTTGCAATAATTCCAAGGTATATTATTACTTTGGTTTTAAGCTTCTGATTTTTAAAGGTTATGCTAGGCTCAAAGTTGGGCCATGGGCCAAACTTTTTTTGGCCTTGGAATACCGGTATGACAAAACCTGAAACGAGCAACAGAACATAAGGAACTTTTCTTGAATAATTTCTTCTTAAACTTGTTTCATCCTAATTTCATACATCGTTTTAAAAAACAACCTTTTATTTTCTAAAATTCTGTAACTAATTGTCAAAAAGTTGCTGCCCTCGGTGGTGTTCGAACCTAAAAGTCCAAACCAGAACAAAATCAACTTCTTTCTTGAGACGTATATTTTCGTCCACTCGAACTTCATTCAAAACGTGCACAATTGCGTGATTTAAATGCTTGCAACAGCAAAGGATATTTACAAACGCAATGATAGCATCTTGTTATGAATTGTGGTTGATTTGTTTGTGGTTCGCTGACCAACTAAAACTTGGAAATGCCTAGTTAGTGATTTACCGTGAGAGCAACTACTTTATCTCAAACATCAAAACATTGACTGAGTTGCTTCCGTAGAATTCAGTTTGATCTGCAAGCAAAAATGCTGTAGTAGTAAGCTACAAGTAACCTTTCACTGCCAAACAGATAGGCCCCGCCAACTTGTTTCACGCTTCGGCGTATTGCAGCGAGAACGAAAGATATGATTTGATGAGGAACTTAGCAATTAAAGAAAAACGTCGACTAGTCAAGTACTTTAGGCCTGGTTGGAGAAACTTTGTAAAAATTTCCAAACAAAAGATCCAAAAAAAATGATTGAAAAAAAATCTCTTACGTTTGTGCAAAAAAAAGTATTGATATTGGTGAGAATCGAACTCAGGTTATAAGTTTCAAAGACAAGTATCATAACCACTACACCAAGCAACCTTGTGACGTCACTCCGCAAACAAATTTCTTTATAAAAGCCTGAAAAATACGCATACCGTATCCGTATTTTATTCTTTGCCAAGAGTAAAAAAACGCATGCAGATATACGCATGCGTAAATACGCATATTCGGTAAAAGGCAATATAAAATAAACCAACGAGAGTAAAAATTTTATGCGCATATGCGTATTTTTATACGCATATCCGTATTTTTCTACGCATATGCGTAAATACGGACTTTCGGTAAAAGCGACTTTAGACTGCTGTGCGAAAATAACACTTCTAATTGCTTTTTTTAAATTGTGATGTAATAGTAATAATTATTGTGTAATTGTGTAATATAAGCGTGTTAATACTTAAAGAGATACTGATGCTCGAGATCGGTTTTATTAAACAAATGAGAACTACTTGAAGTATTAAAGAGGCGCCAAAAACCTTGCTCCACTATTCCGCTTTTCCGCGAAAATAGATTTAATCCGTTTGACTCCGTAGCGTTAGCAATCCTGCGTTTCAAACTTTCGTGACAGAAAAAGATGAGTTATCAAAATTGCTTTCAGAATAAATCGCGTTTCCTATTTTGCAAGAAATTTTGCAAAGTCATCCTTTTCTGGTGTCACGAAAGTTCAAAACACAGGATTGCAATTAGTTTGGGCACTTCTATATTATCTCAAAGTAGTTTTCCTTTCCTTGATAAAACCTACCTCGAGCAGCACAGTGTTTTTTTAAATAATATTTTCTCGCAGTAGCTACCGGTACTTAAAACACAAAGCAAGTATCAGATTCGAAGTATCGCTACAAAATTTTGGCAATCTGGCTTGAATCCGCCCCAAACCCATTTTAAACCTGATGCAAAAAGCCCGGCCCAAATTACAACTTTTAGCTAAAAAAGCATCGCAATTAAGCAAAACTGTGATTTGCGTAGAAGAAGTTTTAGAAATATGGGAGGTATTTTAGTTACTGGAGAAGATTGAGACAATATTAGAAGAATGGTTACTCGTTATTTTTTGTAAACTAACATCTGCTTCTTGAAATAACGGTAATGTCTGGAAAAAGAAAAGATTAAAGCGCCTTTGTCTTACTTGGTGCCCAGTTATTTTTTGGTCCCGCTATTCCCTTGTAGCAAAAACTAACAATTTAGCAAGTACAAAAAAACACTCTTTACTCGTTTTTCACGTGTAAAAAACTTCAGTGTTCTGCAATGCACTACTCTAAAAATTTCTGTAACAAAAATTTTATTGAGCATTATAATATTTTTAGAAGCAAGATTTTGATAAAACAAAAAACAGAACAAATACAAAGTTGCCAACTTTTGTTTTATGATTACGTTCTTTTATTGCCCGCTTCCTATTGTCCACCAAGTCCTCAGTTATTTATTTGTATTAATTAGGGATGGCCATTTCAGAATAATTAGGTATTCTAGAATAATTCCGAATCTTTTTTTCGAATCCAGAATTCCGAATCCCTAACCGAATCCTAAATTTCAGAATAACACTCCGTATCATTTTGATATTAAATAAGCCCTCAACTCAGTAAAACCGTAGTTTGTGTCAATTTAACAGTTTAGTGTATTTCTAGCCAGATTAACGAATAAAGCACCATAGTCCATAGTCTAAACCAAATGATTGAAGTCATTATTGAATACCATGCAATGCTTCAAGCCTTTCCAATCAAACAGCTACTTGCACTCAAATTACTGTAGCATACAATCTATCAGTCGTTAATAGTGTGCACATGGAAACAGAAGCTTTACAAAGTATCCAATAATGCTTTGTTGCAGTGAAGAAGAAGGCGTCGCACACTCACGTAGATTTGCGTTTCCCAAAGTCAAAAAAAGTTTGCAAAGATTTAGTATGCGCAGTTTTGTGTTATGATCAAACCAAATCCTAAAAATGGAACCAGTTCTAAATTGGAACCGGTTCTTCGGATTCGGTATTCTGAAATGGCCATCCCTAGTATTAATTAGTCTTTTTCACTCAATATAATGCCACAAAAAACGAAATAAGTCACACAAAAGAGCCAAGTTTAAGTTTTTTTGACATTGTATAAAGATAGGGTATTGCAGGCGCCCTATAAAATTGAAAAGCTTGTTTGCTTAACCTGAACTATTTTTTGGTATTGCAGTTTGATCAGTAGTTGGTGAATACCAAGTTTCAAAAATTTTCATTAGGGTTTACCTCCGCCGCTAGGCCGATTTTGAGGCCAATTTTTCAAAACTTTGCATTTTTGCCACTGGAACACGTTGTGGAAAGTTTATATTTGAGGACATGGTTTTGAAAGATGTTCTATGTTAGTCTCTAACACATGCTGGTCGATAGATGCCGAAAATGTCAAAATTGGTTTAAATTTAGTCGTTTAAACAAACATTTAAAAGCACCTATTTTTTCGAACCCGTTAAATTTTGATAAAATGTGGCTATATAAAATGACCAATTGTTGAAAAAATGAAAATTTATTATGACCGTTCAGGCTTACTTTATGTTTATACCACTAAGAGATACAACGTATGGATGACGTAGTAAGTACGAGGCCAAGTAGGAGAATCTCCACGGCAGCCATTACAGTAAGCAAGAATCGGATATTTCGAAAGATGGATAAATTTCCTACTCACTCTATGAAATGCCAAATGGTCTAAAATTGAACAAGTTTGAAGCTATCGCATTAAAACATTTTAGCAGTGCATTTATGATCTATTTTGTACAATATAGTTACCTGCGCGCTGTTGAAGCACGATTAAAAAAAATAGAAATCATCTACCATAAGTTTTTTGATGTGTCGAAGGCATTTGATCATGTTAAACATTCTTTACTTTTTCGCAAGTAGATTAAAAAGGGTATTAATTTGAGTGTGGTAAGACTCTTACATTTGTGGTACAGTAACCATAGTATGGTTTTCAAGTGGGAAGATTGCATTTTACAAGCTTTGGGGTTGCAAATAGAGTAAGGGAGGTTTGTGTACTTAGAACTTTTTTTATTCTATTTATACATGGAAAAGTTGTCAATTGGACTACGTGCGGTAAAGGTAGAATGTTTCGAGGGAAATATTTGTGTAAATACGTTATTTTATGCAAATAATTTGAGCTGCTTTCGCCAAGTTTGGATGGTTTAAAAGATTTGTGGAATGTGTGCAGTCATTACGAGATAGAAAACGCTATGATTAGAAATAATGAAAATTATTGGGAATACTTTTTCTTTCTAAACGATTTGATTTGTCTTGCATACCTAATTGCCGGATTGGCAATAAAGTGATTAAATTTAGTCGCTCTGTCAAATATCTCGGTGTATGCATTAATGATACTATGTTAGACACGAAGGCATTAAGTGGTAAATGAAATATTTGTATGGATCAGCTAATTGGCTGAAAACAAAATAATTTTGTTTAGTGTCTAAAATGCGTAAAATTTTCTTGTTTAAGCAGTATTGTAGAGTGTTTTACGCAAGTCAACTGTAGTGTAAATATTTTCATTCAAAGTATTCAGCAGTTCAAAGTCGCGTAACAATGATTGTTACGGTGTATTACATGGCTTACCTTTCTTAGGCTTTCAAAACTAGAGCTAGAGAACTTCAAATTCAGTTTGATACTGTCACTTTTGACGTTTTGCTTCGTAAATCTATATTTCGTTTTATTGATCGGTGCCGGAAATCAGATAATTTATCAATAAGCAATAAAGTTAACTCCAATTTTATTCTAACCAGTGAATGTTTTCATCATTGTAATCAGCACTACTAACTATCTTTGGTTTAAGTGATTGGATTTTTAAAGATTACGACAAAGAAATGTACGAGTACCAGCTCGAAATGCAAGCGCAATTGCGCATGCTAATAGAAAACTGCAGGCTGATCTTGCAAAGTCAAGATATGTATATTTTTGATGTATTTAATTTTTTGTTTGTTGCTGTGGACCTACGGTCTGATGTAAAGAAATAATAATAATTGTAATTCAATCAAATCAAATCAAATCTTTCATTATACTCACTGTAATACGCTGAAGCGTGTAACGAGTTGGCGGGGCCCATCTCCGCGTCATTGCGTCCGGGCAACACAGCTCCATTCGAAGAAATGTCGCAACGGTGGCGAGCCGTTGGCAACACTGTGTCCGATTTGACCGGCCCGAGATTTGAACCTCAGACCTCCCGCTCCAGAGACGAACGGGTTACCGCTTGACCAACTGGCCGGTGAATTTGATTGTAATTGAAGTACAATTTTATTCATCAAGTTTCCTTGGCCAAGAAGCAGCAGAGGAATCTTTGCAATCTGTCAGTGAAACTGCATCTCTCCTGCTCACCTGTTTTTTATTTATTCAGCAAGTGTACTGTAGAAAAGATTAAAATCTTTTAATGAATGTAGTTGCAAAAAATTGTTAGTTTTACTAAGATAAAGTAATCCTAACATTTAACACTTAATGTGGTATTTTCAGCAGCAAGACCAATTCTCCAATGCATCAAAAGTTTGCCACGAGATGGCAGGCGCGGCAATAAAAATCTAAAATTTCAAAAAAGATGCAGTCCGAATGGAATTATAACCGGCTGGCTTTTAGAATTTTTAACAAACTGAAACAAAATAAAAATGCGGTTTTGAGTGGTATATACCTGACTTAATGAAGCGAAACTAGAGACACTAAAATGATACAATTTATTGAGTATTGAGTTACATTTAGCTGATTAGACGTGTGTGTACCGTATACACACTAAGCTGAAACCTGAATATATTGTCAGTTATAGAGTTTCAGCCACGTAACAGTTGCTTTCATCAAAAGTATTCAGCGCCAAATAACCGTACAATGATGACTTATAGTAGAACTATCAAAGCAGATTTACTATTACAAGTTGTTGGAAAAAAGTTGACAAAAAACTAAAATGACTTACTATTTTGACAAATGTTTTGTCACTTCTCTCTCTAGAGTGTTATGAATTTTCTACTACGGGCTACATTTTTTTCTATTTTGCGCTTAAATTAATAGGGCAACACTGCTTTTCGAAGTTTCTGTGAATACGAGTTCTTTTACACTAAATATAGTTCAAGGCACTATTCTGCCTGCAGTCAGCACAGTTGCGTAAGTTTTGTAAGCCTAGTATTGGTGTAGCCTGAGTATTTAGTAGGCTAGTGTTTATCAAATTGATTAGCTTTTTACATGTCCTTTTTTTAACATAGTTCTAGGCCCGGCACTTGTTTACTGCAGAGTTATGCTAAAGTTGTGCTAAGATGCGAAAGAAAGGTGTCAATCAAAGAGTTTATGATCTCATAGAGGTGTTTTCGGTGATAAATACCTTCTTGGATAGGGACGATTCTTTAATTTCTAGTTTGACGTTTTTTCGGCATGACTCTGCAACGAGCAATCACACCAAGCCTTAAAAGTGGATATGTAAAATGCAATGCATACCAGCGTATTTTAAGCACCAGTGTAAATTCTGTCTGAGTTGATGTTGCTACCATTTACCTGTTCGTTCGCACCAGCGTAGAGCGCTTTTTTCGGTTATATTTGCAAGTTTTTTGTCAAGCTGGGCCACCACAGCGGGTTGGATTGCTTAGTCCCAATGGAAAGTAAGCTTAAAGTGTCTTTTTCAAGGACACAACAACTCATTGCCAGTTTGGAAATCGAACAAGACTTCAGCATTCTTTCGACCACTAACTCGACACTTTACTACAGAG
This sequence comes from Trididemnum nubilum, assembly GCA_963965965.1. NCBI lineage: Eukaryota > Metazoa > Chordata > Ascidiacea > Aplousobranchia > Didemnidae > Trididemnum > Trididemnum nubilum. The sequence continues at coordinate 8,966,025 of OZ014479.1, forward strand.
CTATCATCACCACCAGTGCCGTCGCTACGGGGGGCCAGCTAGGGGGGCCTTGCCCCCCCCTAACGACTGCTTGTTTCCCGCCATTTTGGTTTACTCAAAGTACTGTTTTTGGAACATCACGTAACGACTAGACAACAGACAATGATGGTAAAAGAAATAATCACTTTCAAACCCAATTCTCCTTTGACATTTTCTCCATTTTTTTTTTGCAAAATTGCTGGCAACCAACTGCTGTACATAAATGTGACGCAATAATTCGTCTTATTAACAAGCCTTTGCGGATGCGTCGTGGAAGAGAGATGTAAGCCTGCAGAATCGTTGGGGGTACTTCGTTAGTGATTATGACATAAAACAATACGAGAAAACATTTTTTTCAAAGGCTAGCTGTTTTGACTTTTAGAGCACAGACAAGATTTTGAGGTCGCAGTCATTGGCGCAACCAAGGGTGAAAGGGATTCAGCCCCCCTACGCCAAGTCACTTAGAAATTTTAACTTAAAAAAAAGCGTTTAAACGTATTTTAGACTTGACCTAAAGAAAGGAGGGGGCTGAAGGGGCTAAGCAATGTAATTCTTTGAAAGTACTTCTGATTTTTAGCAATTTAGTTATCTATACAGCTTTAAAAAGTGCGAAATGTGAAAATCAGACAATTTTTGACCAAAAAAATTTACTTTTGGTTCACGTCTCTTAGCAAAATCCTGGTTGAGTGTCTAGTAGCATTCACTGCTGTAAATAGATTTTTCAGGCCGTTATGGGCCGTAGACGAAACATGCTAAGAAACGCTGCCAGCCTTATAGGTCTCTTTTTTTTAGATCACAGAATTTTAGAGATGGCGCGTATTGGTAGCCGAACAAGATCTGAAGATCAGTTTTTGTATGCAAAAAAGTTAGTTTTAGTGCTCACCCACTTTCGGCTAATGCCCCCTCAATTTGTTTGCTCTGGCGACGGCTCTGACCACCACCTGTCATTTAGCTTAATTATAGGCCTCGGTCGTTCTCAATCCTTGTTGTTAACTTATCGTTGCTGTTCATGCGGACTACTGAGCTTGTAGCTTGACCAGTCAGTAAAGCATCCACCCCTTTCCAGACGTTGGTATGATTCGACAATGTAAAAATTTGTATACGCTAAAATTATTCCTGAAGCGGAATACGAAGAACTAATCCAGTAGTTCAAAAAGCATCGCGTTTTTTAAGCCAGCTTAGACAAATTAAATTTCATACATTTCGTTTTCACGGGAAGTCAAAAATTGGTAAAGGCCTCCAAACCCTAAAATTTATGATGATCTGCCCTACTAAGAGAATCGGGCACAAGGTTACTTTAAAGATTATCCGACGAGCGAAAAGAGTGGCAGAAATCCAGCTTCTTAACAACGTGTAATACAACACATATCAAGCATGCCTCCAACCGACCCATAGGTTCCTTAAATTCATAGGATTGTTTCCGTTTTTATTATGGATTACCACGAGCTTTTTTACGCCAGCCTGTTCATGAGTTTGGAATTAAGGAAAACTTGGGTCCTGGGCAGTGTGGGCAAGTTCTATGGTAATTGGTTGGTGAGGTTGCTTGATCTGTGTACTTTATTTTACTGCATGTAATTAAGGATCAAGATTACTGCCACCCTTTTCATTTGCTTCTTACCCAACTTAGACCCATGGTTGGTTGGTTGGTTGGGAGCCTGCTTGATTTATTGTTGTTGTTTTTTTGTATCTTGTTAAGGAACTACAGTAGATTGCTGCCACCTTTTGAGGGTAGTCTTGGGCTCAACCTTTTTAAATTGGGCAGATCGCCATACGTTTGTGGGCGTGGTGGCCCTTACTATTTTTTTTGATTTTGATTGACATTAGAAGTCCTTCCCAGTCCTGATTTCAGTTTTGTGGTCTTCTGGTCCCATAAGCTGTTAATAAACATTGTCCTATCGGTTATAGGTAAATGATGTGCTTTAAATTTTATTTACTTTGTTTCTTCTTTTCTTCATTATATTATGTTTTAATTGGTCTACTCATTTCGTTTATCCCAGTAACCATGTTGAAAACTTGATTGGTGATACAGAATTTGATAAGTGCTTTGATTAAAATGCTCATATCTTCGAAGCTTTTCGACTGATGCTTGTCAAGCAGAATAGTCAGGATGGAGGACGCAGGAAAAGAAGCAGCCCTTTATAGAAAAAATCCGAGCCTTGATTGGCTGAAAAAAGACCAACGATAGAGCGTCATTAGTGCACAATCTTTCAACTCTACACGAATTCTTTTTGTTGGCAGAAGGCTGGGTTAAAAGTTTTGACAAAAGTGGCTTCAAAAGCAGATAGATGGAAAGGAGAAAGGTTTTGGGCAAGAATAGAAAATTTACTGTCATCATAATGTTGAGCACAGATAAGATTTTGTAAAAGATGAAGTCCAGTGGCTGAATCGGAATCAAGAGACTAAATGAGTGAATGAGAATGGCTGAATGAGAATTGATAACTCATGCTGCTTTTCTGCAAAGCAGGTTATCCTGTTGGTAGCGGAAAGTACTTTCCACAGGTTTATTAATTCTCATGCAACTCTCGGCTATGAACAAGGATGTACTGCTACCTGCTTTACGGCAGAGCAAGGTAATTTATCAATTCTTATGCCACTGTGGCAGTCGGTATGTAGGCCGTTCTTCCCGAAGGCTGTAGGAGGGGAATTAAGCAACATGTATCCAAATCTATCCATTCTTGCTCTTCTTTTCAGAAACGCTTACTTCCTGCCCGGCGGTGCAAATCTTCCACCCAAACTAATATCTAGTCTCCTTTTTCTGATTCAGCCATAAGACTTCATTTTTTACAAAATCCTATTTACGCTCAACATTATGATGACAGTAGATTTTCTATTCTCACCCAAGACTGCTCTCCTTTCCATCTATCTGCTCTTGAAGCCACTTTTATCAAACCTTGTAACCCCGCTCTCTGCCAACAAGAAGAATTCGTATGCAGCTTAAAGATTGTGTACTAATGACGCTCTATTATTGGTCTTTTTTGAGCCAATCACGGCTCGGCTTTTTCTTATAAATATTTTCTTATAAATTCGCCCATTTTTCTGAGATCTCCATTCTGATGATTCTATTTGATGAGTGTTAGACAAAAAGCTTCAAAGATATAAACATTTTAATCAAAACAGTAACCATGTTAAAAATTTGAAGAAAATTTGAAGTTTGGAATTAAGTTTTCTCTTTTTGAGGTTTTCCTAAGTAACTCTCCAAAATCTGAGCATTTTTGGCCCATCTTTAACTTAAATAACATTTCAAGGCGATTTTGAGACGCAATCACTTAGGCTAAATCATTTTATGATTTATTTTAAAATTAGATTTAGAATAGTTTTAAAAAACAAACCTTTGTGCAAAATTAAAACTGCCTATTTGACGTTAATAAAACTTGAAATATGACGTCTTCGGCACTGATTGTAGCGTATTTCTATTTAATTTGGTTAGAAATAGCAAAACTTTATTTAAAGTAATAAACGCTTTAAACGTTTCAGACGTGACTACTTCCATCAACAGTAAAAAATTAGATCTAAACAGCAAAAAAGTTTAAAAAGTGTGTGTCAGTCATCGAAAAAGGTTGCACAGACTGTTATATACTTTTTGCTTTTTATATTTTACTTTTTACTGGTAATGGAAGCAATCAAGTTCCAAACGTTTAAATTTCTGTTTTGTCTAGATTAAAGGTTTTGCTATTTTCAACCACAAAATTTCAATCAAAACCACTTTTTCTAAAAATTTTTAGTGAACATCAAACCGCATGCTAAATTTTTTGATTCTCGACTTCGGATTAAGAGTTAGATACGAAAGCATTTTTGCACCCCGCCCCTCCCACATAAAGTTTGGTACTAAAATAGCCCGTATAAAAAAGAGTTAACTTATTTTTATTAGAATAAGATTCATAACATTATTACAAGTATAAAACTTCTCAATTTGAAATATTCAGCAAAGCCGTACAAGTCTATTTAGTTTTAAACTGTTTACATTGTTTAAGACAAAGAAAACAAGTGGAATTAAATGCATAAGTCAACTTTAATTCGCGACAAAAAGTGGAACTACACCAATAGTCATCTTAAGCTGCTGTTCACCATCGCTTCGGGATATCCTAGCTTTCCTGTGGTGAGTTAAATGTCTATCTACTTATCTTGTGTTTGAATCAAAACCAGAAAAATAGAGTATACTATAAGAATGTAACTTGTATTTTTGACAGGGATGTGGAAGCGGAAGCTGGAAGTGAAAACGGTGGAAGTGACAAAGTTTCGTGGAAGCGGAAGCAGGAAGCGGTAAAAGGCTACCGCTTCCACTTACACTTTGACCGTTCATATTGAAAGTCAAAACTTGAATTGCTGCAATTTTTTTTTAAATATACGACAAAAAGTAAATGTTTGATTAATTATCATTTTGCAAAAAAACATTTTTAAAAACTTGTGGTTCACTTAGATCCGGAACAGCCCCCACTCCTATCAACTCAAATATGAACCATGTTGCTCACCAACTCATTTTTTAAATTGTAAGTGTTAAAAAATTCTCTATTTTAGTCCAAAACTTTAAAGATTTCTTCAAAAACACTTTTAAATGGGGCTTTGCACATTTTTTGGGGTCATACTTGTATAAACAAAATCTGGGGTCATGCTAGTGTAAAACCACATTCACCAACGTATACAAAGTTTCCAGTTTCAGCATTTCAATTTCTTTCACTGTGATAATATATTTTTGAAAAGCAAACAAAGGAGAGCATCATATAACGTCTCTTAAATAAAGTTTGATATTGCATGACTTCTAAACATACTGTTATAATGCTTGACTTTTAAACATGCTGACTTTTAAACATACTGTTGTAATGAGTTATTCGATTCTACCTACCGTTTTCGACAAGAATTTATTTTTACATGTTACTGCGTATAACCGCATAATTTTTGCAATGTTTTTTTTTTTTTTTGCTGCCCTAAAAATACACGTTGCTAGCAAAATTTTGGAGCTAAACCACATACACGCACAAGTTGTTAGGAAAAAAATCGGCAAATGTGGAAGCTTTGCCTAACTAAAGATTTGCGCTTAACAGCGCAAATGCAGTTGAAATAAGTTATTACTCTGAGCGCTTAAAAAACCGTCCCCTAACCCCATATAATCGCTCATTATTTTAAACTTCTGTGTGAACGTTCATAAAAATTTGCATTAACTGAAACGTAACGACCATGTGAATAATTGGACTTTTTGCTTCTGGGCCGCTCCAAATCTAAATTTCTGACTACGCTCATGCGCAGATCCTTGCGATGACAAGCCACTGATTACAATTGTACAATTTAGTGCTATACGGTGTTTTTGAGATGCTGAGTACAAAAGCCATCTAATTTTGACTCATCTGAAAAAAATTTCGGCCAAAAAATTTAAAGATGAAGGTTGAAACTAGTGCAGTACCTGAATTAAAGAAGTTTGGTTAACAAAGGTAACTTAAGTCCTATAAAGGCTAAACGCTACCAGTAATGTAAGTCAAAACTATTGGCTTTAGTTTATTCTAAACCAATTAACTGGTGTTAATGGTAGTATGAACTAATGATAAAAGATAATGGGCTTTTGTAATTACCGGTGCCAAACCTACAGAGACCTTAGACCGAATAGCAATGGCTGCTAATTTGCTGCTACAGTATACCATTTGCTGTAAAAAAATGGTTTAAAGAATAAAGCCTTGGTAAATCTAGTTGGATGAGCGAACATGAATTTTAAGAGTTAATACTTAAAAACACATTTCGTGACCTGCTTAGATTTTTGTTTAAATGGCAAAGTAAGGCTTTAGTAACTGTACTGCAAATGTACCTGAACAAAATGCAGTTATGCAGTCAAAAAATTAATGATTAAACGTAATAAATATAAGCAGTTTTTACAATGCTGATGAAAAATTTTATTTCAGCCAAAGCAGAGCTATGGTTAGATAAAAAATTATTTTGCTGCACAACCACATGTTTCATGGTAACACAATCTTCAGGAACTTTAGTTTTTATAAAGCACGTTGCTAATCAAGAAATTTATTGAAGTTAAAATGATCAAAAGGGTCGCTACCATTTATCAGGTAAGTTAAAAACCAGCATTTTCCAGAGAAAAACAAAAATATTCGCAGCAAACACGCTAGTACAGTACATAAAATTTATCGCACAATCGGTTGCAGGTAGTTTCTGCCTAACTCGTTATATGCCAAAGGTGGAGTTTAGGACACAAGGCTCGAGGCCAAGACCAAGAACACGAAAAAAATCTCAGGCCAAGGACAGCCCTTGCGAGGAAAGACACTTTCAAGGCCAAGGACAGGAATGCTTGAGGCCAAGGCCAAGGACCAAAGACACAAGGGCAAGTGCTCTCCGAAAAAAAAACAAAAACAAAAAAAAGGTCTTTCCAAAAATTTTTCAGCCGATCTCCAGAAAAAAACGTCTTCCAAAAATTTTTTCAGGCGCTCCACAAAATTTTAACAATTCAAAAAAAGTGTTGTCCTCGAGCCGAGGACAGGCCAATTTTCGAGGACTTGAGGCCTCGAAACCAAGGCCAAGGACTTGATCTTCGAGGCCAAGGCCAAGACCTTCAAAATGTGTCCTCGAGGACTCCACCTCTGTTATATGCATTAATTCAGTTCAGTTTCAGTTCAGTTCAGTTATTTATTTATCATCACATCAATAATATTTTATTACATTAATGGGTACTGCAGATAAACATAAAAGGATGCGATGACCGGGAGCGGTGAAGGGACGTGAAGTCTTCAAGTCAAACGAATCCCTTTTGTTGAATGAGCAAAAGCTCATTAAAGGAAAGATTATGCTGAGAATGCAGTGTTGCGTATACAAAATGTACCATTGAAAAATGTGATAGAGTTAATCTAACTTATAAAAAGAAATTAAAAAAGTTTTATTTTGCTCGATAAATTTATTACAACCTAATTTAGTCATATTTTTGGGAAGAGAATTCCATAATTTTGATCCTTGATATTCAAATGAGTTTTGGCAACGCTTTGTCCGGAAAAATGGAATAGTGAGGTCATCATTTGTTGCAGCTCTAGTGGAGTAGCCATGATTTCCAGAAACTTTATTGAAGCAGTTTAGAAAATAATCGGGAAGTTTTTTGTTGACGTATTTGCGCATAAATTTGGCAGATTCAATTTTATGTATGTCATTGACTTTGAGGATTTTATGTTCATAATACAAGGGTGTTACATGAACACGCCAGCCAGAATCACTGATTGCCCTGATAGTTTTAATCTGTATAGTTTGCAATTTGTTGAGAAAGGTTGGATAAGTAGACCCCCATATAATAATGCCATGTAAAAGATGCGGAAATACTATCCCATAATAGAGAGCAATAAGAGCTGATTTAGATAAACAATGTTTTAATTTGGTGAGGATACCAACGTTTCGGGATAGCTTTTTTTTGTAATTTCTGGGTATATGGTAGAAAATTAAGTTGGTCGTCAATTTTTATTCCAAGATATTTTGTTGTCTTAACAGCATAAATTAATGTGTTGCCAAAACATACCAAAAATTTTGTAATTACCGTTCGAATTTTGGGATTAATAACAATAATTTGAGATTAGTGGGGGTTTATGGTTAATTTATTGGCAGCCATCCAAGATTGAAGCTTGTTTAATTCCTGATTTCCTTGTTTTTGTAGCTCTTTTAGGTTGTTATTTTTTATTAACAAGCAAGTATCATCTGCGAACAGACGAGGCTTTGACATAAGAGCATAGAATGAATAATAATTGCCCCAGGACCGATCCCTGAGGTACCCCATATTCAATTCTTTTCATGCTCGAAGTACTATCAGAGATGCCAACAAATTGTGTTCTGTTCCCTAAATAATTTGATAAAAGTTGGTGGCAATTTCCTCGTACACCATAATGTTCCAATTTATGCAGTGGAATAGAATGATTAACTGTGTCAAAAGCTTTTTTCAAATCAAGGGTGATAATGCATGTGTAATCACATGAATTAATATTGTCATAGCATTTAGTTAGAATATCAAGTATAAGATAAACAGTACAATTTTTTTTTGCGAAATCCATTTTGGCAATTGTAAAGGACGACATGCTTATTTAGAAAACTTAAAATTCTAAGTTTAAGCAGCTTTTTGACAACTTTTGAAATAAACGAGAGTATAGATAAGGGTCTGTAATTTTCCACTGACTTTTCATCTCGCGTTTTAAATATAGGGACTACTCGAGCAATCTTAAGTAATTCGGGAAATACGCCAAAGTTGAACATAAATTCAATAATAAAAGCTAAATAAGGTGCAATAACTGTAGATGCAATTTTTAAAAAATAAGGTGTCAAATGATCTGGTCCAGAAGTATTTTTGTCTTTCAGACGATTTAGTTTGTTTAGAATTTCATTAGTACTGGGCGACAAAAGAAGAATTGAACTTGCAATTCTCTTATCTTTAAACAAAAAAGATCGAAAGTTATCGTTGCAATTATCAAAATTTTCTGCAAGATTACTTCCTATATTTTTGAAGTAGCTGTTAAATATTATAGAGATTTGATCAGGATTTAATATTTCATTATTATTATGATTTATGCAGGTAGGTTGATCAAAGGATTTACCTTATTTCACAGAGAATTTTCCAAGTTTTTCGGGGATCTTTTTTACTTGAGCTCAAACAATCATCATAGTGGATTTTTTTCGTTAATTTTTTAACTCTTGTCAAAATATTCGCATACCTTTTGTAGAAGCTCTGTTTCGCAGAAATATTACTCAGATAATGGGATTTGTGTAATTTTTGTTTAGTCTTAATTGAATTGAGAATACCTTTGGCCCTCCATGGTTTATCTTACAATGGTTTTAGTCTGCGCGACAGCTTCACAAGTGGAGCATGATTGTCAATTGCTGTTTTGATGCATTGTATAAAAAAATTAATTACTTTCTGCACTTCAAAAATTGCAAACCATTTGGTATTTAGCATTAATGCACTTTTCGTTTTACACCATCAAAAATTATGATAGAGAGTGACATGTAATAATGTCAATATTTTTACATCAGCAACGGCAGAAATGAAAATCATAAACAGAGCCAGGAGCGTTACCATAGAAACAAGCTATCAAAATTAATCTAAAGGTATGAATAAATACAGTTTAACAAACTAAAAACACAATTTAAAAATTGTCGATAAAACACAAATTTATTTACTGAGCAGGAAATATATGCAATATACGCATATTTACTCGACACATACAACTCTTTAGTCAAAAAATCATTTTAGGTGTTATTTCGAGTCGAGTATCGCAGCGGAAAGTTGTACCAAGTTCTCGCCTCGTAAGCCAAGGTCAAATTTGTGATGCAATACCCAAGAAAATAAAGTAGTGTAGTGGATATTACCAAAAAAAGTTTAGTCGCAAAAACATATCTTGCACGTAACATAATCGTGCTTGATTAAGACCTTATGCTTGCATCAGCAACGATATCGTTAGCAAGTCAAAAGAGCGGATCGCACGCAAGAGTAAATTACTTCAACAAGAGCATGGTCTAGTTTTACTGCAGTCTTTGCTTTTTGTTGAAGTGTAAACGACGGGCTAATTTTTGTTGCGAAACTGAGCGACCTCTAAAAAGTTCAAGAAATATTTATCCTCAAAAAAAGCATATCGAAAATTTTTCATTAAACAAAATCTGATTGTAAACTGTATTCAGACTAGAAATTGATGAAAGAGAATTATTATACGTACTGTGACAAGCTTTTGCCTTAGTGTGAGAAAAAGGCTGAAAAGTAGGCGAAAACCAACTATAAAACTGATCATACGGAGTTACAATGATAGGATGCTTCATGTTCGTCACCAAAGTATAGTCATTTTTTTTCATTCAAAAGAAACTCCTTCGTTCTAAAAATAATTTATTTTGTTTATTTTTTTTGTTTTATCAATTATTTATAATCAGGCCATTAGTACATCAAACCAATGGACAGATTTTGTTTCCTACAAAAATTGCAATAGACCTCAACATTCCTGCACATTTTTAATCAAAAGCAGACACCAGCGCTAGCGGAGCGTTTCTATCGGTATTAGGTATTGCATGGATGAAGCTAAATCGCCCTTTATAAGAACTGGAGCTGGACGCTTCCATTGTTACGTGAACAAAATGAACATTGGCCTCTCGCGCAACTACGCGTCAATGCGTAACACAAAAACAGACGCAGGTCAAATTATGCTATTCTATTTGAAATACACGTATCCGACCGGAAACGAAGACTGCAAAAACTGGATTACAACAATCTTTACTGGATTACACTCATTTGTCCTTCTATATCTACAGTACATTTCCAAAAACCTTAAACTTCTATTCCGACTGAGTAGAATCAAAGTAAATTTAACTTTTATCACGAATAAAGATGAAAATTTTACTTTTACTTGATTTTCCTTTCCATTTTTTTATTTTACACGTGCTGCAGTTATTTTAATTTGACTTTACGCTACTAAATATTGTTGCAGCAATGTGATTGTTGCGTCAACAAATAAAAAACAAAATAAAAATAAAATAAAGCTGTCCAAAAATTTGGTGCTGAAGAGTAAGTAGATTTAACATCTAGGGAAAAAGATTTAGCTTTTTCTGTTGAAGTTGAATGGTACGACAATCAATATCGTGAGGGGCCACCCCTTCTTGAAGTTTGAGCGCGCAGCAAGCATAGCTTCACGACAAGAGTGATGATGAGACGTAGGGACAAACCCTGTCGAACGTTTGAAGAATGTGATGAGATGGGAAATGAGTTTGTTCTTGAGAAAAAGAGTATGTAGCCGTTGCACCCTATAATGGGTTTTACTTGGTCTAATAATTCGATTTTCACTTCGTCGTCGTCAATTTCCATTACTGCATCGTCGCTGATGATGTTGTAACAAACAACATGGCCGTAATCACGAGTGTTTGCAAAAAAAGCTACTACCGATTTCAGTTGGCAAAACATTTCTATGTTTCTTTCGTCTTCTATTTTAATCTGTTGAAGTGGTGTGACTAGCTTGTCAGATTTACGTGGTCCGATGTTTGCTGGAATGTTTCTGCTGAGACATATCGCCAATACTTTGGGTGGATTTTTAAAGCGCAATATACGTTTGTGTAATGTAATCACGCCACATTTCTAGCATTTTATTTTTACATTGAAGTCTTTTGGAGAAATAAGCTTTTGCAGGGCTGTTATGACAAATTCTTTGCCATCAGCATTGCAACTGTACAACGGCAAGATCAAATCCCTTTGCTTTGTTGAGGTGTCATTAGTGGCGTTATCGCATATTCTACATCTAAAGTATTTTGTGGATCGAAAAGTGCAAGGTAAGCTATTATCCTCTAATATATTGACCAAACCAGACATCTGAAAAAATTCTTCTGCATCTTGAGGGGTTCCAAATCCGAAGTTGCATTGATAGCAAGCGGAGAGATCTGCTTCTCGAATCAATTTCTCATTTACTGGGTTGTTTGACAACAAATGATTGATCAAGGAGATCAAGGGGACATTTTTTTCTTCTGCTCTCTTTTCTGAGGAATAGGTGCCATTTTGCTTCAACAGAGCCACCACTGATTGAACCGGAGCGTTAAAATAGTATGTGTTTCCAATATTAGGAAGCCCGGGTGTTTGGCGACAAACCGCTGCACTTTCTATATTATTCAAGCGATAATCCACTTTACTGGAATTCGCATACAAAAAATATGGTATGCAAAATCGATAGTCGGAAATGTATTGATCGAGGTGTTTGAAAAGTTTTTGTTTTTAGATGTTTGTCTTTCCGAATAATGTTTTCAACAGCGATGCAAACACAAACGCCATCACTGACATCATCGCTTTGCTTGATATCAATGAGATCAGTTTCAAAAGAAACTCTATTCTTTTGTTTGCTGTTCATCAAAGATTCTAGAAAAGCGACAACTTCGTGAAGATCTTGTTTTGGACATGGGGGATTTTGCTCTCCGAAATCAATTATTGTTATGCAATGAGTGGCTGTGCAGTACCAGAGTAGCACCAAATGTTTTTTCCAAAAAATTGGAATAAACACATTTTCTCGAAGCTCAATAGTTAGTCTTTTTACGGTAATTTGACTGCTGTTGAACGAATATTCTTCACCGATTTTTTTTTGCCAAATCGGAGCATCCCAAACTTCCGAATATTTCTTCTCCTTTTTCGACGTTACTTTTTTTGACCGTTTTGGCTACGCATGCATCAATGTAACGCATCCTGTCGTGTGGGTTGGTGAGTGTGTCCTTAATGCATGCAACTGATGAAGAGAAAGGAAAAGGCTGACTGTTAGTTAATCAAACCACACTAATCTCTTTTGAGGGCTGAAAATAAGAGCAATATCACTCAGGCTGCATTTTGCATCAAGAGCGAAGTTCCAAACCTCAGAAGAGAACTGCTTTACTGTGCTTTGGATGCTACCATCAAGGTAGCTATTCAAATGATGGCTTGAGACTGCAGCTATCTTCGCATGAGTCACAAAAAAATTACGGCAATCAAATGCACTTGTTGGAAGATGAACTACCTGTCAAAAAGCAGTACTTGAAAATCCCTTGTTTGTTCTTTTGGTGCAAGTTTGTAAGTTTTACAAGCTACCAAAAAGATCATACGTTAAAAGATCCTTTGATCTTGTGAACTCAACCTAGTTCCGAATTTAGACTTATGCACTAAAGTTTAGATGATGTATGGGAAGGGTTGTAATATAGGAATAGGCAGTACTTAAATGGTAAAATTTTGCATGGGGGGACGCTTTTGCAGTCTTGACCAAATGTATTTGGCTTGCGAAAGTACTTTAGTGAAGATTACGTATTTCCGTCGCCGAAATTGAATGAACACCAAAAAAAATGTCTTTGGCGGAAATTGAAGTGGTTTTTCGCCAAAATTAGGTGAAGATTTAGGTCTTTTTCGTGTGATCATCCAGCGCTCAAATCTCAATGGGGGTTCACCTAAATCTCGATGGGGGGACGCTAACTATCGATGGAGGGACGCGTCCCCCCGCGTCCCCACTACAATTTAAGTACTGGGAATAGGATAGCTAATCATATATCTTTTTTGTGCATATGAAATAATTGAAACTGTAACGCAGCAAAATATTATTTTTTAACAAAAATTGATCTAGTCATATATCGGTTTGAAAAAAAATTGCGTGGTTGGTGAAGAGAGAAAAATAATCTCTTTTCGGATGTTCAAAGTTTCTTAGGGGTTAGTTTTTGTACGTTGTTTCATTATACACTAATTTTTTTTTTTGTAACATGTATTCAATATGTGGAAATGCAGAGTTAGTTGAAAGCATGCATTTTTATTGCAACTAAAAAAAAATTAGCAAACTTTTTCCAGGTTAGCTGGAATTAACATCTTTCAATAATGACTTTCAGGTTGTAATATGAGAGAGCTTATCCCATATTATCAGCTCTTCATTGTATGCAAATGCTAAGTTAAAATCATGACAAAACCTGAGCATAAAATAAAGATAAATAAAGATGAAAAATAAAGATAAAGGGTCCAAGATTTGACTACCGTTTTTGTGATCGGCGACATATCTCCAGAATCACATTACAAAGTATACCTAAGGTTCGAATCATTCACGGATGCTTTTTCAAAGTAAGTGAAATTTTAGCGCTTCTGCGGTAATTTGTACTCTTTACCACTCATGCAAAAATTAGTAGATTGAAATCTTTTCAAAAATCGCCTACATAGCATTATGCTCTAAAGTTTGAACTCACTCGACACTATGCTCCTGGACTATAAAATGACTGTGGTGTACAGTCTACAAACGAGCATATAAAAGTGGTTTTACTCAAGTTTATACGGATACTTAGATTACGATACCTTAGTTCTTCTTGTCGTTTAAACCGTTACCGTATTAATTGTTGTAGTAAAAAAACGAAAAGTGGTTTTGGTTTTGAATTTGCGCGGTTTGCGTCGACAAGAATTGAAGTGCTTGCCTCTCCTTTGTTTTTGAGTTGTCAGCAATTTTTCGTCCGGCATGCCACTGCCAAACAAGCAAAAAATTCCTAGCCGTATGCTGCCTAAAAGGGATTGAATGTGCGCACAGCACAGTCTTTTATTTGCATTAAAATTTTGGCTACAAAGTAACCGCAAAAATTCAATTTCTAGCTTTATTTTTAAATTGACTGCTGTAATTTTCATTTGTAAAGCCATTGCCGCATGAAAAATAGATATTTTGTAGTTATTACATACTTTTTTAAGGTCGACCAAACGCTACAGCAGAAAAACTTGTTTAGAGGGAGCCAGTGCGGTCGCCATAGCAAACAAAGTGAGAGGGCACTATAAGAAAGCAAAGGAACACTAAAATAGATGAACTTTTGCACATTAAAGATTAATCTTGTACGATACGTTCGTTGGTGGTACAGAACTTCAGAAAATGCTTCTTTTTCTTTCTTCATTGCCCGTTTTTCCGTGAGGGTTGCGGGGGCAGTAGCTCGAGATTAAGCCGTTACACCTCACGGTCTTCCATCTCCTGCATCATTTCGCTTGGGTGAAGTCCCAAGCGGTTCCATCCAAGATCCTCAATGTAATCGGTCTATCTAGTTTTAGTCCGTCCAACTGGTCTTCTCTCTTTTTCTTTGGCAAGTAAAGCTTGTTTGGAGAGTCTTTCCTGAGGCATTCTGCTTACATGGCCAAACCATCCAAGCTGAGATCTTTTAATTCGGAGAAGTAACGGCTCGATGTTGAGAGATTTTCGAATCTCAGAGCTACGCTCCTTGTTAAACAGTGTAACTCCTTCGATTTTTTGTAAAAACCTCATTTTGCACGCTTGCACTTGTGATCAAAATGTTCATGTCTTCAAAGAGGCTTTTCGTCTGACACTTGTTAAGAACAATTGCCAGAATGGAGAGCGGAGGAAAAGAAGCAGCTATTTATAGGAAAAAGCCCAACCATGATTGGCTGGAAAAAGACCAATGAAAGAGCGTCATTAGTGCTCAATCTTTCAGCTGTACACGAACTGTTTTTGTCCGCAGAGGGCTTGGTTATGATGAAAGTGACTTTAAGAGTATATCGATGAAAAGGAGAGCGGCATTGGGCACAGGCATGATTTTGTCAAAGATAAAGTCCGATGGCTGAATCAGAAGCTTCTATTTTGCTGTGCGAAAAATTAGCTTTGCCAAGCAGAAATTTTGAGCAAAACCATATCCAAAAACAATACTTTTTTTAAATTCTGCTTTGCCAGGGACTGTGGCCCTAACCATTTTCTAATATTGAAATATATGTTTTGTTTACACTGTACAAAAGGTGCGATTGCAACAAGTTATTTTTTCGAGCTCTTGTAGGCATTCATGCACAGACTCTTCTAAAATAATGGTTTTTAATGAAAATTATGGCTCAAAGACAATGAAAATTACTACCAGTAGAAACAAGATTGCATCTTTGCTTGTTTCTGCTTAGGTTTAGAATAAACGTATAGATTTTAGGCCCCGTTGATTCTGTTTCGAATTTCTGGTTACTATTATGCTTATTTGCTTTAATTTCTGCAATAGTGAACCAATTATTATTCAATTTGCTTTCAAAAAATTTTTAAGATGATGATACGAAGATCGTTTTTTACACACTGTAGTAAAAAAAAAATTCTGCCAAAACACTTTTAGTCAAAAATTTTTAAGCAAAAACTACGTCATCAGTAATAATTGGTGAAACCAGAAGCGTTAAACGTGGAAGCGATTGAAAACATGGCGTTTTCACACCCACATTAAAATTTTTTTGCAATTTTTTAATTGAATCTAATAAGTTGATAGATGTATTCCACTCATGTGAGGGTTATGGTTATAATATCGGTAGTTTACCACACAAATGCAAGTGAGTTGATCATAGTTATGAAAAACAAGAGTAACAATTTGAAACAAAAGTTAATAATGATGAAAAAACAAAAGTAATAGTGAAAAACAGTTGAGAAATTGGCGTTCTACCAGCTATTCAGCATAATAAGACAAACTAGTCTTGTTTAGAAATAGAATTAAATAGTATGCTTGTTTGTGTGCTAATAGGATTGGTGTGTCTACTACTAAATATTAGAGTGGATCGTGGAGCCAACCGGAAAGCGAGGAGTCGGAGCGAAGTTTGCGTTTTTATCCGGAACCGGAGTGCTAATCTTCCAAAAATTCTAAATTAATCTAAATTAATCTTCCAAAAATTCTAAAAGCATAAAAAATATAGCAACTTTTGGCTCGAAAATTTGTTAATTCGCTTACAATTCAAAAATCACTTGACGCGCAAAGCTAAAATTTCAACGCAATGTGGGTGCTTATGAATGCTTTATGCAAACCGACTATGGGGGCGCTCAGTGACGTGACCAAAACTTTACAAGCCGAAATGGGCAAAAAGTTGACGAGTTTGAACCGATATATTTTGGCGATTACCGATATTGATCCAAAATGGTTTGTGGTTTTTGAGCGCACTATCAACCACCTTTCTTTTGGTTATGTTCGCTTACCCTAACTTGAATACTATTTTTCTTGTTTTCATGTTTTTTCTAACTTTTTTTCATTTTTTTTTGTCTTATGCCGCTAACTACCGGTACTTTTAAACCGCTAAACGCACTGTATTCAAAGTTTGAGCGGTTGAAGATATCAGGGAGAATTAGTATGCGACTGGAATCGGGGGCCCCAGGTTTGGGGGATCCCACTCAATTGGGTCTCCCAAAATTTTGAACTTTTAAAACTTTTAAGCTTTGGATTTAAAACGTTGGATTAAATTTTTGGAATGGCAGATATTAAAAACAAACTGAACCTAGATAAAATTTGGAGGACGCGATAGGTTTTTTTCCAAACTTCAAAATTCAAACTTTTTAACCTTTTGTGCTAGATACATGAAATTTTTAAGGTGTGTAAACATAAAAAAAAAAAAAAATTTGACAAAATTTGGGAATACCAAAATGAGAGTCTCCCCGAAACGGGGTCGACACAATTCAAACTTTTTAAGCACTTACGCTAGAAGCATAAAAGTTTCAGGGTAGGTAAATATAAAAAAAAGGTTTGAAAAAATTTGAGGGTATCAAAATGGGGGGTCCCCCTCAAACGGGGCTGACAAAAATTTGAATTTTAAACCATTAGAGCCAAATGGATCAAATTTTCGGAATGGGTAGATATCAAAAAATAAAAAATAAACCTAACAAAAATTGGGGATTCTAGAATGGGGGCATTCCTTTAAACAGGGCTCTCCAAAATTCAAACTTTTTAACCTTTTAAGCTGGACACAAGAAATTTTCAGGTGAGACAAATATTAAGAAAAGACAAAATTTGAAACTATTTAGGGGTACCGAAATGGGGGGACCCCCTTAAGCGGGGCCACCTAAATTCAAACTTTTTAACCACACATGCTAGACAAATGAAATTTTCAGGGTAAGCAAATATGAAGAAAAGATGAAATTTGATAAAATTTGGGGATACCAAAATTAAGGGATTCCCCTCAAACAAGGACGCCATAATTCAAACTTAAACACTTACGCCGGCCTGATGAAATTTTCAGAATAGGTAAATATGAAGGAAAGATAAAGTTTGAGAAAATTTTCAATGGGGGTACCCCTCAAACGACCAAACTTCAAAGTTTTTAATTGTGTAAGCTGAACACAGACAAAATTTTCAGCATCAAAATGGAGTCTTTCAAAATTCAAACTTTTCAACCATTCAAGCTAAACACATGAAACTTTTAGAATACCCCTCCTTATTAACCACAAACCTAAAAAAATCAAATCTATTGGATAGGTTAATAAGAATCAAAGATTAAAGATACCAAAATTTGTTTGGCCACATTCAGGAGACCAAGCCAAATGGATCTCTTAAACTTTTAAAATCTTTATTACAATGTACTCCAGCCAGACATATGAAATTTAGAATGGTAGGCTTATATAAGAAAAAGATAAAACAAGCCAAACTAGGCAATGTAATGTTGGAGAATTAACCCTTAAATGGACCTTCAAACTACAAGATGAATTCTCACAATTAATTGGTATCACAGAAAAGTAAAAGAGTCAAACTTATTGGATTTCTGCAATATTTAAGACGTTGAAGTACTTGAGCTTAATGGCTTTATTAGATTTAAGCTGGATGGCAGAGATTTTGTACTAAACTGTCACTTGTGACGTTTAAAAAATCCTACTAACCTCTTTAAATTTTTGAACAATTTTGAGAAAGCTACTGTGCTGAATAATGAATGTAATACAATTTACTATACAATATCCAATATGTTGGCCGTTGGGTCGCACTGCAAATAGCGTTCTCAGAATGAGAATAGTAGTGAAATGAATGCATATTTCTAGCCGTGGTTAGTATTAAGTTTGGCTGATGTAATGAATTTGCTGGAATTTTAAAGATCGCTCCCTGTTATTTCATAATAAAGTGAAAAACTGTTAGGAACTCCTAACAGCTTTTTAATGGACGTTACTTGATTATTTTGATAACTTTTTGGACCTTTACACAATATCCGTTTTTTTTTCGTTTTCGTCCGTTTTTTTACGTTTTTGCTTCTTCTTGAAAAAGTATGCGCTTTTTCATCCGCATTTTTATAAGCCCATATCCGCACTAACCAGACAGTCACATACTGGACAAAAATTTTCCGAAAAAATTTGCTTGTAAAGGGGTAGAGGTCTTTTTTTAAATATTGCTCTTATCGTTCATACACAAAATTTTTGAACAAAATTTTTATCTACAAACAACAGTCTACTTAGTGCGGATATGGACTTACAAAAATGCGGATGAAAAAGGGCATATTTTTGCAAGAAGAAGCAAAAATGGAAAAAAAAGGTCGAAAACGGGCGAAAACGGATACTGTGTAAATTCACCTTTAAACTTTGCGAGCGACTAACCTCACAGCTGTTAAAATGAACTAAAGAGAGCGTAATGGGCAAAAAAAGTCGTAAAGTTAGACTCTGCAATACCACTTATAAATTTAAAGAATCTGATTTTTGTTGCTAAGTTTCGTTTGTGTTGTAAAGAATCTGATTTTTTTTTTTTTTGCTAAGTTTTACCTTTTTCCATGCTCATTGCTAAGGCGGGCACTGTTTGTGTAGTTCTTAAATTTTGACAAAAATCAATAGAATTGTTCATACCAGGGTGTTGGAGCAGGGCAAATTTTGAAGGTGCTCCAGCTCCTGCTCCGGAGCGCTTCGCTATCCTGTCATTGCTCCGGCTCCAGCTCCGGAGCTGATTAAAAAGAGCTGCTCCGCTCCGGCTCCAGCTCCGGGATTATTCAGACTGGTACAGTGTTTTAGTTTTACGTTGTCATTATAGCCCACCCACATTTTTATCAATTGAAATAAATTCCAAAAAAAATTTGCTCAAAAACACAAGAACCATAACATAGGCGTAGCCAGGATTTTTGATTGGGGTACCACAAATCACATGCAGTGACATCATGAGAAATTTTCGAAAGAGGAACTTTTTGTGGGACAAAGATATCGTAGATTGGGTGATGGCCAGTAGCCGTGGTATGATTTACCAAAGTTATCGGTTAAAATGTCTCCATTGGGAGATGTGTTGAAAAAACTAGTGTAACTCAAGCGTATCAAAGGCTAGGCCCCCAGAAACTAGGCGATTTTTTGGAAAAACAAGCTTATTTAATGTCATTGGATCACATTCCACATGTGTTTAGATTTGTTCAATTCTCCATTTACTTACAATCTAAGTCCAAAACATGTTTAAAATCTCGCACTTTGGGGTAAAATTTTGTACGTGATTTGGTCCAGATATGGGGAAGTAAGGTACAATGCATCTTGCAATATTTTAGCAGTAAATAATAAAATAATCCACTCAACAATATTCCTTAGAGATTTTGGTTTGTCATGTCATGAAAATAACCAATTGTGTACGTGCATATACGGCCAGGGGGCCTAGGCTCCTTCAATTCAAACTCAATAGTTTGTTCGATGAGCTAATTTTTTTTTTGAAAAGTAAATTGTCGCGTAAAAACTAGCAAGGTAGAGGTGAATTGTTATTGAAAAATATTACAACAGATGGTTACGCTTACTGACGATGTTATTGACCGGACCGAGCCGAATTTACATTGCTCAGAACTCCTGGCACTTTAGAGATTTTCTTTTAGCCAAATATAGGTGAAGGCCAAAAAAAAGTCTTATCATTTGAGCACTAGGGCCCTGGCACCGTGCAAAAGGTCTTACCGTTGGGGCACGGGTGCCCTGGCACTGAGCCATATGATAAATCCGCCCTTCGTTATTGCATTACGTTTATAAACAAGTTAGATGAGAACCTGATTAAGCAACCTTTAGGACAAAACCTTTAATTTCACCCGAGTTGCACATATAATTTGGTGGGCAAAAATTGAAATAAGGGGCCCGGGTGCCCTGATTGTCAATATTATTGCTAATCACTATGGTATGTACGTATGTTGTACACGGAAAATGTTAAAAGAAACTGACAGTGAAGAAACAATTAGATTTTTTTGTCACATTTTTATCATTGGTGGCATTTCAATTGGGGGTGGGAGGCCCGGGCCCTCCTGCCTACGCCTTTGAACCAAAATGCTGCGCACAAGATAAGGACATGTAGGTCGTAGGAACTAAGCGGTAGCTAATACTAGAAAAAACAGTAATTAAATAATGCAAGAGTTAAATGCAGCAATTTTAAGCATAAAAGCATAGTTTTTTTTTACAGATGACCCATCCATTTAGGAAAAAAATCTTTTGATTGCAATAGCTTTGGATGAAAGAACAACAATCAATTTTGTTAGATGCAACGCAAATGGCTGCAATTAGAATAGTTGATTTTAGTTTTATCTAACAAAAGCTCCCTTTAAACTTTTTACAAGGCCATTTTATGACTTTGCATTTTTTAGTTACACTCAAATTAAAAACAGTGATAAAGAAAATCAAGAGGCAGCTAAAAAAATCTGGAGCAGGGAGCTATCCTACAGTAACGCTGCTCCGGCTCCAGCTCCGGCTCCACCTGAATTTAAATGTGAGCTCCAGCTCCGGCAAAAATGGCCTGCTCCGGGGCTCCGGCTCCGAGCTCTGGCTCCGGCTCCAACACCCTGGTTCATACATGTGGTGATATGGGATTCTTCTTAAAAAAATGTTGCAGTGAGCTGGTTGAGGTTGTAGATTTGATATTGAGGATAGGGAGTCAAATTTTTGTTAACAATTGCGCAACGCTGTTAAGTGAAAATTCAACTAACTCCTTAAAAGTTGAAACGACAATTAAGAAATATTTAGAAGGCTTTATTTCACCAGAAATTTTTATCTACTTTTTATTAATTCTGACTCAAATCTAACCCAAACTCAAATGCTTACTCTAAAACTATTCCTAAATCGAACCCTAACCCAAACCCTAACCTAAGTCTAATCTTAACCCCTAAAAAAGCAAATGAAAAAAGCGCGGGTGAACATTTCTCATTTTCGTTTTATTCTTCTAAACTTGAAAATTGTCGGTGAAATAGTCGCTACCTAAATATTTATAGCCTACATACCGTTTTCAGACATTTTGAAGTTTGATAGCCGTTAACCACAAATCTGATCAAGTTAATGCAGCATTATAAAATTCGAAAGCGATGTATTTCATATCTGACTATCAACAAACATAAACACGTTTAACGCAATTGTGAAGTTCTTTAGTTCACTAAAGTTAGATGCTTTTGCGAAGTCCCTGGACAGTGCCGTTGCTACGGGGGGTCATGGGGGGGCGTGCCCCCCTAACGGCTGCTTGTGCTCCCAGTTTGTTTCTCTCAAAATACTGTTTTTGGAACATCATGCAACGACAACATAACAGCCAATGATGAAAAAAGGGAATAATTACGTTTTAACATAATTCTCCTTTGTAGTTTTGTCGATTTTTGCAAAATTGCTAGCAACCAATCGCTGTAAATGAATTTGACGCAATATTCCGTCTTATTAACGCGCCTTTACGAATGCGTCGCGGAAGAGTGCCGGCATTTTGTTAGTCGTTATGACATGAAACAATGCGTGAAAACATTTTTTAAAGGTCAGCTGTTCTGATTTTTAGAGTACACTTAAGATTTAGAGTGGAGCTACCAGAATGAAGGCGCTTAAGCCTCTTAGCCAAGCCACTCAGAAATTTTAATCTCAAAATACGAGCATCTAAACGTATTTTAGACTTGACCTGAAGTAAAGAGGGCAGGTTGCTGAAGGTGCTAAGCAATTTAATTCTTTGAAATGACTTCTGAATTTTAGTAATTTGGTTATTCATATGGCTTCAAAAAGTGCGAAATGTGATTAAAATGGTGTTAAAATTGCTACTTTTTGCAGCAAGATCGCAAAATTCACCCAACGACTGGGGGCTCCGCCCCCAGGCCCCCGTTCAGAGTCACGAAATATTTCGTGACTATGCCTGTCTGTCACATGCTTGAGTTCTTGAGTTTGTTCAACGCGGGGGCTAACTCAGGCAGTTTTTAAGCAAAAAAAAAATTCTTTTTTGGTTGACCTTTCTTAGCAAAATCCTGGTTGCACATTTGGTAGCAATCACTGCGGTAGATAGATTTTCAAGTAATTATGGGCCGCAGACGAAACGAGCGAAGAAGCACTTCCGGCCTTTATTTTAAAATTACGCATAATTGTAGCCGTACAAGACGTAGAAATCAGTTTTTTATGCAAATTTTGTGCCCCTCCACTTTTAGCTAATGCCCCCTCACTTCGTTTGTTCTGGCAACGGTACTGATTACGCCAAAGCGTAAAACAAGTTTGCGGGGCCAATCTTCGCGTCATTGCGCCTGTGGGAAACACAGCTCGTTTCGAAGAAATTTCGCAGCGGTGGCGAGCCGTTGGCAACACTGTGTCAAGTTTCACCGGCCCCCACATTTGAAACTCTTCCTTTCCGCTCTGGAAACGCATGCGTCACCGCTTAACCAATTGGTTGTGCTACTAAAATTACGGTTTGCGGTCAGTGCCGTCGCTACGGGGGGACCAGGGGGCTGTGCCCCCCCTAACGTCTACTTGTGCCCCCCCCCCCCATTTTGGTTTACTCAAATTACTCTTTTTGGAATATCATGCTACAACAAGACAACAGACAATGATGAAAAAAAGAATACTTACGTTTAAACATATAATTCTCCTTGGATGTTTTTTTGACTCCTTGCGAAATTGCTGACAACCAACTCATGTACATAAATGTGACGCAATATTCCGTCCTTTTAACAAGCCTTTACGGATGTGTCCCGGAAGAGAGAAGTAAACCTGCAGAATCGTTATCGGTACTTCGTTAGTGATTATGACATGAAACAATACGTGAAGACTTTTTTTTTTCAAAGACCAGCTCTTTTGATTTTTGGAGCGCACTTAAGATTTTGAGGTCGCAGTCAGTGGCTCAACCAGAGTGAAGGGGCTTTAGCTCCCTTAGCCAAACCACTTAGAAAATCAACCTCAAAATACAAGCGTTTAAACGTATTTTATACTTGACCTAAAGTAAAGAGGGGAGGGCGAGTGCACAGCAGTTTAATTCTTTGAAAATGACTTTTAAATTTTAAGAATTTAGTTATTCATATGGCTTCAAAAGTGCAAAATGTGATTAAAATAGCATTAAAATTGCTATTTTTTGCTGCAAAATCTCCCAGAGGCGGGGGCTCCGCCCCCAGGCCCCCTATTCACAGTCACTAAATATTTATTGACTATGCTCTTCTGTAACACGCTTGAGTTGGATCAGTTTGTTTAGCGCGGGGCCTATATCAGGCAGTTTTTTTTTTGTAGAAAGAAAAAATTGATTCACCTCTCCTAGCAAAATTCTGGTAGTACGTTTGGTAGCATTCACAGCAGTAGATAGATTTTTCAAGCGATTATGGGCCACAGAAAAACGAGCGAAGAAATGCTCCCGGCCTTATTTTAAAATTGCGCATAATTGTCGCCTTAAAAGATCTGAAAATCAGTTTTTATATGCAAATTTTAGTGCCTCCCTACTTTTGGCAAGTGCCCTCTCACTTTGTTTGCTCTGGCGACGACACTGTCCGTGGGTATCGCTTGCAATTGTTACATTCTAGTTTCAAGTACTTAGTGTTGTGATTCGCTCCGACTGATTTATGCTTAACTCCAAATTTTACCGATTGAAGAAGTTCACAAATTTTAAGTTGCTAGTGTTTGTATTCTTGGAATCAAAGTCATAATCACCCAGTAAAGGCTTCTTTAATTTTTTTTCATAGACAAACCACAAATCAAATTGAAATACCTGAAAATAAAACTACTTGCACAAAACGGACAATGTACGTTTTCCAATATCGATGTAAAAATTTCTTAAAAATGGGTCGAATGCCAATTATGCAGTCAAATTTTGGAATTCTGTACCCGACAATACAAAAATTTGCTTCTATAAATCTTTTAAAAGTTTGCTTTAACAAGCTTTTTTGTTTGCAATATTAAAATCACTATCTATCTTAAAATGTTGGTAAGCTAAACCCGCACTTTCTAACTTTTCAAGTCATTAAAGTTTTAATCATTGAGTAACAAAAATATGATAAATTAAAAGTCAATGGGTTGTTTTAAAAAAACGACAGCAAGTTCATCTGTTCTCGCAGTTTCAAACTTCACGTCAAATACGCACTGATAACACGTACCGATTTTTTTTGTTTTCGGGTTGATTAAAACAAAATTGTTGCCTAGCCAAGTCGACGTAGCAAATACCGATGTTCATCATTTAAGCTTTCATTTTAAGAAATTCATAAGTATTTGTAGAGCAGTTGATTAACAGCTTGTGGTACAGTTAAATATACGTAAAAGTAGCAAAACGTGTCAGCTACAAGACATAGTCTGGGACTTGTGGGGCAGTGGCTTCGCTAGGGGGGGAAGGCGGCCCGCCCCAGGTGTCACCATTTTGGGGTGACAGCATAATATGATGTGAAACCATAACTCCACCGATTTGTGGTAAATACCTTTCTTTTTCCACTTTGTTGGGTCCCCACTCTCATTTGGACCGAAAACCCACTGATTTTGCGGCGGAGACCTCTTTTTTTTGGTCCTTTATTTTTGGACCGAAAAAGGGTGCCGCCACGAAATCTCGCCCCGGGTGCCACCATCCTTAGCAACGCTACTGTTGTGGGGAATGAGGTATATATGGGATCCCTCAAACAGAACCCCAAAACTTGATTTTTTGTGACTAAACTTGAAACTAAGACTTTTTATCAGATGCAGCTAAAGCCAGAATGCAAGCGTTATAAAAAAATATTTTTTGTTTTGAATCCGATTTTTAGTTGTGTATTTTTTTTTTGGTTATGGAAAAATTCGAAATGTTTAGAAAACAAAAGTAGTAATTATTATTAAAAGCGATAGCATTTCCAAAATTTGTCAGCAGGTTGAATAGTTTGGCTGTTAACGTGTACAATGGAAACTCAAATTTAATTAGTTTTTGTAAAAACAAAACGAGTTAGTTGATAGTTTTAACAAAGCAATTGACACAAAAAAATGTGCAGCTGTCGCGAAGTTTTCATATATTGCCTGCTGGTTATAGCACGTTCTCGTTACGGTACAAATACCACTAAAAGTTTTCAGAAAAAAGCTTGCGGAAAAAAAAAGGTTATTGTGCTCTGACAAAATATTTCCGAGGGACTTTCGCCGCTGCGTGATAAAACCTCACAGCTAAAGAGTGCTATCGGCAAAATAATTAAGCATTCTAACGGTGATAAAGCTTTATTTATTCCGCACTAAACGAGTTAATTAAAGCGATTCGCTATCTCAATTTTCATCCAAAATTACGCTCGAACATAAAATTTAAATGTAGTCATAATTAAGCTACAATAAAAATAAACAAAAAACAAGCAACTCATAACCCCTTGAGATAACAACAGTACCTCAAAATGTAAGTCTGCAACATTCTATAATCTGGTACATGTTTTCATGAAAATACTATCTCAACACCTGTCATAAGACAACAGTATCTATGCAAAGGCACAAAAGGAGCCTTGCCCTCAATAATAGCTGCTTATGCTCCATTGTTTTGGGCGGGTCTAAGTTTATATTTACTAAGAGTAATGTGCAATGACAAAAGAGTTTTTTTTATCAAGAATCACGTAAAAATCAAAAATTTAATACAGTTTAATCTTAGTACAGCATATAAATTTGGAACCAAGTGGAATTGGCAATTTGAGCACCGGCAATGTGGAGAAAATGGGCACTGGGCAGTTGTTAAACTCATTTTTACTTTGCTCTTTTTATATAACAATAAATGACTAATATGAAACGATTCATATTTTGGATGCTTACTCGCAAAATGCGTTTGGTCGATTAGTTACTCAGAGCTAGTCGAGAAAAGAAAGGATGTCACTTTAAATCTTTCAGCCGCTTCGAAATGTACAATTATATTAAAAATTTTTAAATTTCTTTCGATAGTCGCACATGTACTTTTTGAAGTCATTATTGCATTGAATGAATCCTGCTGTATATTCTGCTTTTCAAAAACTTTGATTTCTAAAAGAAGCTTTATTCCCAGTAGTGCCGGAGTTTTTCCTTGTCTAGTTCCCCCAAACTACAGCACTATTCCTTCAGCTAAAAGTTTAACATCGTTACTTTGGTGCCCTTACATGAGCCCAAAACTCATTATTTGTAACAAAAGCGCGAATGCAATAAAATGTTGCACTATGTTGCAGCCACTAAAATCAATTTTTATCACCAAAATTTGATTTACCTTGCGTATCTTTTACTTTGGCATTGTATCCCTTATTTCGCTTGCTCTGGCAACGGCACTGAACATAACCAGAAGATCGAGAAGATTGCTCGATATTCTTATACGGTCTAGTCCATAGTAATAGTGAGCCGGAACTGTCCAGATTGTCGTTTCGGTGAAAGATTCAGTGTCGACATGGAGTTTCAATAAAAGTTTTGAAAAGTGCCACGTTTCAGAATTTAAAAGTTTTACACGATGTTCAAAAATAGGTTGAAGTGTGGCACCGACACTTCTTGCTATCTACCTTCAACATACAATGCAGTAGGCCATTTATGCAACTCAATACAACTGCTAACCTACTCCTTATTATCACTGCAATCTATGCGTGAAAAATATATCCAGAGCCACAAAGCAACACAAGGTTTGGAAAAGGTAAGAAACGTTTCCTATCTATTATTATTCAGCAAGTTGACAATTTGGGAAGTTGCATGGCCAGTCGAAAATCAAAAAAAAAATGCTTTTATTAATAATTGTTGTATGAGTAATGTTTTCCTATTTCAATTTTAGTTTTGTCTTTAAACTGTTGAGGGCTACGTTTCTGTGTTACTTGTTATTGATGGAGTGCAGCTAAACGTAATAGCTTTTTCCCGCCAAAATGATTGGACGTCAAAACGACAGGACAAAGCATTGTACGTTACTGTAAATTAATGTTTAGTTTCTTTAGTGGGCGTATTTAAAACATTTGATAGTAAAATTAAAACTTGAGTAGATAGCCTAAGCCTTAATTAAAAGTTACCAGAAACAATTTAAGTACCTTACATAACTCAGCGGGTCTCTGTAGTTGTGCCTTTTGTGAAATTTTACCGTTTATTATGCCTGATATTATCCACTTTGCTCGGTTTTTAGCTTTGGTTCACACCGTAAATTCGGCTATATCCTAAAATACATAAAATTCTACGCCACAGCGATACCACGCGGCAGATTAATCTTGGTTTAAGCACTATTTGTAAATAATATTTACACCACTAGTTCAAGTCAAAATAGATGCGAATTAAGGTT
Organism: Trididemnum nubilum; assembly: GCA_963965965.1. NCBI lineage: Eukaryota > Metazoa > Chordata > Ascidiacea > Aplousobranchia > Didemnidae > Trididemnum > Trididemnum nubilum. Next base: position 8,993,601 of record OZ014479.1, read on the forward strand.
TGATCGACATTACATTAAGGCCAGGTAAATCATTAGTTTAAAATTTAAACGATATCTCTACAAAATAATTTAATGAAAACCACTAATTATGCGTTTCATCACCAGCAACCATAGCGGTACGGCGCAAATGACATCAAATGTAAAAAATTACCGTAGATCCTGAAAAATATACTAATAAAATTGCAAAAGTTTAAAAATGCGCTAATTTGTTTCGAATGAAAAAGATACTACTGTTCTTTTTCAGAGCCGTCAATAGTAAACTTTGCATTTGATTACCGAAGCTAGCAACCACCATCTATATAGTATGTTTCGAATGGGTTATTTGATAGCAGGCCGAATTTATGTCAACTGAAAAAAAAAAAAAAATTCTTACAGATTAAAACTTTTTTCAGTTTTTACAGGCTTTTATTTAGAATTTAACTCTAATATTAGTAAAAAACTACTGATTTAGAGCCTAAAAATAAGCCCAATATCTTCACCAGTTTTTTTGCATGCATTTACATAGCGTCGATCAGCGTTTTTGACGTCCAGCGGTTGGTTAGCGAAGCAATGACGGCACGTGCAATTTATCACCACGCTTCCTCCAATACATAAAAATCTTGCTTTGCTAAAAACCTATATCTTTGATTTGGAGTTGCTGAGTGTCAGTAAATGGGAACTGTTGCTAACAAGCTGGATATTCAATAATTTGTTAAATAAAAATCCTAAAAATTTTAAAGCTTTGCTCCGGACCACATTGGGGGAGTTTTCAAAGCTCCTCTAGAATACCCTAATTAGTCTTAATGGTTAAAAAGCAAATTTGATTAGCGTCTGAAACAGATGCGTAGTTGGAAATCTGCAATTGGGGGGGCTGTTTTGGGGGAAAAGGGCCAAACAAAAAAATCTTCCTCTAAAATGGGAACGGTTTTTGAGTCTGAATTCAAGTAAAGATCAAAAAAGGTTTTCACCAGAAATCGGAACGATTTTTGTGTTCAAATTTCAAGTGAAGACAAAAAACAAGTTCTTTTGAACTCCGAAAAAATATTAAACATATTCTGCGTGCCAAATGCCAATTGGGGGGGGGGGGCTATTTTCAATTCTAGTGCAGAAATCAGTCTCAAAAATGCAAAAAATCTGCTATTTTCCATATTCTGCATGCCAATAAGAGGAGAAGGCTGTTGTCCCCCTGCCTACTCTGGCTACGCTAATGTTAATTTTACACACCGACTGGTCGAAAATGCTATTTCAAATTACTTGGAATTTCAAACTCATTAGCTAATAGGGGCGTTTGATTGCTCTTACATACCTATGCACACTATGGTTATGATTTTTTTTATGTGCTAATGCCTGATGTTGGAAGTAACGAACTTTTGCATTTTAATGACGATATCATTTTCTTTTTGCTTAACATTACAAAACCCATGCACCTCATTAAATCACCCATTAAAATCGCACGAAAATATTTACATACCGCATGTATACACTGAATCAGTAAGTAAAACAACACACCCAATCATACGAATTAAGCTTGTTATGAAGAGAAGTAGCACGTTTAAGGTAACTTTTCCAAAACCATATTCCTAACTATTCGTAATGTTTGACGACTTTTTAAATTTTTTTCCATGATACTGATTTCTCTTTTGGCTACCACGTTTGATCGTGCTATCCTAACTGCTGATGGAACATCAGCCCAGTGTGTCTGAAAGCAATGTTTTTGGCATGCTATGAAAAGTTACTGCTGGTAAAAGAAGGTCTTGGTTAGTATATCGATTTTTACTTCTTTTAGTTATAGTGGTGCTAACTAACTTAAGCTTCTGTCCAGATAGATACGGTTTACGGTAGATAGTTTTGTACTGGCTTGTCTTGAAATAACTGGGATATTTTGCTTTTGCGTAAGAAAAAATTTTTAGGGTGCTGCTGTTGTCTCACTGGCAGCAATTTAGGTTCGAAAAAACCTGATAAGGTTTGAAAAAATTAAAACACTTGCTAGCAAATATTTGTCACGGGACACCCACCATAATATATAAATTATCCACAAAAACTTTTTTAACAACTATATGAGCTAATTTGTTTAACTACTTCGAGGTTTGTCGCAGGTTAGATCATTGCAAGTACCAACAATAATTTTTCAGAATTTTTTTTCTTTCTTTAGGCCTTTTTATTTTGTGCCATTAAAAAATCCAAATTTAGTTCTTTTTTTAATCATTTAATGGTCATTGATCTAAATTTTTAGTGAATAACCGAAAAAAAATTGACAATTTTGGTCACTATGATAAAAAAAAAAATTGAAAAAGTTCTGCCAAAAAATTGCTTCCTTCAACTGCAAAAATGATCTCTAGATTTTGTGAATACAAAAAAATTCACAAAATCGGACATTTTATCTAAAAGTCTGAGCAAATAAATAAACCCAAGACCCAAATAATATCTGCCAACAATATGCTTTTTCATGTAGGCATTCTGTGCAAATCTTTTAATGCACTCTTATCAGGGAAACTTCTGTTTCCCGTATTTCATCTTTCAAAGCTTGTGCCTATTAATTGGCTCTTTAATTTACCACAGCTTTGTAAAAAACAAATTGAATATGCAAATTTAGTTTTCAGAAGTTTCATAGCAGATTTAGAACATAAACTTTTTCACAACTGTGAGGTAGCACTTTTGTGAGGTAAATGCTACCTCAGCACAGTTGTGAAAAAATTATGCTTTAGTGAAAAGCAAATATCTGTCCCGAGAATCGAACAAACGATTGCAGCAGCCAACATTCAGCCGTATTTTGTGAATCTTGTTCGCAACTACAGCTTTACTTTATCGTTCGATCGCTTTCTACAAAATGTAATGCTGAAAGAGCAATCTCACTATAATACATTATTTTTTGGCTATAACTACGTAGAATATTGGCAGGTTTATCTAAAAGTTGGCTTTTTTGAACATTTTGTGTGTATTTGTTTTTCATTAGTTACAAAAGAAATTTTTGTTAACACAAAATTTTTGTTAACACAAAAATTTCACGTCTGTCTCCATTACCAATATTATTAGTCTCCACTATTTTTTAAAACTTGGTTGTGATTCTTTGTACCATACTACAGTATTAACAAGGTCTGCAAACAGAGCGTATTATCAGGTGGAGCTCATGAATTACAGCAGTGGTTCCCAACCTTTTTCTAACCGTGGCTCAATTTCATTTTGAAAATTTTCCTTGGCCCTACTCTGAAAGTATTGCTCAAGAACTTGACGCAAATTTTCATCAGTCTTGAATTAGATTGAAACGGTTTTTCCGGCCGAAAACAGATGATCTCCAAAAAAAAAATGCAAATACGACTTTTTCAAACCAAAATGTTCTGTGGCCCACTGCAAAATACTTCTGTGGCCCACCGGTGGGACATGGCCCACAGGTTGAAAACCACTGAATTACAGGCAAAAACTGGGCAAATCAAACACAAAAAAGATTCCACTTGCGGCCAGCGAGACAAAATCTTCGAGCAAAAGAAAGGTCCATCAAGCATGTCAATTTTGTCTACAAATATGCTAGACCAACCATAGCTTTAGTGTTTCTAAAACGGTTTCAGCGTTGCTTCAACCCTTCTGGCTACGGTCCTTACTGTAATTATGAAAGTCTTTAAAAATCAAGCTGTGAAAATTGCTTGAAAAAGCATGTTTGACATGTTGAAGTATGCCAAAAATCTGAAAAATTTCAACGTATTGGGTGCGCCGGCTTGTTTCGTTTCAAAATAAACTATTAGCGTAAAAATACTTAGTATATAAAAGTTCATTTATTGCAAACCCAGGAATTTAATTTCATCACAAATGTTTAAAAATTCATGACCCTAGTGCACACGCAACGAATTTGGCACGAAAAAGAGCAAACAATGATTAATTTTTGCACCTTTCTAAACAAAATTTTCACCTCCTTGAACACCAAACTTCTAGTTGTAGCGTTGCATCTGCTAAAGTCTAGCACAAAAAAATAATTGTCGTAACTCCCGGCCATAGCGTTCCAACAAAAAGATCTCTGGCACAATTGGGTCTAGTACAGTCAACTCCCGTTAGTCGGACTCTATTTGTTCCAGTGAACAACGTCTGATTAGCGAGGTTGTCATATTAACAAACACCCTGCATTACGGTTCACGGATTCCGTTCCTTGACAATTTGAGTCCGATGGCGAGGGTGTCCGATTAAAGGGGGTCCGATTAACAAGAGTTGACTGTAGTTCGAGCAGCGACCAAGTTTTTTTTTTTATCAGGCCTGCTTTTTCGCACTATCCCGGTTGTCAGCTGAAAGTTGAATTATTTCGATTGAATTACTGTATATACTGTAATCGTTTTTATATTGAATATGATAACAATTGTAATTGCAGTCATAATTACTGTCTCTTTCTATAACTACATTAAACGCAATTCCTCTGAGAGATTTTTTACAGGCTATGGACTCGGGCTTGCCCAGGATTAAGGTCAGATAAATCAAAACGATCACATAAAGTTCAAAAATCAAAATAGTTCTTATCAAAAATACTGTTCAACTTACATTGTTATAGTCGGCTATACAATATTTTTCTTGTTTTGATTCAAACACAAGGTAAGTAGATAGACATTTCACTCACCACAGGAAAGCTAGGATATCCTGAACCGATGGTGAACAGCAGCTTAAGATGACTATTGGTGTAGTTCCACTTTCTGTCGTGAATTAAAGTTGACTTATGCATTTAATTCAACTTTTTTTTTGTTTTAAAAAACTTAAACAGCCTAAGACTAAATGCTTAAAACTAAAACTAAATGTACGGCTTAGCTGAATATTTCAAGTTAAGAAGTTTGTACTTGCATCAGCTGATAAGAAAAAGTTAATTCTTCTTTACACTGGCTATCTGGTACTTGTAGTTGTTAAATCGTTAATTTTTGCTATAAGGGCACTGCGGAACCAAAAAATAGCTATAGCGCACAATATGAGACAACAGCAATTTCATTTTTTCTATTTTCAGACATTACCGTTATTTGAAGAAGCAGATGTTAGCTTACAAACTATGATAGGTAATTCCTTCATTATTCGGAACTGATTGCACAGCAGTTTTATTTAATTTGATTAAAAACAGTAAAGCCTTATTTAAAATAGTGAAATTTATAAACGTTTCGGACTTGTCTATGTCCATCATCAACAAAAATAAACTCTAAAACAGTAACAAATGTAAAAACAGGTCTCGAATGGAAATAGCCAAACTGCTGTACAAGCTGTAACATAGCACTGCAAATAAGTAAAACCTGCTGATGTAAACAAGCTGCTGTGCCACTGCTACTCACACTGAGTATTACTGCAATACTATTATTATTATTATTATTGTGAATAGTGGCGCTTTATAACAGCGGTGGTTTATCAGCACCATAACAAAATTGATTAAAAAACACAAATAGATATATGAAATGCTGTGGATTTTAAAACTGAGGTTGAAATTTAAAAAAAAAAAGAAGCCAGTACTTCTGAAGCGACAGCAGGCGCCTGGTATCATTACAGAAGCACTCAAAAAGTAACCTTACAGAAACACAAAAAAAAGTTAGCATTTCGTATAACCGCACAGATCTACCAGATTAATTTACTATAAAATACGAAACACTTTTACCATAAGAAGTAGGTAAACAAAATGAGTTTGTTAGGCTCATATCGTAAGAGAAAAGGCTGCGATACTAACGCTGTGCGCTGCGTGGGAAAAAAGAGGAAAATACTATATCACGAGTTGAACAAATACAAAGTTATCAATGACTGATCAACGTTTATGTCCGGTTTCAGCTTTTCAATGCTTAAAGTTTCCAAAATTGAGAGCTTCGTTTGGTTCCTAGCAGTTCCAACCAAGTATTTTAGGTTTGGCAAAGTCAAGTTTATGGTCGGAATTTTCAAAGAGATCATTATTAACGTACGCATTTTTACATTTTTTAGAGCCGGGATTGTGTTCGCTGAGTCGTGTAAGCAAATTTCTGGCAGTTTGTGTTTTTTGAGTTGTGTAAACAAATTTGTAAATGCTTTAAACAAGCCTGGCAATAAGATACAGTACGTAAGCACGTGTGGTACGCCTCAATTTCTGTTAAAAAAAAAAAAAAACGATACGCTTGTACCGTACGCACTTTTTGTGAAAGTACAGGTACGGTATGTTGGTACGATGTTTGAATGTGCGTACTAAACGTACTAACGTACCGTACCCTGTAAGTACGTTACGTAATAAAGTTTGCAACTTGCTGACTACGCTATGCGTACCGTACTTGTGTTAGTATGATGCATTGTTACGCGTTTGTAAATTGTTTATGACCCGTGTTCTAACTTCTGAGTTCTGATTATTTTTCTCCTCCACTTTCTTCCTCAAGAACTAAAGTCAATAGGCATCACATGAATCAAAAGTTACAAACTAGGCAAAACTGATATTCAATAATTCTATTTTAAATAATATTTGCAGTCAAACTTTTTTAAAAGTACGGAATACCAGAACTTTGGAAAAGCCTTGGCAACATTTTTACTTACGTACCGTACCTCTCTAGTACGGTACGTTTGGAGCTTTGATTGACCTACGCACCGTATCTTTTAAGTAACGTACGTTTGGAGCGTACCATCCAATGAAAAGTACGTAGGTACGGTACGCATGCAAAACTTTCTGTTGGTGCCTTACGTTAGTACGGTACGGTAAGTTTTTGAACTACGCCATGTTTAAATTTTGAACGTACCGCACTGCCATTCACGGTTTTAAATTTTGTTTTTACAGACCTTCGAAGTCCGAAACGTTTAAAAATTTTACTATTTTAAATAAGGCTTTACTGTTTTAATTAAATTAAATAAAACTGCTGTGCAATCAGTACCGAAGATTTTAGAAAGTTACTATGGCATCGCATTTAAACAATAGCTAAGAAATCTACAGAAACTCGTCTGTAAAATGGCAAGACAAGAAGGAGCAATAAATTTCCTCAAAACTTGCATTATTTACAACCTGATATAAAACTTTTTACAATTTAAGTTATACAAAAACTAAAGGTAAAACTGGAGTAAAACTAGCTCGTTTCGCCGAGCACTGCTAGATCATGAGTTGACACACCAGCAAAGGCATCTTACACAGACACGGTCTGAATTGATAAAACAGCGTTCTGAGTTCTGCTCCCAGCTCGGAGTTGCTACTGTCTGGAAAATCAACTCATTTCTATGAAATTGTGCGAGAAAAGAAGAGAAAAAGTCAAGTAGAGACACATAAGTAAATTGCGAGCCCTGGAATTGTCATCGGCTTTGGAAGAACCGATGGTGGTGCGCAGTTTCTCAAATAAAATTTTAATCCTTACTCAGCTGCATTTACTAAACCAACATCTGAACCATAGCATTTTTGCAAATAAGCTTAACTTACCGGATGTTCAGGCAGAATTCGAGTTATTATAACTGCAATCTCGAGGCTATCAAATGTATCCGATACTTAAAAGGTAAAGGCACAATTACCAACGAGGATTACCAACCGATTTACCCTACTTCAGCCGCTACACCAACTGTGTAGCCAAAGGTACATAAAAGGTTTTCAAAGGTACACAAAGATGGAACACCCTTTAGAACAGCACTTAAATTGTAAAATTTTGCATCGGGGGACGCTTTTGCAGCCTTGACCAAATTCATTTGGCATGCAAAAGTACTTCGTGAAGATTACGTAATTCCGTCGCCGAAATTGAATGAACACCAAAAAAAAGGTCTTCGCCGAAAATTGAAGTGTTTTTTTGCCAAAATCAGATGAATACCAGAAAAAAAAAGATCTTCGGCAAAAATTGAAGCGGTTTTTTGCCAAAATTAGGTAAAGAATTAGGTCTTTTTCGTCTCATCATCCAGCGCTCAAATCTCGATGGGGGGACACCTAAATCTCGATGGAGGAGGCGTGCCCCCTGCAATTTAAGTACTGCCTTAGACCAATCCTGGGTTCCACTGGGTCATTCAATCACGATTGTGCAAAATGGCTTTCGGATATCCTTAGCATACTGCTTTCCCATTCAACAAATTTTAATAGTATGCTTTCCTTGATTGCTGAAGTTAAAAATCTTTCCTTAAGTGTTTCGGTTATGTACTCTTTTGACGTAGTTAGCCTTTTCACCAATCTCTTACTTTAGTTTACCATACAACTAATTTTGGATGCAATTTTCAAAGACGATGTTGAGATCTTTCACAAATTGAACAAACGAAGAAACCGTACAACACAATTAGGCAGCATCGAGCACAACTCTACAGTTCTCAGAGAAATACTGCTAGCAAGTGGGTGGGCTGGCAATGGTCAAGTGGACAGAGAGTCAGTGGTCGAGTTGATTGAGCCTCGAGTTGATGGACGAAAAGTAAATGTTTGGTCGATCATTATTTGCAAAGAAACATTTTTAAAGGCTTATGGTTCTCCTAGATCCGGGGCAGCTCCTGATTCTATCAACTCAAAGATGAACCATGTAACCAACCAACCAACCAACCCATTTTTAAAACTATAAGTGTTCAAAAGTTCTCTATTTTAGTCATAAAGTTCAAATATTTTCTCAAAAATATTTTTAAAATATGGCTATGTCCTTTTTGGGGGGCCATACTTGTATCAAAAAAATCTGACGCAATATTTGTTTAAAACAGTGTTTATTAGCATAAACAAAGTTTCCAGAGCCAGCATTTTATTTTTTTTCCCTGCGATAATATATTCTTGAAAAGTAAACAGAGGAGAGTATCTTACCATCTCTCAACCTAAGTTAAATATTGCACGACTTTTAAATATAATGTTGAAATGTTTGTCTTAACTTTTGCTAAGTACCATTTGCGACAAAAAATATTCTAAAACGGTAGTTTGTAGCATAATTCTTGCAATGTTTTTTTTTCTTTGCTGTCTTAAAAATACACGTTGCTAGCAAAATTTGGGTCCAACCACATGCACAAACAATTAATAAAAAAAAGCAAAAAAATTTCTGCAGATGTGGAAAATTCGCCCAAGGCTTCCTAATTATAACCAAGTAAAGATTTGCGCTTAACAGTGCAGACACAGTTGAAATATATTGTAATTCAGAGCGTTTGGTAATCTATTCTCCGATCCCTAATAGTCGCTCAATATTTTAAGTTTCTGGGCAAACGCTCATAAAGTTCGTTTCAGCTGAAACATAATGATTATGTGATAAATTGGACTTTTCGCTTTGGGCCCGCTAAACATCAAAATTTCTGACTACGCCCATGTGCAGATCCTTGCAATGACAAACCACTGCTTACAATTACAAATTATATAATTTGGTTCTAAATGATGTTTTTAAGATAATGATACCAAACCTGTTCAAATTTGACTTATCTGAAAAAAAATTTTTGCCAACAAATTTTAAGATCAAAAATTTTTAAGCAAAAATTACATCATCAAATAATCGAAGCGGAAGCGGTGGAAGCAGAAGCTCTAAGAGTGTAAACGGAAGCGATTCAAAAATTGACTCTCCCACATCTCTGATTGCATCACAACTTGTCAATAACCAGTAAGAGGTATCGTTTCATCACAGCAGACTAACCCGTATACATTTTTAAACCTATAGAGTTGCCACAAGTCGATGAGCAAAAACAGTCCCGTTTTTGAGGAATTGTCGTGGTATTTCGCTTGGTTTGTCATTTTGTCCAGATTAACATGTTTTTTCAGAGTTTTAGAATTTTCGACTGACTAAACTCGCAAAAATTGCGGTTTTCCAAAATGAATACCGTTTTTTAGTCTTCTCTTCACAATCTGCCGAACATTTTGAAAAAAAAACAAACTTTTTGCCGGTCTGCGGCTCAAATTCTCAAAAAGTTTAGATTTCACTGAGCTGAAGATTTGTTTGGCTTCCACCATAAACAGTTAGCGTAACCGGGGTAGGAAGGGGCTCAAGTGGCTTCAGTCCTCTTCTTAGCCAAGTCACATAAACAATTTAACCCAAAATAGAGGTGCTGAATAATACAAGGAGCAGGGCAATCCAATTGTTTTAAACGATTTCCATATTTTAGCAATTTGTTTTTTTCAAATGGCTCTAAAACTTGGGAAATGTGTTTCAAATAGCCTTAAAATAGATATTGTTTTGAGTGGTCAAAAAATCGCTCTGCAGCTGGGGTTTTCGCTCCCAAACACCCATGATCGCCGGTAGCTTTGCCCCCAGATCCCCATAATTTCCGGCGGCTTTGTGTTCAAACACCGCCTCCCATATACTTGATTGCATCAGTTTGCACTTCACATCGTCTAATTGAGGCTCAGTAAATACCAGTTTTTATTGTTTTTTGTTTGACCCAAATGGAATCGAACCCGAGTCTACCGTTTCAGTAGGCGGTGCTCTATTCACTTAAAAGCTGATAAACTATAATCTTAATTGTTACTGCAAGACACCTTAATGTGGATTCGAACCAGTAACCTTTCGATTAGTCGTTTTTGTTTACTTGCCTTTTCTCGATTACTCGCTTTTCGTTATTATAGAGATTTTTAGTTCACGTAATTAGTTGCCGGTGTAATTTGCAGAAATTGCAAAACGCCTGTTTTCACAATCACGCGATCTTTTCTGTTATAATTTAGTTTCTTTGATCACAGGCATTTTGATTCGGCAGAGTGAAGACGTTATAATTTTCTGCAAAGTTTCGAGATTTAAGGTTTTGGGCGTGGTCAGAGTTATCGAGTTTTTTTGACATAGCTTAGTTCACTGTTTGAGTTTACTATTTAAGATTTAGATTACTATTGCGAACTGTTAAGATTTTTGATTTACTTTTGAGATTATTGAAACTACTGTTGGTTAGCTTTGAGTTTTTATGGAGGGGTCTGAGTCTGGGAGTCTGTACCGCACCTCAGTAATTTGTGTCTCTGGGATGTCAGGCGGCGACGGAGGCGTCTGGCTGCTGTTCGGTATTCCTTGGATGCGAGTTTTCAGGAGCGAGTCCAGAGCTTTGAGATGCCCTTCGGGTGAGACATTACGTTGTTTCTATGCGGGCTCTGCTAGTTCTGGGTGGCTTTAACGGGCGGGCAACGTGTCTTCGCTTTCTGGGCCCTGGCGCTGACATTTTAATCGTTTGTGCGGGTCGCACGGGAAGCAGGCGAGGCATGGAAACAAGAGTAATGAGTTCATGTGTATTTTAGAGTTACTGCATTAGGAATTACTTGGATATTTACTGCTGTGTTGCTGATTAGAACTGTTTGATCTGTGTGCAGCAAGACAGTCGGTGAGTTTTTTGTTATCTTTTATGATCTTAAACCTTGAGTTTTTAGTTTACTGCAATTGCAACTGGTTTAAACATCTAGTAATTGAGAATGGGACGCCCGGAATATTTTGTGCGTTTTGGCGAAGCGTTTTGGGCGACTTTGGTTGCTGCGGCAAATCGTCGGAGTGTGCGGAGTAGTCTTGGGCGTTGCATACTTAATTACTGCTCTGCATTTGTTATGACACTATGTAAGATAAGCGTTTATCAATATCAGACTATTTTTTCATAGTTTCACATGTATTGATACTACCGTTTTGTTTAGCTCTGTCGAATCTTATTGCGTCCTTTTTTCTAGCTTTTAGTTAAACTGCTTGTTATTTTCCGCATTATTTATTATTGTTTATTTAATAGAAAACCGCCAAGAACCATCTTGAGCGCGTTTTGGATAAATCAGCCAGCTGCAGCACCAATCATTACGTCACAAATACAGTCATAAAACGTGACGTGGTAGTCGGAAGCAGCGTAACATTCACATAATACCAACAAACAGTGGTCAAATGGATAGAGCGTCTGCTGCTAAAGCAGTAGACTATGGTTCGGTTCCCGGTCGGGTCAAACCAAAGACTACAAAGACTGATATTCACAGCTTTCCTGCTTGACGTTTAGCAATTAATGGGATAGTGTGGAGCCTCCGCTGTGTGTGATAGAGAGGTGGGCAGGTGGCAGCTTGACTTCAAGACCGAAAGGTCCCTTCGTCTTTTTTCCGGCCATGGCGATCTGGTGATTAAAATGTAATTACAATTACAGTATAGATCTCGTATCAAGTAGAGCATGATCAACATGATTTAATGACACCTAGCGAATGTGGTTGTGGCTCCATCCAATCCGCAAAACAAATTCTTTCCGAATACCTTATAAATCTAAAGCTTTTTGCAGTACCTTTGACACCACAACGATCTGCTGGAAAATCGGATGAAATAGAATCGTTGCGTTCACACTTGAGCTATGAAGTGCTGGAAAAGTGGTCATACGCCTGCCTTGCGCGGAAAGAGTCTGAAGGACTGCCGCGACTTCGAAACCAGTGTATGTCTTTAGTTGTTGCTGGCATGGGTTCCAATCCCATCCGTAGGCATTTTTTCTGACCACAGTACAGTAGGCTAATCCAGTCTGTAACTTTGTGTCTTCCATTTTGTTGAATGACATTACATCACATCTGCGAACGCCTCATTAAATGGCTGCTTGCTTGACTATGTGCACTGAAAAAAACAGTCTTACGACGTAGTTGCGACGCTTGTTATCCGAGTGGACTTAGCGACTTTAGCGTCTTTGATCGTCCACACGTATTTTATGCGCATGTGGATTATTCAATTGGTTGATGTGGAAAAAAATCCGCATGCGAATAAAATATGCGTGGTCAGTAAAAGCCGCTTTACACTCTACTCGACGTTTAATTGCTGCGCATTTACGATATCAGTCGCTTGAACGCTTGTGAATGCCAGTTTAAAAAATGATGCATTAGCGCTGAACAGTTTAATATTTGCAATAATATGTCAATTAGCATGATCTTATCAACATTGTTTTAAGCTACTCTGGCGGCAGAGTGTTGAAACCTTTTTAATGCTAAACGTTTAGCAGGGAAAGTGTAAATACCAATTTTTATCGTTTTTACTTTAACTCGACCGGGAATCGAAACCTAATCTAACGTTTTAGTAGCAGACGCTCTATCCTCTTCACTATTAATCGGTTAAAGATAGTGTAACGCCTGTCCTGCGTTAAAAATTGCTTCGAACCATCCGTGGTCCATTTTCTGACGACTGTACGTAGGCTGATCCAGCCGGTGACTTTATGTCTAATATTTTTCTGAAAAAAAAAAAAAAATAATAATAATAATGCTGAGCAGACCAAACAGTAGCCAGCTGGGATGTATAAACAACAAGAAATCAGATTCACCCAATCCCTGTACAAAAATATGTTTGGCAATATAATAAAACATTTTCACAACCTATTCGTTTAGTGTTTAGACTCTAACAGGTCAACACATCCAAGATGCATCATTGTATCGGAACGGAATGTTTTTATCATTACCGATTTCACGTGTCCATTTTTTAGGTACTCGAATCCAGCGCCTGCTTATTGCAGAGTAATGCCAGAAAAGTGCTAAATCACAAAAGAACCTGCCAATCGAAGAGTTGATGCAACCATCGCTTGAAAAACATCGCGTATAACTGTATGTAATTGCAATTACATTTTTGTTCACTTAGTTGTTTGGCCAAGATACAGCGAAGAGACTTTTCTGTCTATAAATTCTTGGTTTGGCTCGATTCCTTTCAAATTGGCACTGTTTTGCAAAATTCAGCAATAAGAAGGCAAAGGTTGTCGGTCTGAGAAGTGGACAATGGACATTTAAAAGAGCTGCAAGTTACACTGTATTATGTATATGCTGTAAAAAGGACTGCTAGCCTCTCTTACTTACTTTTCTTCTTATCATTTGTGTTGCTCCTGCTCAAGGCCGGATTTGCCACATGGCACAGTGCCAGAGATCCCGCACGTGGATGGTATAGGACATTTTTGGGGTCCTTGACTTTATTTGTTCATTTGGCAGGAAAATAGCAAAAAAGTGGCACGGGTCCCGGACAATGTAAATCCGGCCCTGCTCCAGCTACTTGTGATGAAGTACTAATTTACTATACCAAAAGTAGTTCAATAAAAATTCAAAAAAATTAAATTACAGCCAATGATCAAAAATAGGAAAAATAGAAATTAAGTCTTAATTATAGCTTAATACCAATATATCATAAACACACAACAAAATTATAATCAGAGGTGGAGTCGAGAACATAAGGCTCGAGGCCAAGGCCAAGAACACAAAAAAAATCCGAGGCCAAGGCCAAGGACAGCCTGTTGAGGACAGAACTTCTCTAGGCCAAGGACAGGAATGCTCGAGGCCAAGGCCAAGGACACAGGTGCAAGTGTTCTTCGAAAAAAAAAGTCTTCAAAAATATTTTTCAGGCGATCTCCAATTCATTGGCTTACCCAGAATTTTTGATTTGGGGAGGCTTAAACCACAAATCACATGCAATGACGTTATCAAAATTGTTCCAAAGAGGAAGCTTTTACGGGACAAAGATATCGTAGGATGGAAGATCTGAAATCATTGCCTGTTGGCACGTAACCCGGATTTTGCAAAGGGAGAGGGCTTAAACTAATAGTTGAAAAACGCAAATATTTAACTTTGGAAGCGTTTTGAGAAAGCTGGTGTAACTCAAAGGTATCACAGACGGGGGTCTGGGGGTGGGGGCCCCCATCCGCCGGAGGCTTTGGGGATCTGGGGGCTAAGCCCCCAACCGTTGGGCGATTTTTTGTAATTTTTTGGAAAAAAGCTATTTTAATGCCATTGAATCATATATCGCAAGTGTTCAGAGCCATTTGAAAGCACTAAATTTTTGACATTTGAAAGCCAATTGAAAAAATTAAATTGTTTAATACTCCTTCTACTTGCAATTTAAGTCCAAAACACGTTTAACATCTTGCATTTTGGAGTTAAATTTAATTGTAAGTGATCTGGTCCAGGTAGGGGAAAACAAGGTGCATTGTCTCTTGCAGCATTTTAGCAGTAAATAATAATCCCTGGAAGATTTTCCTTAGAGATTTAGTTTTGCCATGAAAATAACCAGTTAAAGGAGTACATGTTCGGCCAGCCCCCTCAATTGAAGTTCATCAACGATTCGTTCAATCAGCATTTTCCATGGCTAATTTTTTTAAAAGTATTTGTGCATAAAAAACGGCGAGGTTGGAGGTGAATTACTGAATTGTTATTGAAAAATGGTACGAAAGATGGTTACGTCTACCAACCATGTTATTGCCGGGCAGGATTTACTTCGCGCTAGGCCCATGACACTTTGGAGACTTTCGCAACATCTTTCTGCCAAATATAGGTGAAGACCAAAAAAAGTCTTACGATTTTAGCTCGGGGCCCCTAGCTGGTACTCAGCAGCGTAGCCAGAAATTCACAATGGGGGGCTGTTTTGGGGGTCTGGGTGCGGAGCCTCCAGCGCTCGAAAATTTTGCATTTTTTTGTAAAATGAACTTAATTTTAGTGCTATTTTAATAAAAAATATTGCTTTTAAAACGTGGCATAGAAATTGGCAGCGCTACGTAATTCAACTGGTTGCATTAATGGGCTATATGGGTAGTAGCTAATCATAACATTGCAGTTCTCTTGTTTACTTGCTGGTAAATCATAAAATCCTATTATTCAATAAAACTCACTCGGTGTAATCTATTTCGTTTATATTTTATAAAAAAAATAATTGGGAGAAGGGCTAATGGAAAGATATTTAAGAGAAGTGACTGGTAATTAACTAACACTGAGTAGCCCCCCCTCCTCTTATTCTTGAGTTTATAATATATTTGTTGATAAAACCTATGTCTGGCGTTTTTACATTAGCAATCAAATTTGATTGCTTATATTCGGGCATTTTTTTAAAGTTTTCATTGATTTGTGACTTTAATTTTTGACAACTAGCCCACCCCCCCCTGAATGTATGTTTCCAATGATACTTTAAATCACTTATTAGTCACTTCCAGCGCAAAAAACAGTCTCAAAAGAGCTAAAAACGCGCTATTTTACTTATTCTGCATTTTGGTTGACAGGCCAATGGAGGGGGCTATAGCCCCCGCCTCCCCCATGGCTACGCTACTGCTGGTACTACGTCATATCATGGTAAATCCGGCCCTGATTAATGCATTACGTTCACAAAAAGGCTAGATGTGGGCCTGAGATAGCAACTTTTAGGACAAAAACTTTCCTTTTTCTTCGGGTTATACGTTTAAATTGGCTGGCAAAAATAGAATTGAAGGGGACCCGGCGCCCCTGGCCTTCAATATTGTTGTTAGTTATGTTGTAAACGAAAAATGCTAAAAAAAACTGAAACTGAAGGAACTAGAGGCTTTTTTGTCACATTTTTGTCATTGGTGAAATTTCAATTGGGAAGGGGGGGACCCCCTGCCATCCTCCCCTTGGCTACGCCTATGCTCCAAGTGAGGAAAACAAAAAAGGTGCTCGCAATTTTTCCGCGAGGTTTCTGGCGCTTACCAACGAAATTTCAACTGTTTAAAAAACAGTGCTGTCCTCGAGCCGAGGACAGGGCAATTTTCGAGGATTTGAGGCTTCGTGGCCAAGGCCAAGGACTTGACCTTCGAGGCCAAGGCCAAGGACTTCAAAATGTGTCCTCGAGGCCAAGGACGTCCTCGAGGGCTCCACCTCTGATTATAATAATCTCCAACAAAAACAAAGGCTTTTTCTTTTAAAACAATATCACCAATTGCATTGAGTTACAGGCTAAGCACAAAATAAAGCTAAAAAATATTTAAACTATTTTTGAACATTGAGATGCGTTACATTGTTTTGCATCACATTTATTCTTTTATTTCTTCTTCTTCTTCTTTTTTCATTGCCCGCTTTTCCGCGAGGGTTGCGGGGGCAGTAGCTCAAGATTGAGCCGCCACACCGCACGGTCTTCCATCACCTCCATCATTTGGGACTTCGCCCAAGCGATTCCATCCAAGATGCTCAATGTAATCGATCCATCTAGTTCTAGTTCGTACAACTGGTCTTCTCCCGTTTGCTTTGGCACGTAAAGCTTGTTTGGAGAGTCTTTCCTGAGACATTCTGCTTACATGACCAAACCATCTAAGCTCAGATCTTCAATTCGGAGAAGTAACGGCTCGATGTTAAGAAATTTTCGAATCTCAGAGCTACGCACCTTGTTAAGATTCGAAAATCTCTTAACATCGAGCCGTTACTTATTTCTTAATTTTTAAAAACTACTTATTTTCTTTACGTTACTATTTTCTTAAAAAACACATTTTGCTCTCTCATGCTTAAAAGTTAAAAAAAGCTTAAGAACAGCGCTAGCCTCAACATGTGAAACAGAAACATTGAAGAAACAAGAAAAGGAATTTTTCATGAAAACAAAATCATATTCTGTAAACCTATTATCAGAGTGATAAAATTTCGCGATTTCCCAATTAACTTAAATGTACCCAAAACAGCAGCTGATAGAGCCTTGTTACTTAGACAACTAAAACCTTTTTTGGCACTCTGTCGTTCAAGGGGTTTAAAACGGAACGGCTGGCTTTTCCTTCGGTGTTTTTTCATAGTAAAAAAGCTACGCAAAGAAAAAAGTCACTAACATACTGTAGTGCAAGCAGAAAACATTATACTAAGGGTTGTACGACCAGCACAAAGAATGGAGTGGTATGCTTCTCCACTCAAATTACCGACCCAAATGATGAAACGGATCATGCAGCATATTGAAATAACATTTCATTCTCATAATGCAAGAGAAAAGAATGAAAAATTCCAAACGTTTGGTTTAATATTCGCCTATTTGCAATGTCAGTTAAGCGAAAATGCACATCTTTTGTTTCAGGTTAGGCATTTTACGCCTCCTTCATTTTGTCGTAATGGGAGAAAAGTTGAACAATCAATTGTTTGCTCTTATCAAAACTGAATGTGCTTGCAAAACAAAAATTTAGGACCAACAAACAATAAATAAGCTACAAGTAAAATAAATAATCCTCATTTAGCCATACTTGCATATACGAGCTATATGTAGTTAAACATTTTTTCGTAAACAAGTCATACAAAAATCTATGCTGATGAAACTTTAGCCTAATGGGAAAGCAGATATGTGAGGTAAGTGCTACCTCACAGCCGTGAAAAAAAAAAACTTTATGTTTCAAGTCATACAAAGTATGTACTTAAAAAAGCTTTCTTCTTGATAAATTTCTTTTTGAGAAACTTTTAAATGCTTTGTGGAAGCTGAGGATCGAAGATCGCTAGCGTTTTGTAGTCACACACTCTCATATTTTTACGGTTAGTTATGTCAAAATTAAGTGCACACTCAGTGAATCTTTCTTAAAAGTAACGTATTGCCCAGCATGAAGTAACAATAGAGTTTCTTCGGTGTGGTCAGTCATGGATTACGTCATAAGAATGGTCGACGGATATAACGGTTGAAAATTAAGGAATGGAAGATTTTGATATTATTGCATATAGATTTGCAAGGTTCCAGAATAGCTTGGAACACCTCTCGTGTTGAAGAAGAACTTGCTACAATTTCCAGGTTTTCCATCTAAAAAAATATTAAATATAATATGATAAAAAAAGTTTAAATATATTACCTTGATTTCGTGATCTGTAAAGTCAGAGCACTTTTAAATAAATTTTTCCCTTTCGTGCATATCATAATCACAAAATTGAACGATACTGCAATGTGGTAAATCCATTGGGAGCGGAATTTCAAATGTCGTACATTGATTATATATAGATACTGTAAGCTCAAGCAGAGACCTGAAAAGGGAAAATGAAACTAGAATATGACATCGCAAGCGATATCCGGGAACTTCGCGAAAGCATCTAACTTGATCCCACAGCAAAGCAGTAGTCGTTGACAGTAAAACTTTTGCTGGCTAGAAGCTTCAGGTTATTGGTGATAAAATCCAGTTTTTTTGCCTTTTTTTTTGTCTGCAGTTTCTTGGGCCTAAAGTACTGTCACTACTTTTCTTAACGCTTCATTCAGGGGGATTTTGTAGCTGAGGCAAGTGTGCACAACAGCATCAAACTGTGAATATGAACTGAGACCGTTATTGGGGTTCAAGATTGTTCCAAGTGGCACGCGAATTCCATTCTAGTTTGCAAAACACACAAGGGGAGAACACAGTGTTGATTTGTTTCCAACAAGCACAGTCAGTTCACATTCAAGAAAGTCAGATGACATGAAAAGAAAAGCACACTTGTCGAATGATCTGGTAATCACGACATTGTCATAGTCCTTCGGAATTTTTTTGTCTGGCACAAAGTCATTAAATGATTTGATCCTGTCTCTGGCCAGGAAAATCTCAAGCTGTTTGTCCACTTGTTTGGCTGGGCGACGAGGGGGTCAGGGAGTCGGTAGGTACGAAGCAGGTACATCAAAAATGCTTGGTGCAACAGCTGGTCTTGTTGTTCCGCCTGGCAGTTTCTTCATTGGAGGATTTTGGGGCCAATGCTTCTCACAAACGAAAAAAGATTTGGCTTTCGCAATATCAAAATCATTGCGAGGAGGAATCACAGCAAGCCACTTTTGCCTTTCAGGATCATCCGTGGGAAGTTAGAATACTCTACACTTTGACAAAGGGTCATAGTTTCCTTTACAATTCACAATTCCACATTTGTTTGGCATAACTACAAAAATAAATACACTTCATAAGAAGAAAAAATTATTATTTATCAATACTTTTCACAAAGCTACGTATGCAGCCAAAATCGCTGTCAGTACTTTGCTCAAACTCCCGGTTACAAGGTGCAAAATAGTGTGAATTTGAGATCAACAAAAATTATATTCAGCCATTTTGTTGATTGCTAAACATCATATATTTTAGAGATCTTGCTGAGATACAAATAGAAAGGAAATTGGTCGAAAATATTAGTTGACTGTTTAGTGTTTAATCCAGTGGTTCCTATGCTGCCATAGGTGGGCAAGTTAATGCAAAACGTTAGCTTCGTTAACCACTAGTCCGTTAACAAACTTCACACCTCCGTTAGCGTTAATCCGTTATTTTCAGCTTTAATTAACGGAAGTTAATAAAGTCCGTTAATCCGTTAACACTTTGCGTGTAATTTACGTTTCTTTTTAATCACTCGCTTCTAGAACACGTTTTGACGCTGTTGAGCTGATTGTAAGGAAATATTTAATGCTTTGGTGGTCTTTTTGTGCTTCGAAAGTTACATTTTACAGTCTAATCTAATTTCAAAATAAAAATAAGTTCAAATGCACAACGAAGCTGTGATCGAAAAGTCTTTGGAAATTGTGAACAGCGATAATTAATAGACCTATGAGGCTGCAGCTTATTATTAGTCACAAAAAACTCCTTTCTTGAATGAATGGTGCAAGATATTAACTATAAAAACCTTAACGTAAGTTAACAGAACTTAACGGAAGTTAATTTAGTCCGTTAACATGAAAAAACTTTATAACGGATTAACGATTTAATGAAAAAGTTAGCTTCGTTGTTAATGGATTAACGATTAACGGACTTGTGCCCACATATGCTGGCATCCCTTTGAGATCACCCAACAGTCCTGGCACCTCACCTGAACCTCACCTAACTTTGCAGAAAACTAATACTGCTCTCATGTGCAAACTACAAAATCATTAAACGGTATTTCTTTTTAGTCTTTTTACATAAGACTAGAACCAGACTAGGGTACGCACTGCAGACTCAGTCATCACCTGCCTTGGTAGCATATACGCTCGTAAATGAGTCTACAGTAGTCTCCATTATAGCTCCACCAAGGTCTACTCTATGACGTAACAAAAAGCTATTGTTGGCATTTAGAAAATACAGTCGCCTTCGCTAGCTTGATCTAAAACTAGCGTCTGCACGTCCTTGGTTTTGGATGTCCTTGGGTCAAACAAATATTTAACCAAAAATTATCTATTTCTTTTGCAGATTACGTTCTTTTTAGTTCATTTTAACAGCTTTGAGGTTATTCGCTTTCAAAGTTTAAAGGTCTCAAAAAGTTATTAAAATAATCAAGAAACGTCAATCAAAAAGCTATGAAGAGTTCTTAAAAGTTTTTCACTTCATTATGAAATAACATACGAGTAGAGCAATCTTGAAAATTCCAGCAACTTTATTACACCATCCAAACTTAACACTATCTACGTCCAAAAAAAGTACGCATTTTACAATTATTCTTATTCTGAGAGCGCTATTTAGCGGCCAACATATTAGCATTGTAGGCCAACATCTTAGATATTGTACACAGTGGCGCATCCAGAAAAATTCGGTGAGGGGGGGGAAGTGATTTTAGATGTTTATGAGTAAAAATTTTGGATGTTTAGTTATTAATGTTGACATTATTTTCTCCGAATTTTGAAGTGATCTTAAAAAAAAGGTCTTGAAGGCAAAATTTAGGCTGGTGGGAAGGATGCATCTCCTCCATTCTACCCTAAATCCGCCCTGATTGCACAGCATATTGCATTACATCCATTATTCAGCCCAAAAGCTTTCTTAATAAAATTGCTCAAAAACTTTAAAGAGCAAGTAGAAGATTTTTTCAACGTCAGCAGTGACAGTTTAGTAAAAAAACTCAGCCATCCAGCTTAAATCTAACAAAGCCATTTAGCTCAAGTACTTCAACGTGTAAATTGTTGCAGTAATCCCTTAGGTTTTACTCTTCTGCTTTTCTGTTACACCAATTCATTGTGAGAATTTAACGTACAGTTTGAAGGTCCATTTAAGAGCTAATTGTCCAACATGGCATTACCAAGTTTGGCATGTTTTATGTCTAGCTGGGTACTTTGTAATAAAGATTTTCAGGTTTTAAGGAGCCCTTTAGACATGGCCTTCTCAATTTGGCCAATTTAAATTAACTTATCCAATAGATTTAGTTTGTTTAGCTTTTGTAGTTAATGGAGGGAGATGCTTACACAACTGGCATTGGGGCACTCCTATAGTATGAGATCCTCACTTTTTTCATATTATATTTTTACCTATCTTGAAAATTTTATTTGTCTAGCTTGAGTGGTTAAAAATTTTGAAGACCCATTAGAGGAGGACTTTCCAATTGTGGCACTTCAAATTAGTGATATTTTGTTTATCTATTCAGATTTTATCTTTCTTTTATGTTTATCTATTCTGAAAGTTTCATGTGTCTAGCTTGAATGGTTGAAAGGTTTGAATGTTGAAGAACCCCGGTTTTGGTGCCACATTCTTTTGTCAAATTTCATCTTTCCTTCATAGTTGCTTGTGTATCCTGAAATTTTGATGTGTCTAGCTTACACGAGTAAAAAGTTTGAATTTTGGCGTCTTTATTTGGGTTTGATCCTCATTGTGGTACTCCCTAATTTTGTCTAATTTACCTTTTTTTCAGATTTGCTTATCCTGAAAATTTCATGTGTCTGGCATAAGTGGTTAAAAAGTTGGAATTTAGGAACCCCATTTGAGGGGTATCCCCATTTTGATATACCCAAATTTGGCAAATTTCACCTTTTCTTCATATTTGCCAACCCTGAAAACTTCATATGTCTAACGTAAGTGGTTTGAAAATTTGATTTTTGGCAGCCCCATTGAAGGGGGACCCCGCATTTTGATACCCCCTAACTGTTTCAAATTTTATGTTTCTTTTATGTTTACTTATCTTAAAAACTTTATGAATCCAGCTTTAAAGGTTGAAAATTTTAAATTTTGGAGGACCCCGTTTAACGGGATGCCCCTATTTTGGAACCCCCAATTTTTGTTTGGTTGAGTTTATTTTTTAATATCTATCCACACCAAAAATTTGATTTATCTAGCTCCAACGGTTTAAAAGTTCAAAGCTTAGGTGGCCCGGATTAAGAGAAACTCCAAGCTTTGATACTCCCAAATTTTGTCATATTTGATCCTTTCTCAAAGGCGGTAAATTATCCAGCCAATTACGGTGGTTTACTATACCTAAACTTAAACTATAATTTTTAATGTTTTTCGTTTTGATTTTGGGACTGCGGCTGCAAAGATATTCAACAAATACCAAAGGATATCCCCCGAAAAAAGTTTTTTGGAAACTCTGAGTTTTGTTCTTCCCGCCAAAATTACAGTTCTCTAAAGTATTAGGCCTACTGTGGTTTTGGCGGAAAGAACAAAATTCAGAGTTTCCAAAAACTTTTTTCGGGGGATATCTTTACAACCGCAGTCTCAAAATTAAAACAAAAAAAATCGAAAATTATAGTTCAATTTTAGCTATTGTGAACCACTGGAATTTGCTGGATGATTCACTTCCTTTAATATTTGCCTACTCTTGAAAATTTCATGTATCTGGCATGAGTGGATAAAAAGTTTGAATTTTTTTGGCCCCGTTTAAGGAGGACCCCGCATTTTGGTACCCCCAAATTTTGTCAAACTTTATCTTTCGTTTATATTTACTTACCAGAAAAATTTCGTGTATGTTGCTTAAAAGGGTAAAAACTTTGAACTTTGAAGGGCCCGTTTGGGGAGGAACCCCCATCGAGGCACCCCCAATTTTTGTTAGGTTTCACTTCTTTTTAATATCTACCTATTCCAAAAATTTGATCCACCTAGCTCCAACGGTTTAAAAGTTTAAAATTTTGAAGGACCCGTTTGAGGGGGATTTTTCTAACCTGGCACCTCCAATTTTAGTCGGGCACTAGTTCTCCCTGATATCTTCAATCGCTCTAACTCTGAATACAGTGTGTTTAGCAGTTTAAAAGTAAATAGCCGAAGAAGAATAAGAAAAAAGAAAAGAAAAAAGAAAAGAAAAAAGAAAAGAAAAAAGAAAAGAAAAAAGAAAAGAAAAAAGAAAAGAAAAAAGAAAAGAAAAAAGAAAAGAAAAAAGAAAAGAAAAAAGAAAAGAAAAAAGAAAAGAAAAAAGAAAAGAAAAAAGAAAAAGAAAAAAGAAAAGAAAAAAGAAAAGAAAAAAGAAAAGAAAAAAGAAAAGAAAAAAGAAAAGAAAAAAGAAAAGAAAAAAGAAAAGAAAAAAGAAAAGAAAAAAGAAAAGAAAAAGAAAAGAAAAAAGAAAAGAAAAAAGAAAAATAGTATTCAAATTGGGGTAAATGAAGATGACCAAAAGAAAGGCGGTTGAAAGTGTGCTCAAAAACCACAAACCATTATTCATTAATATCGGTAATTACCGAGATATATTGGTTCAAACTCGTTAACTTTTTGCCCATTTTGGGCCTGTAAAATTTTGGTCACG
Source organism: Trididemnum nubilum (assembly GCA_963965965.1). Classification (NCBI taxonomy): domain Eukaryota; kingdom Metazoa; phylum Chordata; class Ascidiacea; order Aplousobranchia; family Didemnidae; genus Trididemnum; species Trididemnum nubilum. Next base: position 9,017,461 of record OZ014479.1, read on the forward strand.
TAACCGAGCGCTTCTTAACTCGGTTTGGATAAACCAATTATAAGCACCCACATTCAGCTTTACACGTCCAGTGGATTTGGAATTATAAGCAGTTTAATAACTTTTCAAGCCAAAAATTACCGTTTTTTTATGTTTTTTGATTCTCAATTCACGATCACGTGACCTATGATTTCCAAAATTGGCACACATGATGCAATCATTAATTCTTATGTTGAGTCCAAATTTCAACTTGGCAGGTTTTACCGTTTGTTAGTTATAAGCAAATCAATCCTCATCTGCCAAAATTTGCAAACAAAACAAACTGCACTACGCGCTCACGCAGAGTCCTAATAATGCCAGATAAGAACGCTGATCAATTTACTTAGTGTTCATGATAGAAATTTGCAACACAATGAGTTTTTGTTTTTAGGAATTTAATATGATACTGCATCATGAAAACGTAAGCATAATAACCAGATGGAAATCTGCAAGCAACCCCAATCAACGCCAGGTGCGTAATTTAGTGTACTGATCCTCAAAAACTTTCTGTTCCATCGTTATTAAGTAAGCATATTAAACCTAATTGTTTCTAATGCCTCCATTAGGGGTTTGGATTCCCAAGGACTCTCAAAACATTTTTCACTGCTTATACTGTAGTTACTAAAACTAACTAAAACAAAACAACATACCACTAGCTAAGCCAAGTAAAAATTTTTTTTTTTTTTTTTAAGGCGGTAGGAACCGAAACAATGTAAAATGTTTATTTTTGAAACATCTGTTAGCCATATCAAACATCATCCCTCTAGCCTAAGCTTTTCCAAATTCGAATTGGAAAGTGTCTCCAGAGCATGGCAACCCAAGCCATGTTAAAAAATTGTCCCCTAAAATTACTGGCATTAAAGAATTAGCTCCAACGCTTACGGCGTTCAAAAATTGATTTTGGGAGTCTATAAAGTTTCAGAAAAAAAAAATTTTTAGGGGATAAGAAAACTGATACCGGGCCTTCCCAAGCGTTCTCGGACCCCTTTTTTCCTGCGTTGTTGGGCTTCTTTGTTGCTATAAAGATTAACCACTATCCACATTATGGATCTAAATCTCCATTTGAAAGCGAGGGAATAATGATGTTTGTTTGATTTAGATTTAGCTTGAGGGTTTGGAAGAGCGCTGTAAGCGCGGGACAGAGCCCTGAAAGCTTTAGCCCCCGGTCGATGTTTATCGAGGGAAAAATACAGCATTCGATTAACATTACAGCACCAAAACTGACAGGCAGAAAGTTAATCTGGTATGCTAAGGTATGGGGTTCGATTCTCGGTGCAAACAATTTTATTGGGAGAAATAGATGACTTAAGTCATTTGTGATAATTCATTACTTTCTAGGTTGGAATGTGGATGGAATTACCTCAGGGCCTCCCAGAGGGGGGTTCAGTGGGGACAATGACCCCGGGGCCCATGGGGTTTAGGGGCCAATGAGAGGGCCCACTGGGTTTCGTAGGGCCCGTCGAAATGGAAGATCGAAGACCTTTTTTTTTTTGGAGATCACTTGAAAATCCGGAGAAAATTGTGCTATTTCGCCGCGAAGACCTTTTCTTTTTTTTTTTGGAGATCATTTGAAAAATCGGATAAAATTGTGCCATTTTCCTTGCTTTGTTTGGACTGCACAAAACCGTAGATGTGTAATAATTTAGCTGTCCCTGGGCCCACACCCTTGGCTCTCGGCGCCCCTGAATTATCCTAACCTATCACAACCCCATTTTTAGAGAGATCCATTTCATAGAAGGGGTCCCAGTAGTGCCTGACTTTGGGCCCAGACCACTTCACCAGGATTAATTATTCTGTGCCCTACTAAATTCACAAATGCTACACCGTCATTTTGGAAAATACAGAAGGGCGAGAAAATCTCTACCATTAAAAGATCTGACTATTGCCACCATGCAGTCTGGCTGGCGGTGGAAGAATATTCTTTTGGTTTAATAAAATACCAGTATGGCTATTTTGGCGCTAATCAAACAAAATTGAAGATTCGTCACTACTTACTATCTGATTTAAAAGCTTCGTAGAACATATATTGCGGAAGTTGCGTTGCAGACTAGTTTTTCAAATGTATTGGGCTTGAAATGTGCAGCGCTTTCAATTTTTTTTCCGGTTGATAGCGCAAATCTATGCATTAAACTGAATTTTGTTCCATTTCAATCGTAACATTGATACATGCATATCTTTTTGAGGAAATTATTTACTCCTTTTTGTCTAAAATTGCAAAAAATGAGGTACCGCTACTTGCATTGTGTTGTGAATTTTTAGTTGCGGAAGTTAGGTTGCGCTTAAACTTTCAGTAGCTAGCAGATTGTGTTCTACCTTGCAGTAGATTGTAACTGCAAATCAAGGTTCCGCTCTAAACATATTCAACGCAAAAGCAGTTTAAAAATGGTTCAAGAAAAAGAAGGCGTGAAGATTAACATAACACAGTTTTTTCAAATAATAAGATTCATTCAAAAATGCGCTGTTGAGCAAGCTTTTCTTTTATAACCACTCTTATCTTGTCCTATTGAAGACCAAATGTATGCTCCCGTCATTGCTCTGTCACAGCGGTCTTTACATCGTCTTTCCATTGGCTCAATATTCTAGTGAAATCTCTCACTATGCTCCTCACTGAAGTCACCAAAATTTACTCGAAAGAAATCCAGATGATAGCATAAAAAGTGACGTTTTACTGGAATGCAACAACCCATGCTTTAATAACTTTTGATAAGCTTTTCCCGTAACTCTTTGTAACGATCCTTTTTATTTCCCAAAAATCCTTTAGCCACACCTCAAAATGCTTGCCACGCTTCCTTTTCTGTTTCATTTATTTTTTCTTCCAAGGTTTTAGACTTTAGCAATGTTTTTTTTCTGGGGACCAATAAATATTCCGCCTTTTATTTTGGTCTGTGATAGGCTGGGAAACATTGAACGGATTTCTGGGAAAACTTCTCCTTCAAAATCCAAAGCTTTAATAAACTGTTTTACCAGACCTAATTTGATATGAAGTGGTGGCAGTAAAACATTTTCCCTGCTTCCAAAAGGCTCTTTGATGACGATATAGATTTCTGGTTTTAGTTCTTTCCGTGTCGGCCAATGAATTTTCTCGTAGTGCTCACCATCAGCTCTACTATTCCAGAAGCACAAAAAGCAAGAATGTTTGTGTATCCACCCCGCAGACCCAGCTAAAATCCTAGCATTTTGAAGTCACAACAAACATACCTTTTAAACTTAGCATAATTGATTTTAATGGGCAGTTACTTGACATTTTCATTGTCTTCTTTCATATGCAGTGAATAAGCAAGTGGAATTGATGGATATATGTTGCCATTGTGAAGTAACACCGCTGACTTTTGGTAGAACTGTCAATAAAAAGCCGCCATTGAGTAGGATCATGATCTATTTCAACAGCACGAAACAGGCCTTCTACATCTTTGCAATAGCAAAGGTCTTCAGTAAAGTAGACAGAAAACTCCAAGTGCCTCTTCCTGTAAGCAGTACTCTTGCAGTCATCGCCAAGCAGATTCTACTTATTCAGTCAAGAAGTTAATAACTCTGCTTCAGATTTCGTAAGACCTAGATCACGTATTAAATTATCCAATTCTTGTTTAGTCACAAAATAAGGTTCTGCACTTGTTGTTGGAGCATATTCTGCATCACTGTCTGAATTTTCACTTGCTGTTGCTGAGTCTTCACTTAACTACGTTTCTATCTGAAATGATAAAGAACAAGTACATTGCTAGAAATTGGATCCAGTCTCGGAACATAATTGTAAATACTGTAACTCACATTACCCACAGAAAATTCTCACATTTGATGGTGGGCTTGGAACCGATTAGGCGTCACTGTGAGGAGCAGGTCAATGGATGAGGGTATGCTTGGATACGTCATAGCTCTTTTTCCTCTAACCTTGCGATACTTTGAAATGTTTATCATGCAAAAGTAGCAATCACCATGATGATTTTGAGATTCTCTCCAAGCTCTGTGAACTGCAAATGACATAACTCTTTGAGAACCCCTCAACCATCCCTCAAGATTAGAGCGACAGCTGCCACAGATTACATGTGGTGCCCAGGACGTGTCTTGATCGCCAATGTCCATCCCGAAATATAAGCTATACGCTGTCCTATACTTTGTTCCTTTCACAATATTATACGAAGAGTGTTGGCCGCTGATGTAGTATCCACTTACATAACAAAAGTATTCCGGTGAAGGTTTGCACTGTCTACAAGCCATTTTTATTACACAATTAAAACGATAAACTCAATTAAAATTAACATAAGATTTTACTCTATAAAATGCAATCATATATAGGGTAGGAAACATTGCTACTGAGTAGGCTGTTGACATGCATGGCTGACTGTTGGAGTCCTGTCTACAACGCGGAACTTCTCTCTGCAAACACTGAGCATGGCTTTCCAAACCGACTATTCTGAAATCTATAGGCTGAAATAAAACAAAACTGAGGACTGAGAAGTAATACAAGCACTTTTGTCAGTGAGATTTTGCACTTCCATATGCCCATTCACTCGCACAAGTAATTAAAACACCGATTTACAACATGTCCACGCTGACAGAGACAGAAGCCTAACTGCATAAGAAATCTACAGTACAGTTAACGGAAAATTATTAAAAACGGAAATCGTTTTATCTTAAAAAACGATCGATGACAAAAAAAAACTGATAGCATTTTTGCAATCAGCGCTTGAAAATCATTTAGTCGCACTTAAAAAAATTAGCCAAACAAACGTTTCTTTTAAATTTTGTTACGTAGCGTTATTAATCAAAAAAAACCTTAATAGTTCAACTAAAAAATTCAGTTCTGAATTCCCACAAAGCTTCAATTCCTTTGTATGTGTTTAAAGTGTGAAAAAATTTATTGCTTTTAATTTTATGCTCGCCGATTTTGCATCGTTGCTTTGTTTTTGTTTTTTCTTGTGTTTTTGTTCGTCACTAGTTGCTGTCGTCTTAATTATTTTTCTGATGATGATGAGACTAGTAATGTCTTGAAACGTACAGTAAAAAAATGTTCGCTCACCTTTTGGCTCTTTGCTTTATCTTGGAATTGTTACTATAACATTTAATTCGTATAAAGCATTTCAGCTTATAGAACACAAATCAGATTAAGCCATAACGTCTTGCAAAATGTTTCAAATTGTACAGAAAGATTTTGTTTAAGCGCTAGTAAATAATTGGAAGTCCTTTTTGGCTGGATATGGATAAATTACTTAAATAGTTTTTCTACATATTTTTAACAAAAACAACTCGATTCTTGTTAACTTCGCGCTTAAGGCTCCGCCTCCACAGTCCACACCCCCCCGAGTGTGATACAATCTTATCGCATGTCCCTTCTTCAAAATTTGTGCGTTTATGTCACTGATCTTGGCTGTACTGTTTTTTTTTTTTAATTAAGATTCTTTGAAAAAGTTGTCTTGTGTCGGAATGTCCTACACTAGGCCTTTTTTGACTCTTTCCCCTGAGTAAAATAGGGTTAAAGTCTATCCAGCCGTCAATGCATTTAGTAACGATAAAGGAATCGTAATGGAAACGTCATGATATTGTTGTGCGGTTTATCGTGCTTAGTTTTTTTAGAATACTGATCAAACTATTAGTCCCAATTTTTACGGGCCAATGGAAATTTTAGATTTTCAATGATTTCAAAATGCTAAGTGGAATGACCGACGCCTTCGTAGCGTGTTTCATGTGTTTTCTCGGCCATTTTCCAACTTACGAGTGAGAAACTCAGACTTTTGTTTATGACTCAAGAAAAGTCAAGTCAAGCTTCTCAAAACTTGGACAGCAAATAAAAGTTAATAATTTGTAAATAACTGAAATTAATAAATTGAAATAAATAATTAAAATATATGTATTCAATTTCGAAGCGATAAGTCACGTGATTTTGTTTTAGGGCTCAAAAACCGCCCAAAAGTTTGGCGCACAACGGGTCTTGTTTAAAAACGTCTTAAGTACGGCAATATTTCATATGGTTATGTGTCTTTTTCCAAATATTCAATACGCTCTTCTTCTTCTAAACGGCAAAACACCAAAATCAAATTTATGTCCAAAATTGTTAATATGCACATGCAGTTTTGTCTCCTGAAATTTTTGGTTTCCTACCACCAAGATGAGACCCAAAAAATCAAATTTTTAACGGCATATGTTAGGGAGCTAATTTTTGTTATATCAGTAGATATTTAAGAAACAAAATACTCTGGCTTAGTTTGGGACTGTCGCCTTTACGGGAATCGCCACAAAAATCGATTAAATTTTTTGAGCAGTTTACAAGCTAGAGCGCACTTGCTTTTGCTCTCACTTAATATGGAGCAAATATTTTCACATAGTTTGGGAGTGGCAACACTCCGAAAAATCCCCAAACAAACCCCACAAAAATTAAGTTTTTCAATGACTTAAGCTAGAGCGATAATTTTTTTGCTCTTTACTTAATATTTAAGAGAAAAATATTTCGAAATACTTTCGATGAACCACTTTTTGGGTAACCCCACATAAATAAATTTTTTAACGGCTCAAGGTAGAGCACAAATTTTTTTAATCTCAGTTGATATTTAAGAGACTTATATTTCAACGTGTCAACTCCGCTCCAGAAGTCTCCCAAATGGTTCTTCCCCAAACTAAACTTTTTGCAAGGCTTATGGTAGAGCGCTAATTTCATTTGCTTTCAGTTGATTATTAAGACGATTATTTTGACATACAGGTTGGAGGTGCCACCCCTCTGGAAGCAACTCCAAATGAACCCCATTATCTGTTTTGGACAGCCTAAAGCAAAGCGCAAATTTTTTGCCCGGAGTTATTATTACGAGACAAGTATAATTTGGGGTTGCTTATAATTTGAAATAATTTGGGGTTGCTGCTCCACCTCCAGAAATTCCCTTAATGGATACCCCAAAAAAGAATTATTTGAACGACTTACGCTAGAGCCGTATTTTTTTTTTTGCTCTACGTTGGTATTTAACAGGCAAGTATTTTGACGTAATTTTGGGGTGCCACGCGCCTGATCTCCCAAATGTAAACCCCAACAATTGAATTTTAAATGTCTTGGTGCTTTTATTAAGTTCAGACACTACGTAATGTTCCGGAAGCTAGCTATTTGTTTCCATAATCTAATTTAATTTAGTTTACTTGCAGTAGCCTAATCTAGTCAAGGGCGAACGCAGGGGGGGTTTGGGGGTGTCGACTAAAATGTACAATAAAGAAAATACCACGTTTTTAGCACTTCTGATCCCGTTTTTTTTGCAATGACATCGACTCCAACATGATTTAAAGCAACTTTTGAAGCTTTTAGAGTTTCTTGGGGGGGGGGGGGGAATTTGTCAAAGATATAACCTATAAATCAGTAACAACTTCAAAAAATTGCCAAAATTAGCAAATTTAACCGCTAAAAATGCTTGACATTGGCTTTATCAAAGATATGGAGATGGGGTTTCAGTATTAGTTAATTATTAATTCACTCAAAACTTGTTCCATTCGCCCTCCCCCCCCCACCCCATCCCCAACTGTCTCACTCTATAAACTACAGAATATAAATGCTTGTGAGTTTTTTCAAATTATGATTTTATGATTTACCGGCTTGTAAATTAGAGGGCTGAAATATTACCATTAGCCACCGTCCTCATAGCTCACTGACGCGCAAAGGTGTACGCAGGGGAGTGGGGGTTTAAACCATCCTCCCTATTGATCCGACGTATATCATTCGAAATATCGTCTTATTGCGCAAAACAAAAAAGCTCCTTTTTTACTCTCATAATAATACGAAACATTTAATTATAGTAAATATTTTTTTTATTTAATGCAACATTGTAAGCGACTAAGTGTAATACTGAAAATCTGGAATGTCGTGTTACGAGTCAGAGTAACTTTCAGAAGGGTAGGCGGGGGGGAGGGGGAAAGTGGTTTAGACCCCCAATTGGCTTGTCAACCAAAACGTAGAATAAGAAAAATGTTACGTTTTTAGCACTTCTGAGCAAAGGTGGAGTCCTCGAGGACGTTCTTGGCATCAAGGACACATTTTGAAATCCTTGACCTTGGCCTCGAAGCATCAAGTCCTCGAAAATTGCCCTGTCCTCGGCTCGAGGACAAGCACTATTTTTTAACCGTTGAAATTTTGTTGGAAAACGCCAGAAACCTCGCGGAAAATCTGCAAAGACCTTTTTTTGGTTTCCGCAAGTGGAGATCGCCTGAAAAAATTTTTTGAAGACCTTGTTCGCCTGAAAAAAATTTTTAAGAGCTTTTTTTTTTGAGAACATTTGCGTCTGTGTCCTTGGCCTCGAGAGGGTCTGTCCTTGGCCTTGGCCTCGAAATTTTTTTGTGTCCTTGGCCTTGGTCTCGAGCCTTATGTCGTCGACTCCACCTCTGCTTCTGAAATTGGTTTTTGCACTGGAATGGACTAAAAAGTGATTTAAAACATCTTTTAAAACATAAATTTAGGAGAGGGGGAGGGTAATTTGTCAAAAATAAAACCCACAAATTAATGAAAACTCTGAAAAAAAGCCAAAAACAAGCAATCAAATTTGATCGCTATTGTCAAAATGTTAAACATAGGTTTCATCAACAAACATATTATAAACTTAGGAATAGGGTTGGGGGGATGGGGGCTACGTAGTATTAGTTAATTACCAATTACTTGTCTTAAAATTTTTTCTATCAGCCCCCCTCCCCCATTTATTTACTCTATAAAATATAGACGAAATAGATTACTCTGTGTGAGTTTTGTTAAAACAATGACATAAAACTAGATGATACGCAACTCTTTTTTCTACTCTTTTTCCTCTTTGTTTCTTTATTGTGCGGATTTTTGCTCTGCCTTTGCCCGCGCTGATCTGCTGACACTGACTATATTGTACAGCCTTTGCCTTGCTCAACAAATGGCATAGGCAGCAATTATAACAAATATCGTTGTCTCTGGAAGTTGTGGCTTCGCGTAATTTACGCATAGTTTTGTCAACTACTAAATTACCCCCCAAAATCCAATTTTCAAGTAAGTTTTGCGTAAAATACATAAATATCAACGTGTTATCACAACTTAATGTTACGACATCACTGAAATGTAAATATAAAAAGCGTTGTTTTTTTGTTTATTGTTGTGGTTTCGCATTTCTTCTGCTTTTCTGAGTCTAAATATGTTAAATGTTTGACACTGAATTGATTGAACTACTCTAAATATGTAAGTATCAGTTTTATGTTTTATTTTGTGGTGTTGCTACGGTAGCATTGAACTTCGAAGAGTCAAGAGCTTAAGTTAATTTTCATTGCTTCCATGCCAGAGTTGGCAAAAATAAACTGAATTGAATAATGTCAAAAAAACTTGCCGTAGTTTGTTACGGCATATAGTATACTTTTTTATAAGAACCAATAAATATTAAGTTAAGGTTAGCTGTTGGTAGTTTTTTGCCGAATTTTAGCCTCAATTGTTCTTAAATTTTGAAAATGCGGATGTTAATTTCAGCGACCACATTTGTACGACTGTTTAAGTATTAATTTAAGCGACCATATTTGTAAAACTGTTTACGTTGTTTAGTCCCAAAGCTTTGTGTGCTTGAGTGAACGTTTTTTACTGCTTTTGACGCAACGCAAAATTGCTCTTTTTTCGACTTGAACGACTGCGAAAAATTTTCTCAGCTACTCGCATGGAGCGCAACGGCATTCTTTAATTTTCTAATGGTGGCAATTTTGCACGCAAATATTACCACTGAAATTTTATCGTTTTGAATCAGTAACGGATTTAGTTTTTTTTATTGATTTGGATTTTTTTCTGTTTCGTTTGTCCTTAATTTATTTTTGCTGCTGAGGCTGGAATTGTTATTAATTTGTTCGTAAATTTTGAGCAAAAATGAGCTTAGTGTTCTTCTAAAATTGGTCTAGAAAAGAGTGTATATGATTAGTTAGTTTGTACGTTTTTGATTTCTTTTTTTTAAGATATGTTATCCAGTGGTGAAGTATAACTTCTACTTTGGAATGCGTAGTCTTTGCCGCTGAAAAATCTTGCTTTTTTTTACAAAAAAGATTGATTTTACAAATATTGTTGCGTGAAATTTCGGCCGCAAATTTTGTTTTGGAGGGTCGCCGCTAAAGAAATTTTTGGTTTTTTCATTTAGAAAACCGTCAATTTTGAGACGTTTTAGTGAAAAAAATTTGAATTCATCAAAATAATTTAGCGAAAAATCACGGGTTTGTTTTGAAATTGATCGCAGAGAAAATCCAAAGCAGATACGATTTTGTCTAATATACAGCGCCACCGTTGTTTCGTGACAGCAGGATAAAGCAAAAATAAATCATCAGCTACCGCAAACGATCAAAACTCTAAATGTCGTCTGATGTCTTACTTAAACCCCTCTACCTTTAAAGATTCATATATTTTACCAACTTCTTGAGAAAAAGCGTTAAAGCACCTTTTTTTCAGAATTAGTAACTGCAATACGTCCTTGTGTCCTTGGGAAAAACACTTGACGCACATTTCCCATTAGGGCCATGCAGTCTACCCGCAGTGGAGGCCCAGCCAGAGGAAAGACTTGCAAACAGAACCCACAAAAGTGTTCGGCGTCATAGGCGTAGGTAGGATGTTTGATTAGTGGAGCCAAAACCGCAAAGCAATGACGCCATCAGAACTTTTAAAACTGAATTTTTAATGGGACAAAGATACCGTAAAATGGAGGATCAGAAGCATAAGCCTGGGGTTACCATGTACCCAGGATTTTGCTAAAGTGGGTCAGGACTTGAACCAAAACTTGAAAACTTTTCAAAAAATTGTAAATTGGTAGAGATGGCGAGTAAACTAGTGTAACTTAAACGTATCACAGACTAAGGTTCGGGGGCAACGCCTCCCGCCGCTGGGCGATTTTTCGTAATGTTTTAGAAAGAAATTGCAGTTCTGAGGCCATTTGGATCACATTTCGCACGTTTGTAGATCCATTTAGAATCACTGAATTTTTAAGATTTGAAAGCCAAGTGAAAAAATATATTGCTCAATCTTCCATTTACTTGCAGGTCAAGTTCAGAACACGTTTAAAATCTTCCATTTTTAGGTTAAATTTTGCAAATGGCTTGGTCCAGGTAGGGTGAAGCAAGATGCAATGCCTCCTGCAATATTTTTAGCAGCTAGTAAATAATAATTCACTCTAAGATTTGTCTTGGAGATTTTTGTTTTATCAAAAAAATAACCAGTTTTAGGAGTACATAAACGACCAGGACCCAGCCTCGCTCAATTCAAATTCAATGATTTGTTCAATAAGCATTTTCCCGAGCTAAATTTTTTTTCAAAAGTATTCCGTCACGTAAAAACTGCTGAGATTGAGGATTGTCATTCAAAGTTGGTACAATAGATGGTTACGAGTCAAGTTATTGCTTTAAGTTCAATTCGATTTGCCCCCCCTTGGCTACGCCAGTGCTAGGCGTTGATGTGGTAACACCATTGCTGTGCACAAGTCCGTTAATCGTTAATCCGTTAATACCGAAGCTACTTTTTCATTAACTCGTTAATCCGTTAAAAAGTTTTTTCATGTTAACCGACTAAATTAACTTCCGTTAAGATCTGTTAACGGACTAAAGTAACTTCCGTTAAGTTCTGCTAACTTCTGTTAACGTTTTTATCGTTAATATCTTGCACCATTCATTCATCGTATTGGTACAAACCAGTTTGCATTGGTAACACATGTTGCGTATTAGCACGAGTTTTATAGAAGAGAGCGAAGAAAGAAGCACTTTTTTGTGGCAAATAATAAGCTGCAGCCTCATAGGTCTATTAATTATCGCTGTTCACAATTTCCAAAGATTTTCCGATCGCAGCTTCGTTAGTGCAATTGAACTTATTTTTATCTTGAAATTAGATTGGACTGTAAAATGTATCTTCCAAAACACACAAAGACCACCATAGCAATAAATATTTTCTTACAACCAGCTCAACAGCGTCAATACGTGTTCAAGAAGCGAGTGAATGAAACAAAACGTAATTACACGCACCATGTTAACGAAATAACGGACTTTGTTAACTTCCGTTAATTACAGCTAAAAATAACGAATTAACGCTAACGGAGGTGTGAAGTTTGTTAACGGACTAGTGGTTAACGAAGCTAACGTTTTGCATTAACTTGCCCACCTATGGGTAACACAGACGCAAAGTGTCTGTTTCAAACGAACGATCGATCGAGTCACTACAGCAAAAGTTCATGACCTATGAAAAATGTTGGTGCGGATGAGTATGACTTCGACTATTTCGTTCACACCCTTTAAACGATTAAGAACGGACACGATCCTACTCTGAATAGGCTATCAAAGACCTGTAGAATCAGCTTCGCTTTCACTCGAATGACATAAACATAAATACAGATTAGTTCACTTCAAACCACCGTTAATTACTTTGCAAGCACATTATTAGCGCTTCAATCGACCTTTTTCAAACTGCGCACCAATCGCCAGTGCCAGAGAAAAGCAGAAGAGTGAGGCCTGCAGCCAAGGGTGACCAAGCAGAGAATAAAATGAGCGCATTCGCGCAGTTTCGGATCATCTAGTTTTATGTCTTTGGTTGAACCATACGATTTTATGATTTACCAGCATGTAAACAAGTGAGCCAAAATTTTACCATTAGCCACCTCCCACATAATCCATTTATGCAAACAGTTTATTCAGGTTTGCACTACCAATTTCTATGCCACGGTTTAAAAGCATTATTTTTTATCAATATAGCCCTAAAATTAAGTTATTTTTGAAAAATAAATGCTAAAATTTCAAGCGCTGGGGGCTCCGCCCTTAGACCCCCAAGACAGCCCCCCAACTGCGAATTTCTGGCTACGCGCCTGCCACACTTTGCAATGTTTATAAATATATGGGCTTTTGTAGCTTTTCTTTTAAACAATTTTTTTCTTGATCGTTCAGTTGCAAACCTTATGATATTAACAATAGATGTTTGCTTAATGCTTGATTGTTTTTTGGTTAAAAAGTTTTATTTGCTTTACGCACCGTGTTTCATCTTGTTACATTGCACTAAATTATTTATTCGCCAAACTATAGATCGCGAACAAATTTTTGATGTCACTTTTGAAAATCCCCCAATTGAAAAATTCTGCTTACGCCACTGAATCTAGTTACGGATTCAACGCCACTCATCGATTGTGGTTTCTACTGTACTATGACGTCATAATTATATAATGCCAAACTCTGACTTGCCTAGGCGTGCCGTCTCATGTTTGACTAGCCTAATGTTCTGAGAGAACTACTGCATGTACTGCGGTTTAAAAATTCAATTTTTGCGCATTGCATTAGATTGAACATTACATTGATCTGTTGTTGGTTAATCTCCGATAGGGTACTTAACAAGCAGAAGGCAGCGTATATGTGAATTGAGGTCATTGGTTCATAGTGCCCTCGAAGTCAGTAGCAGTGTTGACCAAGAATCATTCAGCTTGTTCCTTCCGCCCCTTGGCAGGAACATAAGAAGAAAAACACTTGAATCTTTACTTAAACTGAAGAAAAACTTTTGGAGAAAAAAAAGACATAATTCCAACTCAGCCAGGAATCCCGCACTTTTTTATCGATTCCAGCCCCAGCATACCGATAAGCAAATTTAGCCTACCTGCGCTAGCCGCAAGACTATCAACAAACAATATTGTCAAGACACAAAGCCGAGCAAAGCAAGTTATTGCAGCCGCGAAACTTAGCAAGCCGTACTTCTAATCTGTCAAGGACAAAGATCAACAGCACGGCGTTTTCTCAAAAAAGAAGCCTACGATTAACAAAGCCAGGTCAGACATTAAAAATATTTGTCTGCTCTACGAACTATTTTTCTTTGCCTCTCGAAAGAAGTGATAACCAGCGTACTGGTTATATTCATCGAGATAAAAACTCTGAACTGTTTAAACTTCCTAATTGAGTGAATTACCTAGTAAATGTTGGAATTTCCAATACCCAACAAGTGCAATTCGAGACTTTCGTGCATGCGAAGCAATTTCAAGTCTGATTTAGGCCTAGCAGTATTTCAATTGTGTAGCGGTAATAATAATTTATTAGCGAGTGTAGGTCTATATTTACGGCTATTATTATGGCAGAAAATTTTAGTTTGCGGGGCAGCTCTCCTTCACCTACAGGAACTGATCCCAGAGAAGAGTTCAGGGGCCCGGAAGAGTTTAGGTTTCCACGTTAAGTTTTGGTATCGCACCGTAATACCGTAATAAAACTTGCCCACAGCAAGAATATCAGTCAGCCTATTCAGTGCTGGTAATTGGTCGCTATTTTTGCTACACAGCCTTTAGGGCATCTAATAGTGGCACCAAAATTAACGTTTTGTTACATTTCTCTGACTTGAGAGCCCTAATTCTACAATATAACAATGTACGAGGGCCCACATTTTTAGAGATCCAAAAGCATTTCAACCTCAGAGAGCGGAATCACAGTTGACATGCTATACTACTATCATTAAGTAACTCACTCTATCTGTATGAGTTTAATAGGTAATTGGGTTTGCGAAGCGTTTGATTGCAGATGACTTTTTGTTTGTGGTTTTTACAGTGAGTGTCACTGTTTTACTCTGGTACTGGGAGTATTATTATGTCGTTCTTGTCATGTTGTCCCCAAGAGGATAAAGTGGTAGGTGTGTGCTAAATTGCTTCCGAAAGAGTGTGTAAGTTTTGTTGTGGTAGTGATAACCATGTCTGGTCTGCTTATTTGTAAGTTGCATTTTTATAACTTGCTGGGTACTGAAGATTTTAAGTGCGGTATGGCATACTTTATGCCGTGTACAATTAGTATATGCCAGAGAGTAAGCAATGGAAAATCTAATTTTAGAATTGTCAACCACTGCTATCAGTGGTGCAGTCAAAGTGTAGTGTCTATGCTGTAGTGTTGAGTGCTATCGACCTTTGTACCCCTTGAAAAATTTTCTTTTTGAGCCCAGACAACAAGTCCACAGAACTTATGATCATCTCACTCAACAGTTAACAGAGCTAATACAAAGTGCATCACACGAATTACAAAGTGAGGAATCTAATGATCTGTCTGAAAGACTTTAAAACTTAGGTAGCATACTCACTGGTACCTACCATCAGTGGTGCAATGAAATATCTAACACACATCTAGAATCTCATAGCAAATTACCTGACATTTAGCCACACGATTCTGCTAGCAATGTAGGGTCTGGTCTCAGTAAAGCTTGTAGTAGGACTCCTTCACAACTGGCACGCCAGTAGATTGATCTTGAGTTAGAATGCCAGAAGCTTGAGCTTTAGTATCAACTCCGCAAAGCAGAACTCACAGCCAAGGAAAAACGCCTTGCTCTATTCAATCCTGGCTCACTGATATGCAGGCATTGCCCAGTGGCAGTAAGGGCCTCTGCATCTTTCACAGACTTTGGCAACACAGTTGTGAGAATTACAGCTCTGAAAAAAACCCTTCAAACTACATTTGCATCAAACCTAGAACCACATGCTTCTGTGGAAACCATATCACGCAACACAAGGAGTGCCGCTATAGAGAACACCAGTGTTGCATGTGGGATAGGACTTTCATTACGTGATAATACAGGGCAGAGTTTCCCAATTGCAGATCATGTAGGTGGATCATCGCACTCCAACTGTATTCCTCCTGAGACAACACAACCTACTCCATCTCACCCACAACAAAACTTGCATCATTTCACTGATTCTGAACCACAGCTACCAGCACCTGAGTTTCTGAACGAAGCTCAGCAAACCACATCGCAAACATTTAGGGGTCAACATCAACCCTTACAAAAGCACAATTTGCACCACGACTCACCTAGAATCCGTGAATATGTGGAGAATCACTTTCATACTGGTGCTAATCATGCTAATAGGGCTTTTGAAACATCTACAATTCCTGAAATTCCTATTGCACAAATTCATGATCAGAATAGGAAAGCACCATCTCAAGATCCCATTGCACAACCACAGAATTACAACGATGTTACCCAACGTGCGTTTCACAGGGATAGCACAAATCACACACGCATCTTACCCGCACCTCAGACATCACCGCATTCACAATATGCTCAAGCATCATCTACACAACAATTCCCCAGGCAGCCTCACTTCAGTCCAGGCGGTGGAGACTCTTTGGCCAGCAATAACAGCTATTAATTGTGGTTAGAAGAGGCTCGTGAGATTCGCTTCACTGGTCGTAAACTTCCATTCATTTTCTACGTCAACCAGATCACTGAACTGCTACACCGCAGCTCAGATCCAAACCGGAAGATGAATCTACTCCGAGCATCCTGTCAGGAACAAGCGAGGGAAGCCATCTCCGCTCTTGTTCCTTGAGTCCCTGGATGGTTCATAGATACTCAAGTTGATCGTGCTTTAGAAGGCATGAGATAGTGCTATGGCTGCTGCAGTTTTCTGTCCGAACCCTTGGTAAAAAAATCAAGTCTGGACCTAAGTTTAATAAGATGGACGTGAATGCTTTGGAGCAATTACTTTCGGAGCTGAATGATTGCGAACTGTACGCACGAGCATATAAGCAAACGAGCTCTACAGTTCTTTCATCTTTGATGTTGCTGAACGCTTGCCTTTCTATTTCAAAACCCGCTACACTGATTATCTTGTGAATCAATGTGGAAATTTAGATGATCCCTGCTTTGACACTTTTAAGTCCTTTTAGAGTCGAGAACTTAAAGTGCCTCCTAGAATCAAGCATTAAAACGAACACACCACAAAAGGTCAAGGTTTACCAAACGAGTGCCGACGTTAAGCAAACAGCACATACTCCACCATTTGTTTCGCAAAAGACCTTGTTTACCAGCAATACAGATAGTGGAAACCAAAGGCAACCATAATTATGTCGATAAATCCGTAGGTTGCACGATTTATGAGGTTCATTTGTGTGACCTCTGGGTAGCGTTAAATATTTTTCATAGTCCTCATATTTCTTATCATATCATGGTTAAAAAAAACTTTACCGATATCTATTGTTTTTTTTGAGTTCAAATGAAAAGATTAAACTTTTAATTCTTTGCGGACAAAATTATAAGCGAGACGTTTGCCATCGTCGACAGAATAAGTAATTAAAACATTGTTGATATTGTTAGATAGAGAAGTTTAATCTTCATCAGCCAATTGATTATGAGGAGATGATCTTACCGTTGAAATTCATTTTAAGCAACTTAATCAAAAATTTAAAGCTATCAGGATGTCTAAGAACTAATCGAAGTGTAAAAGAAAACATGTCAGCGCTTGCAGATGCAATCAATTAAACGAACAATCCGGTAATTCTTAAAACTGTTACTTTAATTTTATGTGATTGCTGAGATCTTGCACTGGTTGGGAACGAAAGACTTTACGCAAACAACGCAAGTTTAATCTTGCTACAACAGCAAGCAACCACAAGGCGAAGAAGCAATCATTGTATGTGGGAGCTTGCTAAGCAAGCACAAGTCCAGTGAATGACCGACGCATCTTAAATAACGAGATTTTCAAAAAAAGCTTTAAGTTTTCTGTTTGGAGAGCAATTCAGAAAAAAAATTTTGGGGGTTACTCCAAGAGGGTTGAAATCCCAAACAGCTTCAAAACAAAATTACCAACCATCTAGTGATTGAACTTGATGAGTGGAATTTGAATTCAACCGATTTAAAAAAGTGCTTGACTGCGTAGGCCAGAGCGAATATCCAGCGGTGTAAAGTAACGAAATACTTTTACTTGGGTAGATCACTCAAGTAGTTTTTTCCGGTAACGAGTACTTTTTGAGTATTTTTTTAGTGTCTACTTTTACTTGATTACTTTTAGAGTGAAGTAACGCTACTTAAGCAGTATTTTGATTCAGAAAATTACAAAGTACTGTAATTTTAAATTTGAACCACAAATCTGTCAGAACAGTCGACCGACTTTACCGCGCAACTGTTCGATTCAGTTAAGTTAAAACTGAAAAAGCTTGACGTTCTTCGTGGGCTGACTCTCGGAAAGTCGGAACGACTTCCTCAGGCAGTTAGATGGCAATATCAACCACCAAACTGCAGCCGTAAGCAGCTTGAGTCATTAATGCACAGAGCAGGACAGCGCTGTTTCAAGCTTTTAGCTCTCATCAGCAGCCCTCAGCGTATCTTAACCAAAGGTATTCTTTGAAGGACCACGAAGGAGGTCAAGTTTTTTCAGTTTTGACTTTCTTGGTCATGTAGAGACGGAGCTCTTATATTAAAGATAGCTTATGGCTGTCCTCAATATAAGAGCCCATCGGTTTTTTACTTGTTGTTTGCGAAGTACAACAAGCGAAAAATTGATTATTTCTTATAAACATTCTGTCACTGTGCAAGCCGTTAAGTTTGACCAGTCTGGCCAAAAAATGTTTCGGGAGTAACTTTGGTTTAGATATGCTGAGGGCTGCAGATGAGACCTTAACGCTCAAAACAGCGCTGTCTAGCTCTGCATAAACCAGTCAAGTTAGTTGTATTTTCCTCTTTTTTGGCTGGCAACCCTTGCGTCAGGGGTCAGACCACCACAGCAACTGCAGCAATGCCTTTTTTCTACGTGTGCGAGTACGAACCAGATCCAGTCTGGCAAATAGCAGTTCAAGATGGTTTTAGTTTTACTTCACGTTCGTTGTCTGATGTCTGCCCTTCGCTGCATACTGGCATGAATGTTTGCTTCATTAAAAGCAAATCATGAAAGAAGCAAATAGAGATATAACTTAAATGTGCCAAAAATGTGTTCTATGATTGTTAAACGTTTCTTTGAGGCTCACTCATAATGTAACAAAAAGAAAGAGGAGGACGCATCTCGTGGTCGTGAATGAGAAGATTAACACCGTGGCTCATAGAAATGCACGCCCACTAAATAGTCAAAGGCACACAAACAATATTTACATTTACGTACAGGTTCAACAACAGCACTCCAACTAGTTTGTTACAGATAGCACATTCAGTCGCAAAATTCAAGTGGAGCAATTTTCGAAAGATCTCGTTCAATCTCCGAAACTTGTTGCATTCCGGTGCTTTTATTAAAGGTTGACGCAGTAATTATTGCTCTATGTACCAGTGCTCAGCCTCGACAAATTTGTGGCGAAAATCGAGCAACTCTGCCCAGGCAATTACACCCTCTTTTAGGCAGCTCTCCAAGACCTCCTACTAACATCATTTGACCAACTTGGAGATTAGCTGTAGTTCGAAACCATTTCTAGCGCTTTTGCAGTTGGCGTAAGTAGAACCTCACCCATCGCTACCAAAACTGTTGAGTTAGTGCACAGTTATACCCATAGTCTCGTCGTAGGTGATCCTTGTGATGTGGTTGTCCTATCGGTGCGACTGGGTCTAGTGATGGTGTGAGAAGTGATAAAGGTGTTATTGAGTTGTAGTCGTGTGGATCATCACTCTGCGATGTCAGTGGTCTGTCATTTACCAATCTGGTGCTGTTTGAGATGTATGTTTGAAGCTCCACAA
The DNA here is from genome assembly GCA_963965965.1 of Trididemnum nubilum. Classification (NCBI taxonomy): domain Eukaryota; kingdom Metazoa; phylum Chordata; class Ascidiacea; order Aplousobranchia; family Didemnidae; genus Trididemnum; species Trididemnum nubilum. The sequence continues at coordinate 9,036,839 of OZ014479.1, forward strand.
GTGTGGGCCTACGATGAGTAAGATTTCACAGTTTTCAGAAGAGTTTGCTTAAAAACCTTCATTCGTGACTCCCAAGCTCCTCCCTGGGAAGGGCTATAGGGAGGAATGAACTCCCAAGTGTGTTTCTTCTGCCTGAAGAAAGATTGCAGTCCTTGAGATTGCAGGAGTTCTGGAAGAACATCTGCAGCGGCTTTGAAAGTTGAGCCATTGTCTGAGTAAAGACTGCTAACCGGTCCTCTGAGATCGATGAAGCGTGAAAAAGCCAAAATGAAGCTGTTGCGGTCAATCGCTGTAAAGCATCAAGTATTAATTTTTGAAACGACTGCTTTCGGTGCTTCTGTCGCATGTATTGAGTAAACGCCATTGAGTATGCAAACCTCTTTTTAAGTGCATACCAGCTGAGTGCAGCTTGAATAAGATCAGAAAGCATTATCAAACTGGATTTGCAGGCATTTGAAATGCCGACTTCGTGAAGAGTAGCATGCGTGACTAAACAGTTTCCTGGTTGGTTCAAAAAAGAAGCACTTTGAAGCCAAAGATTAATCCGGAAAGAGATGGATTTGCCCTAGGGACGTGAAGCTACGTCAGCTGGATTGTTGTCAGTCGGACAGAAATGCCATTCATGAGGTTGCGAGTAAAGAAAAATCTGGTCAATCCGTCTGGAGGTAAATTTTTGCATGCGCAATTCCCGATTGGATAACCACTGCAGTACGACCTTCGAATCGCACCAAAAGAACTTTGACATTTCGGTAGTTGTAATGCATCAATTGCTTTGGCCATAAGTTCAACGGAGATTACCGCAGCAAATAATTCCTTTTTTGCAATTGGCCTATTTTGCTAATGTTTCAGGAAGACACGACTTTTTCCAAAAACAAGTGAAATGGACACTGACTGATGCAGTGTTCTGCGTAGATACACGACACAACCGTATGCTTCATCTGAAGCATCGGAGAATGCATGTAACTCATACTCTAGTTCGGATTCAGAGTCAGTGGAGGTTAGGCTGGCATTTTCAAAATAACATCGAGGAAGAGAAAGATGCTTCCATTCCTCTAATGTGTTTAGCCAACGGTTCCAAGATTTGACATGATGCTGGCTTGTGGGCTCGTCTCGCAACTTTCCTTCTATGGCCAACTGCTGAAGTATAAGCCGACCTTGTAGAAACAATGGCGCACAATACCCGCGAGGGTCATAGTGGCTCGATAACTGGCAGAGAAGTATTCGTCTGGCTTATTTTTCGATTTTTTGAGAGAAAAATGAATTTTTAGGACGTCATCTTCTGCATTCCATATGCAACCTACAGCCTTAAAATCAGGCAGATGCTCCTCAGTCTTTAAATGTAATCTTCGTATGGGAGGTGCCAAGTTGCCCCCGTTCATTTCGGCAATGATGGCTTTAGCCTTCTTGCAAGCTGTCCACTTTATTAGTTCGAATCCTCGGTTGTCCAATAGTTCGACAGCTTCTTTGGCTACAAGTAGAACCTCATCCACGGCGTCCCTGCTAAACAGCATGTTATCCATGTACATACAGCCCTTTACAGTTTCCGTCATGTGAGAACTCGCATTGGAGGGATTGTCAGCTGCTGTTTGGCCGATGGCTGAAAAGACGATATATGGTGAACTAATGACTTCCCATGCATGTCTCGTGAATTTGTATGACTCAATTTGTCCTCGTTGAACATCGTCATCTTTGTATGACAGGATACAGAAATAATTTTGCTGTTTTTCTGGTAGAAGAACTTGAAAGAAGCACTTGGTAATGTCAGCCATAAGCACATACTGACCCAACCTAAACTTAGCCAAGACGCCAGTAAGCGAGTTAAGAAGATCAGGACCAGAACGTATGCAATCGTTAATGCACCGATCATTAACTGCGGCAGACTCTTCATAAACTATGCGGGACTTAGCTTGACTTGTCAGGAAATAAGGTAAGTAGTTCTCCTTGCTTTGAAAAAGAGGTTCAGCGGGTATTATGTAGCCCTGCTCCTTTAGCATACTCATGGTTTCAGCTACTGCTTGCATATGCTCGGGATTTTAGAGCATTTGTCGACACAAACTAAAGAGGCGTTTGGTGGCCAGCTAAAAATTGCTGGGAAGAGTATCGATTGAGTTCTTGAGTGGAACAGGCATTTCGTATCTCTCGTCCACAACTCGAGTGTTATCTTCCACTGTTTGTTGAGCTTAGCGATCGCAAACAGATAGCTGTAATGCTTCATCTTGAATAAAGAGATCTCGAATTGTTTGCTGAAGTTCCAAAATCTTTTGATCAGTATCACTAACATCTGGACGCACAGAAAGTCGCATGGAATGGTAGGAGTAGTGGAAAGGGCTTTTTCCTCCTGATGCTATCCAACCAAGAGGCGTGTGAAAGGCATGGGGTTCGCCTTCAGCTTCTGTCCGCTCTTCCAGCTGTCATCAGATGTGAACTGTCCAGTCCTATTTGAATGTCCACCTTGGTCCTTTCTGGTAGGACTTGAATGTTCACCTCATCAAAGTGCGGGTAGGCTGTAAGATCATAGTGGTGTGGCAGGGTAACGTTTTCATCAGCCCATGCATCCAACACCAAGGCGTTCTGGACCTTAATCTCTCGTCTTGTTTGTAAAGTTTCAATCTCAAATGATACATGTTGTAGGTCTGATGCCTTGCTGCCGGATACTGTATGCAAGATAATTCGAGAGCGTGCTGTGCCATGTAAACCAAGCTCTTCAGCAAGAGAAGTAGAGACAAGAGTAATTTCAGAGCCTGGATCGCGCTGGCATATACTTGAATACAGTTTCTGGGTTAATCACTGTGAGTGCTGAAATTCGTTTAAAAACGGTCGTGTTGCTAGTGGGTTTTTGTTTTATATTAGCACTCGAAGTAGCGACATTGTTATTAGCCGTGTCTGGAGGTAGAGGCAAACTGTTGGTGGCCCCACGAGCACCCCTGGTTTCTTTGGGATAAACATATAGTTCACGGAAAAAAGTGGTATGTCTGTGAGGGTAATGTTTGCCACATTGCCGGCATGTACAATCTCGTGTGCAGTCGTTAAGGTTATGCTTCAATAGGCAGTTAGTGCAGTGACCAGCTGCAGTGATCGTTTTGTAACGCTTAGACAAAGTCATTCTCTTGCAATAAGTGTTACATGCATTTAGCAAATGCCTGTGTTCTGTATCCTTAGTAGAGCAAACGAAACACACCGGAGGCAAAACACTTTCCTAACGCCTAAATAATAATAAACATTGTTGAGCACTAACATCGCGATGTTAATTGCAATGACCTTTCTTCGTAACGTGACAATTTGATAATTTGAGAAAAACGCAATAAAATGTCAAAAACTAAAATCATATTTTTTCACTTGCACTGTTGTTGTTTTGATGAATATATCTCTCAATGCCACTTCGTGACAAGCCGGTATGTGCGGCAGAATCATGTTGATGACCATTAATTTGTAAGCTTATTACGCTATCTTACCTTGGCAATTGCTTTTGTTTTGCTTGCTCTTTTGATCTCTTGCAGAAATCGTTTCAAACTGTCTCCCATATATTTAGCGAAGCCTACGTTAATCGTAAACCCAGGTCGACATCCATCTAAACTTTCACGCGTGTTGAAAAGATGTTGCAGAATGGGGATGTCCATTGAATGGAGACTTTCTCTCATAAAAACAATATCAGGCAGTTTTTCAGCTACATTACGACTGAAGGAATCGTCGTTTATTTTGTGTACCCAAGTCAAAAGAGTTTGCCAGTCGTGAAAGTGCCATTTTGTTGAATCCTCTAAGTCGTTTAATTTATCTAAAACCCGTTTCCGCAGCTTTTCCACAATCTCATTTGGAACGAAAAGTAAAAACTCTTTGAGAGAATTTCTGTTTTGTTTTTGGCATAAACCAAACAAAAATTTATTCACCACTTCCATTCTACTTTCATTCAAATTGAGATATTTAGAAATGTATTTTTAAACTCTTGAATATCTGACTTGATAAAAAACAAAGCGAGGAAAAGTTCTTACCATAACAGATGAGTAAAACAAAAACGCTCTTGCGGACTCCCTCCAAATTTTGAAGCTACCCCTCCTTGATCTAAAGTGACGTCAAGAAATCCATGTTTCTCGTTTCCACCCGGACCAAATTTGTCCAGCTCGTTAGAATCAAAAAAGTATTTTCTTTTTTCAAAATGTTTCCAAGCTAGCGTAGAAAAATTGTTCAAATAGGACGGGAAATCGATTTTAGGCTTTTTAGAGTTAGCAATGCAATGTGGAGTGTCTCTCAACAACAAACAAAGAACTGAAACAAATACGTTGCTAATTGTTTTGGGATTGTGTGTTTCATCAGTTTGGTGTGAACATTTCATACAATGCATCACCAAAGAACAAAGGACAGGTACAAAGCTATAAGTTAAAAGATACGATTGTTCGCTGATGGTTGCAAATATGTGATCACTTTCCTGACCACAAATATATTTACAGAGTTGTTGCTGAGCTTTTCGGTCAATGCCAGTGAGGCTGACAACAAAAGAGGGTCTGATTTCTTTTGAAAGTTCATACAATTGCTGAGGACGTAAAGTTATGAGCTTTTTGGAATTTGGAAGAATGTTGCCATGCAAAAGTTGTGTGATAAATGCTTCAGGTATGGCATGGCTACTTTGAAGATTTGCACCCTGTTTGATATCTGTGAATGCAGCTTCATCTGAACCATCAAGCAAAATTAACACCTTTTCGCTTTCATCAAGCTTTTTTAAAGCGGCCTCTCGTCGACTTTTATCGCCACAGTATTGTAATTGTAAACAATCATGTGTGAGGAACGAATGCAGATTTGTTTCTTTGTTGTATTGACAATCTCGCAGTTTTACCAGGAATAGGTAGTCTGCATCATACTCAGGGAGTTCATTATTTACAAGTTTTTCAAGTATGTTCTTGGTTAGCGTTGACTTGCCAACACGTGGTTGACCAATAATTCCAACAATATTTCGTTTAGTCTCACGAGCTTTTTCATTTTTAAGACCTTTAGCACTATTTGATGCTTTTCTAAACAAACTTTCAACTTTAACATTACTAAATGGTTTGTTCCACTTCAAAGACACGAAATCTTTTCGTTTATGACTATAGAATTTTTCATTTATATCTTAACCCGATGGTGGGTCTTTCACTTTTGTAAGCTGAACTGGAACTGTTTTTTGCATTTCACAACCTTTTAGCCATTTAGGCCATTTGATAACACACTCTGTTGAAGCTTTTTTCCATAATTGCTCTCCTAGGTCCGCACCTAAGTAAAAAGTAACAAGCTGCTTTAACACCTAATTAGTTTTTCACAGCATGTTCGTTCATCCAGACCCGTTTTAGGTTCCGAATTTTGTGCTTTTATTATGTTTTTCTAACTTTATACACTTTATTTAGGCCGATTTATTGATTACTTATTGGGCCAATTTTTCAACTAGAACGCTGAGTGCCATGAAAAGAAAACTTATCAACTCTTATACCATATCTCAAAAATGGTAAAGAAAAAGAGGTCTCAAAATATTTGACAATACGTCTAGATCAACCTGAACATGTTTGACACAAAGTTGACAAAAGCAAAATAAAATGCCATTCAGCGGCGTTTTTAATTAGCGGCCAAAACCTCTGTTTTTCTAGTTCCCCAATTTTGTCAAGTAATTTAAATGTATTGACGCAAAAAAAAACTAGAAGTGTTGCTTTAAAGTTGCAACTCCAGGCCCCCAGTTTAAACTTTTTTATAAATTATAATGTAACAATAGCATCAATAACTATCAATTGCACAAAACAGGGGCCTGAATCAACCCATTCCACCTTTTAACTGATTGTTTTCAACCAATAACCCGTAAACGCAAGCTATTAAACGTGTTTTGTCTCTGCTAATAAATGGGTAGGGAGCTATAGCGCCTAAAGCTCCAAAGCTTAGCAATTCAATTTTTCAAACAGATTTAAAACGTGCAAAATCTTTTTCAAACGGCGTTGATATGTTAATTTTTTTCAAGAAATGTCAAAAATTGCCATGCTTAGCCCATATATATTCCGGTTGCCTCCGGTAGCTGAGAGCTCTGTCTCGAAATTCCTTACTTTGATCCAATTAGGATGCTTCTGATTCACTTAAATAAATTTTTTCCAGAGAAGCTTTGAACTCGAGCCCCTCCTAAAGTTGCTAAGTCGTATTGCTTGCCTGGCAACTATCAATGCCAACTTGCCAAGGATATGGAAGCAGAAACGGTCAATTTTTTTGAGGAAGCGGAAGCACTTCGATGGAAGAAGCCAAAAGAGAAAGCAAACTCGGAAGCGTACTGGTACAATTTTGGAGAATCTGGAACCAGTTGTAAAAAGTAATGTGCTTGCGCTACCTCGAAGCTGGCTATTGGTTATCACAAATTTTGAAATAAAATTTAACAATTACAGAACTTGGGCAGTTAGCACTACAGCTGCCGCAAATTGATGTCTTTGGTAGTGTAAGTAGGATATCAGTTTTTTCATCATCTTGAGCATTGGATGCCATTCTCTAGTCTATAGACTATAAACGGTCAAAAATAGTCAAAAAGTTATATAAGTTAGCTGATTTTCTTCTTTTTAGGTGTTTTTGGCTTAGTGATCAACAACCTTTTGTTTAAACCAAATAACTTAAACATTACTAAAAAAAATGAGAGGTATTCTTACACCTTGCAGAAAAACATTTTCCCGAAAATCATTTGCCAGAAAAACATTTCTCTGAACGTTTTTTTTCCAGAATTAACATTTTTCTGAAATCACACTTGCCAGACTGAACCTGAAATTACTTCTGCATGAATGAACACTTGTTTGAAATTACTTCTGCCTGAATGAACACTTGTTTGAAATTACATCTGCCAGAATGAACACTTGTTTGAAATTACATCTGCCAGAATGAACACTTGCCTGAAATTAAACCTGCCAGAATTTTCATTTGGCCGAAATTGCATTTCCCCGAAAACTTATTTTTCAGAATTTACACTTGCCAGAGTGTACATTTGGCCAAAATTACATTTCCCCAAAAGCTTATTTTCCAAAATTTACACTTGCCAGAATGTACATTTGGCCGAAGTTACATTTCCCCGAAAACTTATTTTTCAGAATTTACACTTGCCAGAATTTACATTTGACCGAAATTACATTTCCCCAAAAGCTTATTTTCCAGAATTTACACTTGCCAGAATGAACATTTGGCCTAAATTACATTTCCCCGAAAGCGTATTTTCCAGAACTTACACTTGCCAAAATGTACATTAGGACGAAATCACATTTCCCCGAAAACTTATTTTCCAGAAATTATACACATTAACTCGAACTTTTCTTATTGATAGAATTTACATTACGAAAATATATAATTATGCTTGTTCATTTTCAAAAATTATTAAGTTGCGCATAGAATAGAAGGGGCAAAGAAAAGCAGTTTCTCACATCTTGTAACTAATTTTGACAAACAACGTTAGGTTTGAAATATTTTTGGTTTTTGACACAAATAAGTGCCATTTTCAGAACCGAACTATTCTTCCCAAGTTTGTAATGATATTTTGATGAGTTTTTAGATTATTGGTAATATTATGGTATTTTGATAGTATCTGAAATTCACAAAAATATCAGCATACAAGCGTCGTATCATTAAAATATCTTAGTCAGGCGCATAGCCAGAAGTCTGCGATGAGGGGCTGTTTCCGGGGTCTGATTGCGGAACCACAGCCGGGGACCATTGGGGGCAGAGCGCCTAGCTGCTGGAAAATTTTGTGTTTTTGACAAAACGGACTTAATTTTAGGCTATTTTGATAAAAATCATTGCTTTAAAAAGTGGCATAAAAAGTTAGCAGTGCAAACACGTGATTAAACTGGTTGGAGAAATGGATTATATAGGAGTTGGATATAAATGGTAAAATTTTAGGTTTCTTATTTACAAGTTGATAAATTATAAAATCCTAGTTCAGTAAAACTTACAACGAGTAATTTATTTCGTGTATGTTGTGGAGTAGAGGCGTCCAGCACACGGCCCGCGGGCCTCAAGTGGCCCACCCAAGGTTTCGAAGTGGCCTGCGTTAAGCTTCCTACATTCCCACGTTAATTTAATTTTAAAAGACCCTTACGCGTTGACACGATATTGTGAGTTACAGATGCGAGTTCTTGATTTTTATTTTATTGGTTCTTCGGAGAACACCACTAAATTTATCGGAATTGGTGCTTAAAAACCTTTTTTTTGGGCCTTCATCTGATTTTGGGCAAAAAAAACGACCCAATTTGAGTGAAGATCTTTTTTTTTTGGTCTTAGCTAATTTTGGGCCCACAAAGAAAAAAAATCCAACAAAGTAAATTTTGGCCCGCGAAAATTTTGGAACAGCGAATCTGGCCCGTGACTGAAAAAAGTTGGAAACCCCTGTTGCAGAGAAAGGTAATTAGAGGGGGAGCAGGCTAATGGAACGAAACTTGAAAGAAGTGGAAGACCAAATTTGAGAGAAGTGATTGGTAATTAACTAAAATCAAATAGCCCCCTGGCGTATTTCTGAGTTGCAATTTTTTTTTGTTTTTTTGATAAATACCCATCCATGCTCAGCATTTCTTAACAAGCAATCACATTTGATTGCTTATTTTCGCCATTTTTAAAAGTTTTTACTGATTTGTGTATTTTATTTCTGACAAATCATCTTCCCCTAAATAAGAGTTTCAAAAGATGCTTTAATTCATTTTTCAGTCCGTTCCAGGGCAACAGACTGCTGTCTCAGAGAGGTATGCCAGTATCCTAGTGCCGTCGCCTGGGCAAACAAAGCGAGGGGGCACAAAAATAGACTGAACTTTTGCAATTCAAAATTTATCTTCACATCTTCGGCTACAAAATAGATTTAAAAATTCTATAATCATGTCTAAACAAAAGACCTATAAGACCGGCAACGTTTCTCATCTTGTGTTCGTCCGCGGCCCCTAATGCAGTGCCGCAACTAGAGCGTTGTTCTGTTGTTCTAAGGGGCTGAGGTGGAGTCGAGGACACAAGGCTCGAGGCCAAGGCCGAAGGACACAAAAAAAATCCGAGGCCAAGGCCAAGGACAGCCCTTTCGAGGACAGACACTCTCAAGGCCAAGGACAGGAATGCTCGAGGCCAAGGCCAAGGACCAAGGACACAAATGCAAGTGTTCTAAAAAAGAAATCTTCAAAAAAAATTTTAAGCCACCTCCAAAAAAAAAGATCTCCAGAAAAAATTTTCAGGCGATCACCACAAAAAACGGTCTAGAAAAAATTTTTTCAGCCAATCTACAAACTTTTAACAACTCAAAAAATAATGCTGTCCTCGAGCCGAGGACAGGGCAATTTTCGAGGACTTGAGGCTTCAAGGCCTAGGCCAAGGACTTGACCTTCGAGGCCAAGGCCAAAGACTTCAAAATGTGTCCTCGAGGACTCCACCTTTGCTAAGGGGCAAATTTTCTTTCAGGGGGGACCAAAAATTGCTGCCTTTTTTTACAATACGAGCATGCTGGGCCATAAGCTGGGACAAAGATATTTTAGATTGGAAAATCAGAAGCCGTGGCCAGTGTGTTAGCACATAACCCGCATTTTACTAAAGTGAGAGAACTTAAACCTCCAAAAAATGCGTAAAGTGGGAGACGTATTGAGTAAACTGGTGTAACTCAAACGTATTACAGACGGGGGTCTGGCGGCGGAGCCCCTCAACCGCTAGGCATTTTTTGCAATTTTTGGGTAGCTAGCTATTTTATTGCCATTGGATCACAATTCGAACGTGTTTAGAGCCATTTGAAAAAACTAGATTTTAACAATCGAAAGACAATTGAAAAAATTAAATTGCTCAATCCTACTTTAACTTACAAGTTAAAAACATGTTAAGATTTTGTAAATGATTTGACCCAGGTAGGGGATGTATACGTAGTAGCAGGGGTACGCATACGACGAAGAGGCACAAGCCCCCTGAATTCAAATTTAATAATTTGTTCCATGAGCATTTCCCCTAACTAGTTTTTTTAAAGTGTTTTGTCGCGTATTAACTGGCGAAGTGGAGGTGGATTGTTACTTAAAAATGGTACAATAGATGGTTGCACCTACTAACCATGTTATTGCTCTGGTCAGATTTACATTACGCTGGGCCCTTGGCGTTTTGAAGATTTTCGCGACATCTTCCTGCCAAATATAGTTGAAGACCACAAAAAAAGTCTCACCATTTGAGCGCGGGGCGCCTAGCTAGTTCTGTGCCATATTATGGTAAATCCGGCTCTAGTTATTACATTACGTTCATAAAAAAGTTAAATGAAGGCTTAAGACAAGAACTTTTGGAACAAAAATTCTCCATTTTTCCTGGGTTATACATTTAAACTGGTGGGCAAAAACTGAATCGAAGGAGCCTGATCGTCATTATTGTTGTTAATTACTGTTGTGAGCAAAAAATGCTTGAAGGAACTGAAGCTGAAGAAACATGAGGTTTTTTTGTCACATTTTTGTCATTGGTGACATTTCAATTGGGGGGGTTCTGGCTACGTCTATGTGCTGGGCAGTTTACTTTATAAATGAGAAAGGTTTTAGCAACCTCTGAAGCTGAGTTCAATTCATCGGTTGGTGCTGTTATGGGTTCGAACAATCCGGGACGAAAGCAACGGTTATATTTGCCTTTCGGGAAAAAAGTTTGGACGTGAAAGAGCCGGAAGGTTAAGATAACCAGGGGCACCAGAAGCATTTGCAGATAATGAAGTGGAAGGAGTATCGGTAGCTTCAGAAGAAGCAGGATTCGGACCGGGGTGAGGGTCTCTGATACTTCCTATGACAAACGTATCCATTACTGCCAAATAAGACAAAACGCAGTGTACAACAGTTACTAAGCAACTTTTTGGCCAAGCTGAAAGCGACCACGTGCACTCATTGCTAATGCTAGCGTGCTACCGCAACCACACCTAACGTCAAATTTTTTATTGTAAAATTGTTGCTATTGCATCACAATAAAATTTTGCAATATTTTTCAAAAATTTTACTTCCCAAATAATTTGTAGCTTGTCAACTAAATCAAGCAAGAATTGCGATTATGCAATAGGCCTATGCATACCGGGTGCCATCACAATCAATGCACCGATTATAAAAGTTTTGCGAAACGCAATATTTCGCCTCAGTTCAAATTATTAATCAACAGCATTACAATAGGCTATTTAGACCTACCAATATTTTCACCTATTGTCGCTTTGGGGTTTGGACGGGCGAAATTTTTGTTTAGGGGACGCCGCCCCTCCTGCCCTCTCTTAGTGCGGTCCTGCCGTAATCGCTTGAAAACTCTATTTGCAGCAGTAAATGCCACCAAACGGGATTTTGCTAAACAGGGGTGAAACAAAAGTAAATTTTTTTTCACAAAAATTGTCCAATTTAGGCCTTGTGCTAAACAAACTGATGCAACTCAAGCGTGTCACGGACCTGGGCCTGGGGACATAGCCCCCAGCTACTGGGCAATTTTTGTGACTTTACATCAAAAAAATAGCCATTTTAACGGCATTTTTATCCCATTTAGCACTTTTTGAAGCCGTATCAATAACTAAATTGCTAAAATTTAAAAGTCGTTTCAAATATCTAATTTGCTTAACCCCTTCAGCCCCAGGCCTCATAGGCGTAGTTAAAGGGGGGGTCGCCCCCCCAATCAAACTGCTACCGATGATAAAAATGTGACAAAAAAGCCCTGTTTCTTCAGTTTCATCTTCTTTTAGCATCTTCGTGTACAACAGTACTCGCGTACAACTATAATTAACAATAATATTGACAACCAGGGGGCCCGGGTCCCTCAATTCAATTTTTGCCAACCAATTTAAATGTATATAACCCAGGTGAAGTTTAGGGTTTTAGTGTTAAAGTTGTTACCTCAGTTTGCTACCTTTTTATGAACGTAAAGCAATTACCAGGGCCGGATTTACTACACGGCACAGTGGCGGGGGCCCCGCGCTTAGATGGTGAGACTTTATTTTGGTCTTCACCTATATTTGGCCGAAAGATGTTGCAATAATCCCCTAAGTACCAGGGGCCCTGCGCAATGCAAATTCAACCCGGAAATAACATGGTTAGTAGGCGTAACCATCTATTGTATCGTTTTTCAATAACAATCCTCCTCCACCTCTCCAGTTTTATGCGATAAAGTACTTTAAAAAAAAGCTAGAGGAAATGCTCATTAAACAAATTATTGAATTTGAATTGATGGGGCCTGGGCCCCTTGGCCGTACAAGTACTCTTATAATTGGTTAGTTTCATAATAAAACAAAAATCTCTAAGGAAAATCTTCGAGTGGATTGTTATTTCTTGCTAAAATATTGCAGAAGGCATTGCACCTTATTTTCCCTACTTATTTACCTTATTTTCCCTGGGCCAAATCACTTGCAAATTTTATCACCAAACTACAAGATTTTGAACGTGATTTGGACTTAAATTACAAGTAAATATAGGATTTAACCATTCAATTTTTTTCGCTTTCAAATATTAAAAATCTAGTACTTTCAAATGGCTCTGAACGCGTGCGAAATGTGATCCAATGCCATTAAAATAGCTTTTTTTCCAAAAAGTTACAAAAAATTGCCTAGCGGCTGAGGGCTTCGCCCCCAGACCTTCATAGCCTACGGCGGCTGAGAGCTCCGCTCCCCGTCTGCGATAGGTTTGAGTTACACTGATTTGCGCAGCACTTCTCTCAAGTTAGACTTTCGCACTTTTTAACTATTGTTTTAAGCTTTCTTGCTTTACCAAAATCCTGCTTAAGTGCCAAACCAGGCCTCAGCTTCCAATTTTCCATTTTGCGACATCTTTGCCCCTACCCCCCAATTCCTCTTTTGAAAATTTTTGATGACGTCATTGCATGTGGTTTGTGAATTGCCCCCCCCCAATCAAAAATCCTGGCTATGCCTATGCTCCCCATTACTTCTGGTCAAGTCTAAATATGCTTGTATTTTGAAGTTAAATTTTCCAAGCGACTTGGCTGAGGGGCCACTGACTGCGACACAAAAATGTTGAGTGTGCTCCAAAGATCAAAAATAGCTGATCTTTGAAAACAATGTTTTCACCTATTGTTCATGTTTTAATCACTAACAAAGTATCGGTAACGATTCCGCAGTCTTATATCTCTCTTTCGCGACACATTTGTAAAGGCGCGTTACAGTAAAAAGGCGGGTTATTCCGTCACATTTATGTACACCAGTTGATTGCCTGCAATTTCGCAAAGGATCTAAAAACGTCAAAGGAAAATTATGTTTGAAAGTTATTATTGATATATTTCCATCATTGACTATCCCCTTCGGTCACCATATGTATAATTGTACGTTTTTTTTGGCTTTGTTTTTTTTCGTCCAGCTGTAATAGTAGAGTATTTGAGTTATCAGTAGTACAATTGTACTGATAACACCATCACGTGACAGCAGTTATGGCTTCAAGCGTGCTGCGCGAAAACAATAGTCAACCGCCAAACTAGTGTCTGCCAACATGCTTGCAGCAAGTGAAATTAAGCAAAATAAGTTTGAAAATACGTTAAAACCAAATAAGTTAATAAACAATTAGGCTTGAATTTTGAATTAGTTATTCTCTGAAATTATGTAGGGGATATTTTTGTTTCGATTTTTGGTATAGATTAGCCTACAGAATTTTTTTATCAAAATCTTGTATAATTGTACGTTTCGTGTCTCAAAGTAGGTTAAGCAGCAAAATCTAACTTTAGTTAGATTTATTTTCGGCAAAATAATTGCAATTTTTCAGCACTTGCGCTCTAAATCATTACAGAAACGTATCAAACGAGGATTTTAAATTATAGTCTCGCTAATTAGATATTAAATTTGAATTTTATTAGAAATAACCTAGAAAATAAAACATATAACAAACAGCAAATAAATAACGAATTTAATACATGTTTGATAATGTAATTTCTACTCGACTCTACTGTGCATAAAAAGAGAAAACCAAAATAAGTTTCTATCAAAAAAGTTTTTATCAAAGAAACTTGTAGGCCAAGCCCACCCCAAACGGCAGCAATGAATACATACAGTGAGTACGTTTTGACCAGGTGAGTCACAAACCGTACAATTATACAACCAAGTCAGTCACAGGTCGTACAATTGTACACCCCCCTAATTTGCATATTTATACAAGAAAATTAAATATTTTTTGAATTTAGTGGCTTATAATAACCTATAGGACGAAAAATAAAATTTTTACCAACAGAACTACAATATCGTGTCCCGGAGTTGTAAACGGGCCGACTACTCCAGGCCCGAACCCGAAAATATAAGCCCGAACTCGAAAACTAATTTGATGCCCAAATCATGCCCGAAAACAAACAAAAGTGAAGTTTGGTCTGAAAAATTTAGCAATGTTGCCAATTTATTTTGATAATATTTTTGTTTATCTAAGACAAAAACACGTTTCAGGCCTGAATTAAGCCCGAAATTTTTGTCAACTTTAAGCCCGAACCCGACCCGAAAAGCCCGGCCCGACTTACAACTCTGTCGTGTCCAAAGCGGCTATTTTCTTATCCTTACGTGATGTTGCAAAAACAGTATTTTGAGTAAACTGAAATTGGGGGGCACGCCCCCACCCTGTAGCGACGGCACTGCATCACTTCCCCGCCTACGCTACTGGCCTTAGTGCAGACTTAAACGTATGAAAAGGCGAAACTAAAATTTCACGACCATTACGCTTGCATATGCATATGGCCTATTGCAGTGGTTTTCAACCTGTGGGTCATAGGAGCATTTTATCACAGAGCTATTTGGGTAATTGGAAATTCGGTTGAAGAAATGTCTTGACCATTGGCGTTGTGGTGCCCGTTAGAAAACTAGCACAGAATTTGCGGTTTTTGGCGTGAATGCATTTTTTTTCTGGGGATCACCTGAAAACCTGCATAAAATTAGCGGATTTTGCGTTAAGACCTTTTTTTTTTGTGAAGATCACCTAAAAACTGAAAAATTGCGATTAAGCAGGAAATTTAGATGTGGTCTGTAAAAAATTTTCCAATTGAAAATAGGCCACGGTTGTGAAAAGTTTGGGTAGCACTGGCCTAGAGTCTTGCTTTTATGGAGATCGTTAGGTGAGCTTTTTTCAATTATACATCCATATAATGAAATACTCGTATCAATAAATTTGGAGAATTAAAAAAACACTGTACGGAACTGTCATTTTGATTTGAGGTACATGACGAGCCTTGAGGGAAAATTTATTTAAAGCGAAAATTAATGTTTCACTGACAGCAAAGTGTAAATTGGTGAAATTGTTCAATGTGAAAGATTGACAGGAGCCTGGTTGCAAACAAATGTTAACTCAAAATTCTCTGGTCAAAAGTTCACAGCATGAAATTCTTAACGGCTGGAAATTCGAATTTTCATCCTATACAGTTGCAGTCCAGCTACCTTCGCAACGACAATCTCAACAAGATCATTCATTCTACGTTGTTTATGACATTGCGCTATGCGGTCAGTGTTTGCTAGAGCAAGGCTCGTTGGTTTTAATTGTGACGTCACCTGAAGGAATCACTTATCTTCTTACAGGCCCGGCGCCAGGATAGCGTGACTGGGGGGGGCAGAAATAAATTTTGGGGGGGCACGAGAAGTTTATTTATGTGAAGTCGAGAGGGGCACGGGGGCACGAGAAATTTATTTCAGTCTGGATCAAATGAACAAGGTGAAGACCAAAAATTTAGAGGGATTTTCCGGCTGCAATCAGAAATTGAAACGTTTTTCCGGCTGAAAACAGGTGGTCTCCAAAAAATAAAAATAAAAAAGATCTTCATCCCAAAAATATCGTGAAAATACCGGTCGCAAACACCAATTTAGGCCTCGATTTACACTCCAGTAGCACCAAGCCTGTTAATTTCTTCGGGGCGCAGTCCTCGCTTGGGGGGGCACAATTTTCGTTTGGGAGCACAAGCAGTCATTTGGGATGGCACGGCCCCGGAATGCCCCCTTCCCCGTGGCGCCGGGCCTGTCTTCTTACTACCTTCGCATGAACTGCGAATGAAATGTGAAAGGCGGGAATTAACATCATAATGAGCTTTCCGTAGGAGTGGCTTTTTCTATCAATTTCAACTGAAAACTCTTTGATGCTAGTACTATTGCTGCTTTTTTGAGTGTTTGTAAGCTGAAGCGCAAATTCTTTTGCCGAGGAATGTTACTAGTGTTGTTTCGCTGGCTTTGCATTTGATGTAGATTTTGGATGCTTCGTACTACAGCTGTAGTTTTAATTTTTGTCGGGAACGCGAGACAAATTACACTTTTTTTTTTATCAATAATATTTCATAAAAATCCGAGGCTCATTTTTGCTCAAAATTTAAAAACAATGCCAGCCACCAGCAGTAACAAAAAGATTAGGAACGAAAAAAATATATTTCAAAACTTAAAAGCAACTAATTCTGTGCTAATTCAAAATGACGAAACTTTAGTAAATTTTCGGTATATACAAGCAAAATATTGCAACGATACTGAAATTATAGAGTGCTGCTCTAAACTGCGCAAGCAACTAATAAATATTTGGATGTTCTCAAGTTAAAAAAAAACTCCGTACTTTTTCGCTTTTGCAGTTTTACGATGCCGCAAAAGAAGCAAAAAGTCTGCTCAAGCTGACAGAGCATTCGGAATTAAACACCAAAATAACTTTAAAAAATTGACTTTAAAAAATTGTTAAAATTGAAATGAACGTTCTCGGAATTCAAGGATTAATATTAAGAGCAAATGAAGCTGCAAAGGGGCAAAAAATTAAAGAAAAATAAAATCAAACTGGAAATTTAACTGGGTGAATTCTTAGAGGAGAGGCTTAAACTGAACAAGACCCAATGTTGTTGATGAATCCTCATATCAAAGAGCAGCAATTAGGCTATTATTCCCTAAACCGTAGTCGGACAATTCTTTACTTTACCAGCGGGCCGTACAAAATTCTAGATAAATCACAATTAAATGACATGACTGCCTAACGCCAACAATTTTAACTCAGCCTGCCAACTGCCTATCGCAACCAATTCTGAGGCCTGCCGACTGAACTGGAGGAGACTAAACTTCGACTTTGTTTGAACGTTAAGAACTTTTTACGTGGTGTGACTGCTTTTTCGCGCCAAAATTTTTGTTATTACCCTCCAAAAAACTTTAAAAGATTGTGATTGATCGAAATTACCGGAAACTACATGATCTAAAGTACCGGAAACAAGTATCGATTTAGCAAAATTAAGCAATTTTAAAAAGTACCGCACATATTTAAAAAAGTACCGATACATATTTTAAAAAGTACCGGCAGTACCGGTACGGAAAAAGTAATTCGGTGCAGTAATTTAGTACAAAAGTAATTTGATATTGCCCACCTTTGGTGGTCGTTGATGGTCAGATCAAGAACTTAAATGGGCTCCTTTCAAATTTTGCTCCTTTCAAAAGTTGGTGGTTATTTGCTTTCGATGTTTAAATTCCTCGAATAGTTATCAAAATAGTAATTTTACGTGAATCAAAAAGCTCATAGAACAGTTTAAAGTTAATTTTTATTACATTAGCCAAATTTTTACGTTCTTACCGTCTTAACAAATTTTTTACGTTCTTGTTACATTTTAAGTCGAAATATGCGATACATTTTACAGCCATTTCAGATTCTGAGAACGCTTTTGCAACCCAGCATACAGGAGAACATTTTTACAACCAAAATATGACATGCAATTGTTTTGCTGATTGTAGATTTTCCCTTTCAAATTTGTAATTTAATTCATCTTTTACCCACTTACGGTTGCTATGGAGTTAATGAGGTTTGCGGTATTTTCGGAGATGCTTCGTTCCGTTGAGATGCGACAGTAGAGCAAACCCTTTTAGAGTCATTTTGGAATTTTAGCTTGCCTGGGTGTTAGTTTTTTGCCTTCGGCCAAAAAAATGGGAAATCCAAAATTTTTTTGATATCGAACCCCATTTACTTACTGCGTCGGGTTTTTTTTGGAATCGCGCCACCGAAAATATACCAATAACGATAGAAATAGAACCATTAATGCTAGATATGCATTGTTGGTACTCATATTTATTACTTTTTAGAAAGGAAGACATCTATGACCTTGAAAATTGCATTAGGGTTACTTTAAATTTTTTTAATTTTTTGTAATTTGTTACTTGAAAGAAAAACTATATCATTTTAGCATCTATTGTCAAGTCAAAACTTGGTCAGTTTAAGAAAACGATGCACTGCAGCAATAATCACACTTACTCAAATGCACATTGCATTCTATAAGTTTTAAGTATTTGGGGGAAAGCGGGCACTTACAATTTAAGTAGATGGAGATGCTGTGTTATTTGATACGTATGTCAAATAAAAACTTGGCCAATAACAAATTTTTTTTCTTCACTTTTATTAGTTTTATTGGTGGAATGGTTTTAGGTGTATAATTAAAGTGCTGTTTGACTTATAGCTTTTGCTTCAGCAATATAAAAGAATGCCTGAATGCAGCTTTTGTGTTATATCTGACATGATAGTAATTGCATTTAAGCACACAAAGTCATAATCCACAAAATTTCTGTAATTTTAGATTTAACTTTAAAAATGTTTATTTCTACTAGTATCTCTAGCTAAGTTTGAACCCACTTCATAATAACTCGTCTTTCACCATAATTTATTGGTTAACTTTTTAAGAATGCACTTGGCCTATTAATGTCAGCACAGAAATTGGCATGATCAATGTAGCCAACTTTGTGGTGATTTAGTCAGCAAATCCTACTCTGTAAATAACGGACGCGTTGCGTTCATCGGGATAGTTATTCATAACCTTTAACAAGTCGAAATATTTTTCTCACACTAAAAGTCGAAATGGGTCATTTTGACCCATAGCTTTCTATCTTAACCCTGCATCAAATAGCATTCGTTAAAACAGCAATATTGTATTGAAGAGAAAGTTGTTATGAAATACTCAAGAAAAAAAAGTACTTAACATGACAATTTTCATGATAGTTTATGGTATGACGTACTTTACTCAATGCAGTTCTTGCAGGTTGGTGGTCCCATGTGTTGCTTGCAGACTGGCTTTGAACATTGGGAGCAGTGGGTGTTTGTCTTTCTGTCTTTGCAGAATGCACATCGAACCCTTCGTACACGTTTAGGAGCACTTTCCTCAGAACAATCAGGCTCAGTGATCATCGCAACATTGATTCCCAAGCTCGCTGCACAGGTCGCAATAGTGTTTTGCAAACCCCTCTGTATTCCAGTTCTGTTTTGAAAGCGTATTTCAAGTTGTTTTCGCAAAAGCTCTTTTCCAAGGGATCTCAAAAATTCTCGCCGTAATCGTAGGCCATCCGTTTCGTTATTCCAAACGTATATCACGAACGAATTCAAGCAAACTTTGTTGATGAGAGAATAGAATAAAGACATCGGCCAGCGGTTTGTGCGTCTGGAGCAAGATGTAGCTGCGCATTTTTTGTCTGCGGTGTCCACACCACCTTTAGTGGAATTGTAAAATGTCACAACTGAAGGCTTTTGCTTGTCTCCAGTCGTTTCGTCGATGCTTGCATCCGAATGCATTGTGGATAGCATAATAACTGCCTTTTTTTGTTTCGGTACATAGGAAGCTATCATCATATCTTTTCGGAATCCAAATTTAGAGGCGAAAACTTCCCGATCTTTCTGCGGTCTCATTTCTGGTGGAATATCCGGTTTGTTTTTCTTCATTGTTACAACGAGAGTTATTTTATTTTTCAAGAGATCTTCAGCCAGTGGGACACTTGTATACCAATTGTCTGTTGTCAGGTTGCAGCCGGTACCAAAGATGGGTGCAGTCAGACGCATTGTGATGTCATGCGGTTTATTTGAAAGCTGGAAGGGACCATCTGGTTGTTTTCCAGCATACACTTCCATGTTGCATGTGTAATTCGTATTAACGTCACATAAACACTGTAGCTTTAAACCATATTTAGCTGGTTTCTTTGGCATGTATTGAACAAATCCACACCTGCCTCTAAAGGGTTCCAGAGCTTCATCAAGGGTCACAAACTCTGTAGGACTGTACATTTGACGGAAAGAGGCTACCACGCTTTCAAAAATATCTCGAATTGGAGCCAGACGATCGGTAGAGCGCCTCTCTTCTCTTGTAGTGCTATCATCAAAACGCATTTGACACAGCAGAAATTTGAAGCGCTTATAAGACATTACAGATCGCAACAAGTCCATTGCAGTTCCATCGGATTTCCAGAGGTCTTGAATGTCATGACGAGAGGCTTGCTGTGCTCCAGAAATAATTAAAATTCCCAAAACAGCCAAAAGTTCTGAATTAGTTGTTTTAGCAGCACCATAACTGGACCCATACCGTTCCCTGATCTTCTCAATTTTTTGATTTGTATGATCAGTAATTTTAGTTATTAAAAATGGGGGCATAAAGAGGCTGAATATGTCTAAAGGAGTTTTACAGTTTTTTGCAGCACCAAGTGGACCAGATTTTTCAGTTACAATGTTTCTGGAGCTACGCCGCACATTGGCCCGAAAGGGAGTTTCTTTCCATTCAATTCCTGACTTCGCAAGTAAAATGCGTTCTTCCAAATCTTCATCAGCATCACTTTCGTTATTTTCATCGGAAAGCGATCCCTCTTGCTCGGTTTCGGAATCATGCTCACTTTCCTCAACCACTTCTTCCTCGCATTCAGAATCACTATATTCGATTTCGACATCAGATTCATCTGAATCATGCTCCAAAGCCTCCAACACATCTATTATACGTTTAGTAGCCATTTTTTAGCATAAAATCTAAAAACACTGAAAAACGATTAATGTAACATTAAGTGTCGAATTGGGTCAAAATGACCCAATTGAAAAACAAATCCCTGCTCACCAGGCAACCAATAACCCAAAAAGCTTACCAACCCTACCACAACTTTATCCCTCCAAAAAAGTCAGCTACCAGAAAGAATAGGCAATTTCCAGCAACAGCGACATAATTACAGCAAAAAGTGTACCTTCATGGGTCAAAATGACCCATTTCGACTTGTTAAAGGATAACCACTTCGTACTACCGATAGGTTTATTTATTGATTTTGACGTTTCTCTTCCCAAACCGGGAAGCTTCTTCAGAACAATTTTCGGCAGTGCTGCCTTTGCAGTTACAAAAAGATAAATGATAAGTTACAAAAGATAAACTTATGATAAGTTACAAAAAGATAGACTTATCT
Source organism: Trididemnum nubilum (assembly GCA_963965965.1). NCBI lineage: Eukaryota > Metazoa > Chordata > Ascidiacea > Aplousobranchia > Didemnidae > Trididemnum > Trididemnum nubilum. The sequence continues at coordinate 9,057,921 of OZ014479.1, forward strand.
TTTTGTAACTGCATAAGCAGCACTACCGACAATTGTTCTAAAGAAGCTTCCCGGTTTGGGAAGCGAAACGTCAAAATCAATAAATAAACTCATCGGTAGTACGAAGCGGTTATGAAAAAAAAATTCCTACTCTGCTAATTCTAACACCAAAAAAAAAAAAAAAAAATAGGACAGATATTAATTCACATAAAAACGGTCTCCCATATCACTAATTAACTGCTTTTGGTATTTTACGTATGTAATTTTGCTGTAACATTTTATGCTTGCTTGATTTTTTTTCCTGATGTTTAACTGCTTTTTTTCCAATCTCTTGATATAAGCTTAGACCGCAAAATTGAACTCTATATCTAGTTAAATTTTTGTAGATGGAAAAAGGGGAACTGCATGCGATGTTAGGTGGTATGAGATTCCGCAGGCCACAATCGCAATTATTCTTTTCTTTGTTATCAATTATTGTTGTGTGCTGTGTGCTTTTTGTTTTCTTTACCTTTTTCTTTCCTTCCCTTTGTTTATGTAGTATTTGCTAAAATGTAATATTTGTTTGAATCTCAAAATTTACAAATTTATTTGGCATTACCATTGTTTTATTTAATTATTAACTGTAAGTAGAATGGCAACTGACTTTGACCATACGATCTTTTCGTTGTCTCCCAACCATTTGTATTTACATGTGGTGTGTTTCAAAATCTGGAATAAATAAATAAATCTGAATCTGGAATTGTTCAGTTGACCCCATTTTGCCATGTTTTGTTGCAACACTCAAACATGTAATTTCTGGACTCTGACTGCTGGAAATTTAGTGTTTTCCGCATTACCAATGCTGATTTTCATGTAATTGGGATAATAATAGTATCCTAATTTTATGAAGGGGAGGAGCAGGCGGTTGAGTTTGTCAACTTTTATTGTAGCTTTGTCACTTGCTGCTCAAGTTGTATGATGAGGAGGCTGGTTCTGCACACTATTTGTATTTTATTTTTTTTATATTGTATTTCACACTATTTATTTGTATTATACGGTATTTGTATTTTCTCCGAATTACTCAAAAAGAAAGAAATATTATACTACATAAGCTTCCAATAGCTAATAGCGCAATAAGCACAAAATAAACAAATTTTGCAAATGAGGAATGAAGTTCAAAACAAGAAGTTGTCAAATAGCTGGTCAATAATGACAGGTTTGAAAACATCTGTATAACTTTTGGGCGAAAATAGGCGATAAGTTAATCACTTTAGATAAATCGCAAAAGGACTGTTCCAATGCCCTACTATTCTTGCCCATTTCAGAAATCAAACAAATATAGTGGTGTGCATTTGAGTAATTGTGATTATTGCTGCAGTAATTTTTTTTCTTAAACTTAACAACCTTTGATTAGGCAATACATGCCAAAATGTTATAGATTTTTTTTTTAGTAATAAATTACAAAAAGATTGAAAAAATTCAAAGTAACCCTAATGCGGTTTTTAAGGTCATAGATGTCTTTCTCTCTACAAAGCATTAAATATGAGTACCAACATTACGTATCTAGCACTAATGGTTCTATTTCTATCGATATTAGTACATTTTGGGAAGTGCGATTCAAAAAAAACCCTGGGGGCAGTATGTAAATGGGGTCCGATTTCAGAAAAATTTTGGATTTCCCATATTTTTGGCCAAAGGCAAAAATCTAGCACCCAGGCAAGTTGAAATTCCAAAATGACCCAAAAAGGGTCTGCCTTAAAGCGACAGCATTGGTTAGAAATGTTTCTGTGATAATCCGAGTAATTCAGGCTGTAATTAGGACTTACAGTTTGCCAGGCTACTTGATAGGAGTGTACGGTAGTTTACTATTCTTTTGTAGATAGCCTATATGGTGTTTATTGTTTGAGGCCATGTTTTGGTTGAAAATCACACACAGGAGAAGAAAGAAGAAATTTCGACGACTTCGCATTTAGGGATCAGTAAAATAATATAGCCACAAGCTTTTCGGGCATATACGAAATCAGTCGTAAATATACTACTACTTTATTTATTAAAATCGATTTCACCCCAGCGGGGCATCATCAGTTAGATCTAAAAACAATCAGCGTATACTTTAAAACCAAAATCATCATAAAACCTATAAATAGACTATAACATCAATCAAATTGAAAAGAACATAAAATGGACTTCAATAACAACGAAATTAAGGAAAATAATACTGTATATAGCAAAACCTCTTTCGCAAAGCAAAAATATTGAAAACCTTGTTTTATCTACACCACCACAACATCAGAAAAAAACTATACAAAAAAAGTTGTTTAAAATAATAAACCCTGCAAAAAAATATAAATATTATTTCAAGTATAAAAAGCGTTGCTAAGCAACCAAAAAGAAAACATATCTCCAAACCTTAAAAAGTAGAAAACTTAAATCTTTTTTCAAAAAAAGTGGAATTGGAAAAGAAAACATTACCAAACTCTTACCTTGGTTGGCAAATCCATAAGTAATAAGAAAAGAACCTTAACGTACTAACTCTCCAAAACATACTGCTACAATTTGAAGAGATGGCCAGCCAAAGAAAAATAGGCCTAGGCTATTTGAGGTAAAAGATTGAAAACTAGCTTAACTAAACCAAGGACTGGTGTACATGAAAAAGCAAAGACCAAAGCCCGGCCTCACCATTTAACTCCCAAAAAGATAGCCTGACTCTGTCGCACTAGCAAACTATAGGGCGCAAAGTAGGAAGAATCTCGCAAACTACGGTAGTCAATTTCACTACATCAACCAAATCAGCTGCTGATAAAAATAAAAACAACTCATTATAGTAAAGTGAGAGCCTATGACGTAACAAAACCAATATCAGTGTAGTAAAATTAAGCAAAAATTTTCCAAAAGCATGCCTCGAAGCAAAATATAGAGTATGGAAATTATACATATGGAATACATAAATATGGAATGTGGAAATTATATGGAAATAGAAACAATATTAAAATTATTTTGAAGCAGAATACGTTGAAGCAAAATACCTCTGTTTTGCGTGATTAGCCTATTGCAACAGATTATAATGAAAGCAAACCAGAAAAACAGTAGGCCAATGCAGCAAACTTAGTGATATTTCGGTAAAATTGTTTTGTTGATGTTAATTTCCGCAACAAGTTTATTTATCCACATACTTTCCAACACATCCAGCTTTTGTTGGTTTCTAGGTTCTTGGAGAAAAGTTACTTCAAAGCAATCTGAAATATCCGGCAGAGAATTCATTAGTTCTTTGTGCCAAGTTTGAAAATGAATCAGTAGGGATGCTCTATTGTTGTGTTCTTTTTTAGCGTTGTTGTTGTTCCAAAATGCTCTATGTCCAGACCAACGAGTAGAAAAGTGATTTATCGTTTGACCTACGTAGATTTTTTGACAAATTTTGCATTGGGCTGCGTAAATTCCGTAGTTGGAGCATGTGAGATTTTGTTTCAAAAAGAAAAGTTTTCCTTGAGCAGTTTTGATGTGATTGACTGTAGGAACCATTGATTTGCCATTGTAGTATCTAAAATTTCCACACAATGCACATTTGTTGCAGGGATGGGACAAACCGGCCCTAACATCACGTTGAAAAGACTCATTATGTGCAATATTGCGGTATTTGGTGAGCATGTTTAGGAGTGTTGGAGGCTTTTTATAAACTACAGCAGCATCCGGAACAAGAAATTTTTCTGTGGAATTGAGTTTTAACAAATTTACAAAAGAAGGAGATGCCCAAATAATCCGTGGTTTAGTTTTCTGTTGTCCAGAGTCTTGTTTTGGTCCAAAACGATCATTCCATTTAGATGCTAAATCAAGAATTCTGCTAACTAATTTAACATTGAATTGAGAATGAATGCACTTCTGCTTTAATCTTTCTAGACTTGCCAAATAATCAGATTGGGTTTCATTGAGTCGTCGTAGGCGAACTGCTTCACTAAAGACAATGGATTTGAAAATGTGAGTTGGATGAAACGATTTACCATTAAGAAAAGTGCGATCAAGAGCTGTGGGTTTAACAAAGTCACGAGTGTAGAATCCGCCAATGTGGCTATTGTCAATGTGGCTATTGTCAATGTGGCTATTGTCTTTCTCGTATATTTATGGAAAATGAACTTGAGCTAAGTTTTCGCTGTGTCAATACTGCTGAATTGGGATCATGTTTAGAATTCTTGGATGTTGAACACAAAATTGACAATAGCCACATTGGCGGATTCTACACTCGTGACTTTGTTAAACCCACAGCTCTTGATCGCACTTTTCTTAATGGTAAATCGTTTCATCCAACTCACATTTTCAAATCCATTGTCTTTAGTGAAGCAGTTCGCCTACGACGACTCAATGAAACCCAATCTGATTATTTGGCAAGTCTAGAAAGATTAAAGCAGAAGTGCATTCATTCTCAATTCAATGTTAAATTAGTTAGCAGAATTCTTGATTTAGCATCTAAATGGAATGATCGTTTTGGACCAAAACAAGACTCTGGACAACAGAAAACTAAACCACGGATTATTTGGGCATCTTCTTTTGTAAATTTGTTAAAACTCAATTCCACAGAAAAATTTCTTGTTCCGGATGCTGCTGTAGTTTATAAAAAGCCTCCAACACTCCTAAACATGCTCACCAAATACCGCAATATTGCACATAATGAGTCTTTTCAACGTGATGTTAGGGCCGGTTTGTCCCATCCCTGCAACAAATGTGCATTGTGTGGAAATTTTAGATACTACAATGGCAAATCAATGGTTCCTACAGTCAATCACATCAAAACTGCTCAAGGAAAACTTTTCTTTTTGAAACAAAATCTCACATGCTCCAACTACGGAATTTACGCAGCCCAATGCAAAATTTGTCAAAAAATCTACGTAGGTCAAACGATAAATCACTTTTCTACTCGTTGGTCTGGACATAGAGCATTTTGGAACAACAACAACGCTAAAAAAGAACACAACGATAGAGCATCCCTACTGATTCATTTTCAAACTTGGCACAAAGAACTAATGAATTCTCTGCCGGATATTTCAGATTGCTTTGAAGTAACTTTTCTCCAAGAACCTAGAAACCAACAAAAGCTGGATGTGTTGGAAAGTATGTGGATAAATAAACTTGTTGCGGAAATTAACATCAACAAAACAATTTTACCGAAATATCACTAAGTTTGCTGCATTGGCCTACTGTTTTTCTGGTTTGCTTTCATTATAATCTGTTGCAATAGGCTAATCACGCAAAACAGAGGTATTTTGCTTCAACGTATTCTGCTTCAAAATAATTTTAATATTGTTTCTATTTCCATATAATTTCCACATTCCATATTTATGTATTCCATATGTATAATTTCCATACTCTATATTTTGCTTCGAGGCATGCTTTTGGAAAATTTTTGCTTAATTTTACTACACTGATATTGGTTTTGTTACGTCATAGGCTCTCACTTTACTATAATGAGTTGTTTTTATTTTTATCAGCAGCTGATTTGGTTGATGTAGTGAAATTGACTACCGTAGTTTGCGAGATTCTTCCTACTTTGCGCCCTATAGTTTGCTAGTGCGACAGAGTCAGGCTATCTTTTTGGGAGTTAAATGGTGAGGCCGGGCTTTGGTCTTTGCTTTTTCATGTACACCAGTCCTTGGTTTAGTTAAGCTAGTTTTCAATCTTTTACCTCAAATAGCCTAGGCCTATTTTTCTTTGGCTGGCCATCTCTTCAAATTGTAGCAGTATGTTTTGGAGAGTTAGTACGTTAAGGTTCTTTTCTTATTACTTATGGATTTGCCAACCAAGGTAAGAGTTTGGTAATGTTTTCTTTTCCAATTCCACTTTTTTTGAAAAAAGATTTAAGTTTTCTACTTTTTAAGGTTTGGAGATATGTTTTCTTTTTGGTTGCTTAGCAACGCTTTTTATACTTGAAATAATATTTATATTTTTTTGCAGGGTTTATTATTTTAAACAACTTTTTTTGTATAGTTTTTTTCTGATGTTGTGGTGGTGTAGATAAAACAAGGTTTTCAATATTTTTGCTTTGCGAAAGAGGTTTTGCTATATACAGTATTATTTTCCTTAATTTCGTTGTTATTGAAGTCCATTTTATGTTCTTTTCAATTTGATTGATGTTATAGTCTATTTATAGGTTTTATGATGATTTTGGTTTTAAAGTATACGCTGATTGTTTTTAGATCTAACTGATGATGCCCCGCTGGGGTGAAATCGATTTTAATAAATAAAGTAGTAGTATATTTACGACTGATTTCGTATATGCCCGAAAAGCTTGTGGCTATATTATTTTATTTATATGGTGTTTAGCCTATAGATTACAGATGCCTGTCCTTTACCACGTGTTTCTATTTGAATAAGTTACCGGGTATGCAATTTTTCTTGAAATCTGCAATATTTTAATCTGTTATTTTGATCTGTTATTGTAATGTGTAACTTGATCTGCTGTTATTCAAAAGTTTGATAATAATGCATATTATTAACAAACCGATAAAAATTTCTGAATTTAAACCTTTGACTGCCTGGTGACTAAATAGAACCTGCAATTGGAAACTGTACAATGTACATTAAACCCAACTTATTAAATAAATACCGTAATTGCATACATATAGACGTAGCCAAGATTTTGGATTGGGGGAAGGGGGGCCCAAACCAGAAATCACATAGGTGAAGACCAAAAAAAAAGAGTCTTCACCGTTCGATTTAGTATTTGTGATTGGCGGGCCCGAAATTTAGTGGGAGACCAATTTTGGATTTTGGGGCCTCCAAATCTCAAGTTACCGAGTGGGGACCGAACTTAACAAACAACTGAACTAAAAGGTCAGCTCGAGCTGCCAAGCGTATTCCGTCCCGAAAATTAGGTGAAGACCAAAAAAACAAAAAAAAAAGGTCTTCACGGTCTGCGGTCAAGCCACAACCCAGACTTGGAACAGGTGCTGAAAACCACTATCCGTTTTGGCAATAAATTTTTCATTACAACGCTCTCACGACGAACGACAAAGTAGAACTCATTTCTACTTCGTCGCTAAACGCGAGTTTTACTGTCAGCGCGTCATGGCAAACCCGTCGTTATCGCGAAAAATCGTTCAGTGTGAATTGGTATCGCGCTTACGTGTTGGGATCGTTAAAAAGATCGCGACGCCAGCGTGAATTGGCCTTAAGAATAATAACTTGTTGCAAAAAGTCGAATTAGCCGAGGCAAACCGTTTGTTTGCTCGAGCACGATTTCCTGGTGGACGCGAGTCAACCGTGTTTTTGAAAGACTTGGCACATTATCCGGCATTGGCTGAATGAAGCTCATGATAGTGATATAAGTATTGACAACTCTTTTCTTGAAGAGTCATCATCAGAGCTTGATAAATCGACTGTGTCTAAAGCTGAAGATATCATTGTGCCTGATTGTGATGTTGATAGTCGTTCTGAATTGCCGGTAAAGGGCCTGCACAAAGCTCCAAGTAATTCTTCATATGTTCGTAGATGTACACGAGTTAGTAAAGGAGTACCCCTACCAGGCCACCACATTACGGAGACCCAATATTTTTTTAAGAAGGGTTGGTTGTGGTAAAGTATTTTGGTTTAATTTGGTAGCTTTGTTTTTTTGGTTTAATTTGGTTTAAAATGCCTGCAACGCTTTTGTTTTATTTTGTAATCTTAATTCCATTTTCATCTTTTGCTTTGAACACAACATTTTGTTTGAAGAGTGGTTGCCACGGTGCAGCTCAAGTGACAGAAGATTTACAGCATAGCTAGAACGGCGTTACTTGTGTATTAAGTTACAGTATTGAGTTGCAGTGTTTATTAAAACCGTATATGCTTGGAGTTTTACCAGTTTGTTATTTTACGTACTGCAGACGTAGTTTTATTATAGCTTGTTAAAGCCTATGATTTATTACTTGTTATAATATTTAGTAAAAACATGTTGTATTGAAGACTCGGCTTCATTGCGGACCAATTTTTATTTTTTGATCTTTAATTTGAACTATATTGAGGCGCATTTTATCCTGGAAAATCGCCTCGCGCAGCGTTCCGGTGTAAGAAACTGCTGCATGTGTACAGGTACCAGTAAAGATATGAAACTACTTTCACCGCTGCATTGCCCAAGATACTGAATTCGCTGCTATTGCGTCAGTGCGAAATAACGAAACTTTGCTGTTTTTTGAAACAAGCGTTTAAAATTACTTCAACTCCAATATTTTGGATAACGTCTCTACCACCTCGAGTGTTTTCGCTGTAAGTGGTTTTAAAGAAGCTTTGATCAGCAGTCCCATTTAAAGTGTCCCTGGATCCACCTACCTGCCCTCCAACACCACACGTGGCACCTTTTGATGGCTTGGAACAGCAAGTGCATGCGCATTTACTGCAGCATTGGCATAAAAAGCGTGGTGGGGCACATAGCGAAAAGATGCTTAAAATGCCGGTTAAGCTAAACTATAGAACGTAACCCTGCAAGCAATATCCGGGGACTTTGTGACAGTATCTAAGTAATAATCCGGTAATAACTAAATTACAAAAGTTATAATCAGCCTACAACCAGCACCTTTTTTCCATTGCTTCACTAGTTTTCTTGCTTGAATTGGCTTCAGTAGATCATCTTTTGTCAGGTCTTCGACTTCAACGTTTTCCAAATCTTCAATTCCTTCCACTTCCAACTCTTCTAATTTCTTCTGCATCAAATCTTTTTTTTCTTTTGTAAGTTTGGGCAGTGCGTCAAATATTTCCTAGTCATTCATTGTACAAATATTTTTATTTTGTTTTTACTCTAGACTACGTAAGGGACATACCCACAAGGACACTGTAGAAATGATTAGTAAAAAGATGCAATACAGACCGCAAAGAGCACAATCGCAAGCCAAAACACAAAATATCTTTATGCGAAGCTCAATGCTATGAAAACCGAATTATCATACTTGTATGTCACACTGTACTTGTGACATCCGGTAAATAGACTTACATTTGGTGGAAATGTCCCGGTTTTTTGTTCGTTTGTGAAGACCACTCGAAAATTCGCAAAAACGCTTGGGTCGCAGGAGTGAAGACCTTTTTGTTTTTTTGGAGATCACCTTGAAAATCACGCAAAAACCGTGGGTCGCAGGAGTGAAGACCTTTTTTTTTTTATGGAGATCACCTAAAAAATCATGCAAAACTACGACTGTCCCGATTCTCGGTCTGAAAAATATGGTAACACTACAGGTAAAGCATTATAAAATCTGAAATCAAAGGTTACCGGTAACAAACGTTAGTGTCACTATATTATTACTGCTTCTACAGTAGGTTACTATCATATCGACATAATACTACTACAGTACTATATTAATTTCGGTTTGCAGTTCACAAGACTGTCTTGCGTAATAACGTACATAGCAAGCAGTATTGCAAAATTTCCGTGCTTTCTGGTTTGACTTTCAGCTGCGACTTTGCCGAAGTTTATTATTTTGTTTCATAGGCGTAACTGCCTACGTGTCAAGAGTAATGACTTTAAATAAGAAGCCTGACAGATGCGTGCTGTCATAGTAGTATTTCTCTTCAGCGGGAATCGTTATGACTTCCCAGGAGTCCACCACGATAAACATCAAGTTTTTTTAGCATTGTTTCTTAATAATCAATAATTGCTTTACCATTATTCTGGACTAGATTGAAAATTTTTATATGACTAGATTAAACTAGATTGAAAATTTGTAAATGAACATGTCATAAGTTGTTTGACGTCATGAAAAAATTCACATCAACAAAGCAAATGTGCTTATCGATGCAAATTCTGTTTCCAAATTTGGTACTTGAAGTTTATATCATTGCATGTTTAAATTTGTGTTATTCTTTTCGCCGGATGAGACCCTTGAGCAAGGTTGAAACGCGTAGCGATAGCGCACTTGCACTGTATATTATGATAAAAAATCGTATAGATGAATAACTTATGCTTCTAAATGCTAGCCGTGAAGATGGCCTAAGTTAATGGTCGAAACACGAAAACCTATAGTTTTTGTTTGACAATCATTGAATTGATGAATTGCAGCTACGTCATAGCTTTTTCCCGCCAAAACGATTGGACGTCAAAACGCCATTACAAAGCATTGGACGTAACCGCAAATCAATGTATAATTCTTTCAGTGGGCATGTTTAGAGAATTTGATTGTAAAGTAATGCTTTTATAGATAGCCTGGCCTTAAATAAAAGCTACCAGGAGCAATTTATGCAGCTTTCATGGCTCAGCGGGTCTTGAAAGTTACGCCTTTCGTGAATTTTCATCGTCCATTGTCTGATATTGTCCACTTTTACCAGCTTTTAGCTTTGGTTCACATCGTAAATTCGGCCATATCCTAAAATACTTAAAATTCTACGTCGCAGCAGTAACGCATAGCAGATTAATGTTTAGTTTAAGCACAATTTATGAATAATATTTAACATCACTACCCCAAGTCGAAATAAATGCAAATTAAGGCTGGATCAAAGTTACACTGAGGCCAGTTAAATATAATTAGTTTAAAATTTAAATGACATCTATACGAAATATTTCAATGAAAACAACTGCTTTTGCGTTTTAACTCCTTGCAACCAACAACCATAGCGGTAAGCCGCTCATGACAACACGAAATGCAAAAATTACCAAGATCATCCAAAATTGACTTATAAAATTACAAAAGTTTGAAAGTAAGCTAATTTTGTCGCACAGCTGTTTAAAAGAACGCTATTTTTGTCACAAATAAGTTAATAGTAAGCCTCGAATTTGGTAACCGAAGCTAGCTATCACCATCTGTATAACATGATTCTTAACAGCAAGCCGGATTTAGGTCACTAAAAAAAGCATACCAAAACTGAATTCTTACTAATTAAGATCTTTTTCAGTTTTTGCAGGCTTTTATCTAGCATTTAACGTTAATGTTACAAAGATTCAACTCATTTAGAGCCTGAAAATATGCTCTATAATCTTCGCTATCACTGTTTTTGCATGTATTTACATAGCGCCGATCTGCGATTTTGATGTCCAGCGGTTTGTCTAGTAGCGCGATGATGTCACGTGCAATCCATCAATAGAGTTTTAATGATTCCAGACTGAAAAAGTTTTAAAGTTTTCGAAACTTGAAATTTCAATTTAAGCGTTATCATTGCATTGTTTTTGAAAATTCTTAAATTCAGATAATTTCAATAACTTTATTTGAGCAAGTAAACTTTGGAGCGGAGTCAAATTTATTGTCACATATAATAATTTTGAATGCCTGAGATATAATTATTTGCGGTGTTTTAACGTGTACGGGACTATTTTGTTTGTTTTGCCACCTTTTTGATTTAGATCGTTGTCTATTATTCACTGGAATATTTTGGTTGTTTACGACTCTTAATTGCTATATTTAGACTTGAAGTTTGTGACGTCATAATTACGTCGAAATTTGTTTATCGTAAGCTCGTGTATTTTTTTCTATTGTGACATATCAAGGATTGTTCTGGGATATTCGATAGCTTTTGTCGTAGTATAAATAGGCGGGTGGTATTGCATTCCAATATTCTAAGAGTGGGTGATTTTAGATATTAGTTTCGCAGGCAATTAAGCAGAGTTTGTGTATCTGGGGTTGGCTCGTATAGCCGTTTAGTGAGAAGTGTTAGTGGAGCAATTTTGCTCAGTGAGAGTGGATTTGTGTTTCAATCTTGAATAGAAGTTTTAATTTAAGATTGGTGTGCTGCTTTCTGAGATTCAAGAAGCTAAAGGAACTATCAACTGCCATTTTTGAATCGTCAATTAACATCTCAGTCGTTCTCTAGTTTTAGTCGACGTGGACGATTCTCGAGATTAAAGGTTGTACTCTAGCCAAGTATCAACGACCGCGACATTTATATTCTAATCAAAGTGCCAAATCCATTGCTTGAATAAAGCATGCGAGCATTGCTCAAACAGGAGGGAAGCCTCCTATTTCCCTCAGCCAAGTCACTTAGAAAACTTTGCTCAAATGTGATTATAAACGGCTTGACCAGTACGTAAGGGGGGGTTAAAAAGCTAAAAAATTTAATTGTTTTGATTGTTTTTCTTATTTTAGCTATCAGTTCTTTTAAATAGCATTAAAGAAGTGCAAAAGGTCATCCAATTAAAGTGCTATTTCCTTTTAAAAAATTCCAAAATTTGCCCAGCGGATGGGAGCTTCCCTTTAAACCCCCGTCTTAGCTCACTTCAAATGCGTCAGTTTGCTAGATATGAAGCTAACTACTGTAAATGCATTTTCAATACAAAAAAATTTTAGCTTTTGTGTAAGCTCCCCCTATGCGAAATCTTAAATGCGCGCCTGACAGCACGTAATACGTCACAGTTAAAAATAACACAAGACACAGAACAACATAGCAATTTCAAAGTTGGGTAACCTATGATTGTGCTGAGCACTTCCGCAAATCGGTTTGTATATCCACAAATTGCGGACTCATGTTTTGATTTGCTGATTTGCGAACCGATTTTTTATCGCTAACATTTGCGAACTTGCGTTAAAAAATTGAAATCACCGCAAATCCGAAAGCTAAACATCGCCGGGATCGTTTCTTTGCAATTGCAAAAACCATGCGTTTTTACGGTTCAATGTATCGACCAGAGTTGTAAACGAGGCGACTAGTTCAGGCCCGAACCCGAAAATATAAGCCGGAACCCAGCCCGGACCCTGAAGCGAAACTTAGACTTTTTGAAGTGGCAAGCGGTTGCTCAAGACGACTTTGATGACATGCCGAGCACGTCTAGTAAATAAATGGGCTGCAGGCCTGCCATCACTTTCAATCTTAGTTTTTTTTTGTTTTAGTTTCGTTAATCTTGTTTTTGGAATGCATACCTTGGGTTACATGGGTTGCCGCTCAAGAAATTTCCAAAGATTTTTAAATTTAATATTACTGTCCACTTTGGAATCCTGGAAAAATTTCTGTATCCTGGAAAATCTTGTGATGTTTGATGATGTACAGTGTACATAATACAACTTTGCACTTTTGATTTTTCAAAGTTTGTGTATTATATAAATGATGCGTCCAGTTATCCTATGTTTTTTATTCAAGAAATGGCGTAAATTTCTAAGCAGTTAGCTGCGTCACTCCAAAATTTTTCCAAAATTCACAAGCTAAGTTATTGACAAAAATTATTGACAAACTGTTTGCTGGGTAAATTACTACCACACATTGATCTCGTAGATTTGGTACCACTGTGACGGCTGTCACCTCACCTAGAATCGAAGCCTTGTTCTGCTCAACCAGCTTGTGATACTAATCATGTGACTTCGCGTCGCTGTTGGCGTTTGCAAGAAGGTTGCTCAGAGCATGCGCTGATTGGTGGCGTGACATTTGCCTTTTTCTCACTGTCCGAACTCAGACGCAGAAAACTATTTTGAATTCTTTTTTGGATTTGGGACAACAAGCATCAACGGCAACATTTTTTCTACGTCGACGTTTTCATTTCAATTTCAAATCAAGTATGTTGTTTGAACTTTATTTATAGTTAAATCGCTTACGTTTATTTTATTTTGGTTAGTTTAAAGATTGGTACAATAAAATATATTTTTATTTAAAGTTTATTGTGACGTTTGTATTTCTATTATTTGGCGGAGTTAAATTACATTAATTATTAGAACCATACGTCATAAATTGGTGACCCCGTTTTTATATTTTCTGTGCATATTGTTTGGCATTTTCAAGACGGTTCATAAAGAGATTATTTTTTCTTTAAACTGGCTAGCGGGACTAAACCTTTTACTTGGTCACAGGCTAAGTCAAGTAATTTCGATTCGAGTAAATTTTGTGAACTTTCGGCTTCAACTGCACACTTCTAGAAGAAGAATCGCAAACAAAGCAACTTGTCTAATTCTGACGAAACTTCAGCAGCAACAACTCATGACCAGGTAAAACTTGTAAAAGTAAATCCTTAAGATGCGGCTTTATCTGCAGATGAATCTGGTTCATTTAATTCTCATTCTCATCAACGTGATACTAATTTCCAGAGGTGGAGTCCTCGAGGACGTCCTTGGCCTCGAGGACACATTTTGAAGTCCTTGGCCTTGGCCTTGGCCTCGAAGCCTCAAGTCCTTGGCCTTGGCCTTGGCCTCGAAGCCTTAGGTCCTCGAAAATTGCCCTGTCCTCGGTTCGAGGACAGCACTATTTTTGAACAGTTGAAATTTTGTTGAAAACGCCAGAAACCTCGCAGAAAATTTGTAAATACCTTTTTTATTTTGCGCAATTGGAGCGTAGGCTTAGCCAAGCGGGCCTTCCCCCCCCAATTGAAATTTCATCAATGACAAAAATGTGACAAAAAAGCCTATTGTTTCTTCAGTTTCAGTTTCTTTTTAGCGTTTTTCGTTTACACCAGTAGCAAACAACAATACTGAAGACCAAGGGCCCCGAGACCCCTTAAAATCAATTTTTGCCAGCCATTTTAAACGTAAATCTGGAAGAAATGGATAGTTTTCATCCTAAAAGTTGCAATCTCAGGATCACATCTAGCCTTTTTATGAACGTAATGCATTAACCAAGGCCGGATTTACCACATTACGGCGCAGTACCAGCTAAGGGCTCTGCGCTCAAATCTTAAGACTTTTTATGGTTTTCAACTGCATTTGGCAGAAAGATATTGCGAAAATCTCCAAAGTGCCAAGGGCCCAGCGCGATGGAAATCCGGATCGGCAATAACATGGCCAGTAGCGTAGCTGGGGGCGGGGGGGAAGCTATATCCTCCCCATTGGCCTGTTAACCAAAAAGCAGAATAAGAAAAACACCACGTTTTTAGCTCTTCTGAGACTGTCTTTTGCGCTGGAATTGACTAAAAAGTGATTTAAGGCATTTTTTGAAACATACATTCAGAGGGGTCTAATTTGTCAAAAATTAAAGTCACCAATCAATGAAAACTTTAGAAAATACCCAAAAATAAGCAATCAAATTTGATCGCTAGAGTAAAAACGCCAAACACAGGTTTTATCAACAAATATATTATAAACTCTTATATGTTATATATATTATAACAGAAATAAAGATGGGGTGTGGCTACTCAGTGTTATTTAATTGCCAATCACTTCTCTCAAATATCTTTCCACTAGCCCCCCCCCCCCGATTATTTTTCTTTGTAAAATACAGACGAAATAGATTACTTCGTGTGAGTTTTGTTTAATAATAGGATTTTATGATTTACCTGCATGTAAACAAGAGAACTGCAATGTTATCATTAGCCACTTCCCTCATAGCCCGATAATGCAACCAGTTGAATCATGTTGCGCTGGCAATTTCTATGCTACGTTTTAGCAGCATTATTTTTTATTAAAATAGCTCTAAAATTAAGTTATATTTGCAAAAAAATGCAAAATTTGCGAGCGCTGGGGGTTCCGCCCCCAACCTCCCGTGCCTCCGGCGGCTGGGGGCTTTGCTCCCAGACCCCAAAACAGCCCCCCTCATTGCGAATTTCTGGCGGCGCGCCTGACACATGGTTAGTAAGCGAAACTACCCATCTATTGCACTATTTTTCAATAACAATTCATAAATTCACTTCCACCTCGCCAGTTTTTACGCACAAAATACTTTTTTAAAAAATTAGCCATGGAAAATGCTGATTGAACAAATCATTGAACTTCAGTAAAGGGAGCCTGGGCCGCCTGGCCAAACATGCACTTCTATAACAGGCTATTTTCATGTCAAAACAAAAATCTCTAAGGAAAATCTTCGAGTGGGTTTTCATTTACTGCTAAAATGTTGCACGAGTCAATGCACCTTACTTCCCCCTACCTGGAGCAAATCACGTACAATTAAACTTTAACTCCAAAATGCAAGATGTTAAACGTGTTTTGAACTTAAATTGCAACTAGAAGGAGGATTAAACAATTTAATTTTTCTAATTGGCTTTCAAATGTCAAAAATTTAGTGCTTTAAAATGATTCTAAACATGTGCAAAATGTGATTCAATGGCATTAAAATAGCTTTTTTTACCAAAAAATTACCAAAAATCGCCAAACAGCTGGGGGCTTCGCCCCAAGACCTCCGTCTGTGATACGTTTGAGTTACACTGGCTTTCTCAAAACGTCTCCAAAGTTACGTATTTGCACTTTTCAACTATATTAGTTGAGGCTCTCTCCCTTTGCAAAATCCTGGTTAAGAGAAAAGCAGGCAAATTTTTGATGACGTCATTGCATGTGATTTGTGGTTTAGGCCTCCCCAATCAAAAATTCTGGCTACGGCTTTAAATTGAAGATTGTCTGGAAAACTTTTTTGAAGACCTTTTTTTTTGGAGAACACTTGCGGCTGTGTCCTTGGTCCTTGGCCTTGGCCTCGAGCATTCCTGTCCTTGGCCTCGAGAGGTTCTGTCCTCGGAAAGGCTGTCCTTGGCCTTGGCCTTGGCATCGGATTTTTTTTGTGTCTTTGGCTTTGGCCTTGGCCTTGGCCTCGAGCCTTGTGTCCTCGACTCCACCTCTGCTAATGCTGGCAGCATCGCTTGTATAATGCCACTCGTAAAGTATTTTGGGATTTTGATAAATCTATGCCCACTATTTGGTTGAGTTTGCTTTAACTTCTTGTCTCCCAAATGACGTTTTGCTAATTATACACGATCTTTTGATTAATCAGGCCTCGTATCAACGTATTAAACAGCGTTTGTTACAATGGTTCGAACCCAACCTAAGCAGCAGAGTGACCGTACTTAATATTTTACCGTTACAGCCGAGAAACCTCAATTTTTGTTGATGTTGAGAACCAAATTAGCTAAAAGCGACATGTCTCAAGAAATGATTCGTGAGTTGTTTATTGCCAAAATGCCTAAAAACATTCGAAATAGTTTGATAGCAGTTAAAAACTTATTTCTAGATGAATTGGCTATACGCCGGACCAGATGATTAGTAGTGGCAAAGAGTCGGCCGTTAAAAATACTCTTTTTGCTATTGAGCACAAGAAATTTGAACAATCAGCTGCGTCTGACAACAGCGAAATCCTTTCGAGAATGGACTCTTTAGAAAAAAGTTGAATGATGTCTTAAAGTTCACCAAGTCTGATAAATCAAATAAATTCAATAAGCAGCAGCCCTATAATCGATTTAACAAAGGTAATAAGTGGCAAATTCGTGAACAACCAGACCTGTGCTGGTTTCGTAAAACATTTGGATCTCGTGCAAAGAAATGCACCAAACCCTGCAATTTCATTGCGGGAAACGAGTCAAGTCCACCTCAGTAGCGGTCAAGGTGGATGAGGATCAAAGTCCGCTGCCTCATGTTTTGGACATTAAAACTGGAACGAAATTTTTAGTTGATACTGGGGCTGAGGTTTCGATTGTTCGATCTACACGAATTGACCAATCATTTAAATCGTATGACAGATCATTGTTTGCAGCAAATCACTCGCCGATTGCAACGTAGGTAACAAACCTCTCACACTGCAATTAGGTTCTCAGCAAAAGTGTAGTTGGATTTTTATTGTCGCTGATGTCAAGTACAACGTAATTGGTTACGATTTTTTAACTCATTTTGGCATGACTGTTAACTTCACTAAGAAATGCTTGGTTTTAGAGAATTCCAAAAGCATTCCGTTAATTTTCCAGATGGCTTCCAAAGTTGGTTATCCCATTTCATTTGTGTCTGAAAATAAGTTTTCGGATGTGTTGTTAAATTACCCATAAGTGATTTGTCCTCGGGATAAGTTGAACAAAGTGAAATACAAAGTGACTCACAAAATTGTTTTTGAAGGTTATCCGTGCTCTGCGCGTGTACGACAGCTATATCCTGAAAAACTAAAATATGCTAAGAAAGAAATTGACGAATTATTAGAAGCTGGCATAATTCGTCGTTCTAACTCACCTTTTGCATCAGTACTTCACATGGTGCCAAAATCTTCTGCTAGTGGTAACACTTTCAGGTTATGTGGAGATTATCGCCAGATTAATCGAGGCACAGTTGTGGACAAATATCCTGTGCCTAACTTACCAACTTTATTCCACAGATTGGTCGGATCCAGCATTTTCTCAAAAGTAGATTTGGTGAAAGCCTATCATCAGATTCCAATGGATAAGGATTGCATTGCCTTAACTGCAATTATGACACCTTTTGGACTTTTTGAATACTTGTAAATGCCGTTTGGTTTAATGAATGCTAGTGCAACGTTTCAGCGGTTTATTGATCATGTTTTGCAAGGTATGTCTAATGCAATAGCCTATGTGGATCACATCATTGTGTTTTCGAACTCTCCAGACGAACATGTTAAGCGTTTGAATGAACTTTTCAGTAGACTTAAAAATTTTGATGTAATCGTTAATCCCACTAAATCACAGTTTGGACTTTCGAAACTGTAGTTTCTTGGTCATGTTGTGACGGCCAATGGTATCAAACCACTACCTTCTAAAGTTGAAGCTATTCAAAAGTACCTCTTACCAAAGGATGTTAAGCAGTTGCGCACTTATTTGGTAATGATAAATTTTTATCACCGCTTTGTACAAAATTTGGCTTTTTACCTTGCTCCCCTTAACGAATATTTGAAAACGGAAGACAACAAAAATTCTCGCGAAATTGTGAGGACCGAAAAAGCCAAAACTGCTTTTCAAAAAAGCAAGGATTTATTAACTGAGTCAGCATTATTGGTTTATCCTAGTGAAAATTGCAAATTGAGCATTGTAGCAGATGCCAGTGACGTTTGTGCTGGTCGCGCTTTACAACAAGAATTTAAAGGTACGTGGCAACTTACTGCTTTCTTTTCACGAAAACTCGATAAAACACAACAGCGTTACGATAGTCAACCCGCACCCTGGTCACGTTGTTGCGTCCTTGGATAAGACGCTTTACGATGATTATCTCTGCTTGGTGGCTTTGAACAAGCAGCAAAATTCAGGGGACAAGAATTCGAAGAAATTCACAGGAACATTGGATCATCGGAAACTCCTAAGCAGGTGCGGATTTCTCCAATTACGAAGTAGTCTTGCAATGAAAAGTGTGCGGATCATCCAATAAGTTAGCATCTGACGCTGTCCGGTGACAGGAGGATAAATATGCGCTACAACAACAACAACAATGCATTTGATCGTGAACTATTTGCTGCTTATGCCGCAATTCGACATTTCAGGCATTTTGTTGATGGACGCAGTTTCACCTTGTTTTCAGATCACAAACCGTTTGTGCATGCATTTTATTCTCGTGGCGAGCCGATCATTCCTAGACGAAGCCGACAAATGAGCCACATTTCAAAGTTTACTAATGACGTAAGGCATTTGCATGGTGATCAAAACGTAGTGGCCGATGCTTTATAACGAGTTGAAATAAATAACGTGAAGTTTTTTCAGGAAGAGTTAAATTACAATAAAATTGCCAAAGCTCAACAAGATGACGCGTTCATTAATTCTTTAAATGAAAATCCTTCCAAACCAAATCCAATTTTCTGAAGTGAAAACTGAAGATTCGGATCAAGTCATTTTATGTAATGTTTCTACTGACAAAGTAAGACCTATCATAACTGAACAGTTTCAAAAAGTTGTCTTGAACAAAATTCATAACTTGGCACACTCCGGCATTAAGGCCATTCGGAACTTACTACAACGTAGATTTGTTTGGAAAAATATGAAAACAAATATTCGAAATTGGGTTAAGTGCTGTGTTTCATGCTAGAAAGGTAAAATCATTCGCCAAAACAAATCTCCGTTAGGCCAGTTCAACACTCCTTCGGGTTGTTTCGAAAATTTGCGTGTTGACCTTGTTGGACCTCTACCCTCTAGCAATGGCTGTTGATATCTTTTGCCATTTCCTGTTGGTTTACAGCCACTCCCATGAAAGAAATTACAGCAGAGGCTACGATTGAGGCATTTGTCAACGGTTGGATTCAATATTTTGGCTGTCCGTTATCAGTCGTAACGGATCAAGGTGGTCAATTCACAGGCTATCTTTGGAAAAACCTTATGAGCGTGTTAGGAATTAAGCATGTTTCTACCACCTGTTATCACCCTCAAGCCATGGGCTCGTAGAAAATTTGCACCGGCGTCTGAAAGATGCTCTGAGAATGCAAAAGTTTCCAGACATGTGGTTCTTCAATCTTCCTATTGTTCTACTGGTTCTACGCACTACCATGAAGGAGGATTTTCCTCTTTCCCCAGCTGAATTGGTGTATGGCCAAGATCTTCGTGTACCGGGTGAGTTTAAAATTCGGAATATGCCAAGTGTTTTGCAGAGACAAAACCTCGTTCAACATTTAAAGGATTTTATTAGTGACCTTAAACCTGTTCCACCTCGAGTTCATTCTAAAGTGTCCACTTATCTAGACAAACAGCTCCAGCACTGCAAAATGGTGCTCGTTCGAAATGATGCTGTGCAACCACCCTTGTCACTTCAATTTTCTGGTCCTTTCGAGGTTATCAAGCGGTGTGACAAATACTTTGTGTAAAAGGATCCAAACAATGGTTCAGAAAAGTCAATATCTGTCGATAGACTTAAAGTCTTCCATACAGCCCCTGAATCACCATTCGATGAAGCAGTCCCCGTCGAACCTTCCACTGAAGAAAAGATTTCTCCAACCCATGATGATGATGATTCAACACCTGAACGAGGTGCAAAATCTTCCGATCAAGTTTGAACCAGGTATGACAGGGTAGTGAAGACCCCTCAACGCTTTACGATGTAAGTAGTGTTTCTTCAGCGCTGAATCAACCTGTTCTTTTACATTTCCGCACTATGATGGTACAACATTTAGTTGACAGGTTCCGGAGTGCTACGTTGACCATTCTTAGGTTGTGTATGTTTGTTGTGGATATTTGGGAAAGTGTGAAGCCCTGGCCAGACAGTCAGTTGAATGGATGTCGTGTGTTGCTTTTAGGATTGGTTAGTTTAACTCCTGTTCTTTTGTTTTCACTTGTCGTTCCAGTTACATCACTTTAGCGATCGATTTCAGAATTGTCATCGTTGGTAGTACGTCATCACCCATCGGTACTTGTTATGGTTCAGCAGCTTTCTTCGTGTTTTGTTGTTGTGTGTACGGGTATAGTATACCTCACAGCAGGTAAATATTTTAACTAAAACATTTTTTCCTAAATTACCCTAGGGAACCGTCTTGAAGATGCTAATACGTGTAGATACTTTTGTGTATTGTAAACGTAAACATTGTTCTACATTTTTAATTTTTCAGAATCTCGTTACTCACGATCGCTTCATAGATCATACACGACTTCTTAAGTCTACAGTACACCCTTGTGCAAATTAATTGAAACAAACTTCAAAAACACAAAAAGTTTAGTTGTTTTTAAATATATTATTCAATGAATGTTTCAGTTCACATATTAGTACATAATATGACCACCGCGATTATTAAGAAGCATTTTGATGCGTTTGGGCATTGAGTCGACCAATTTTGAACAATTTTTTAAGATTTGAGGGTCCTTGAACCACACTTGAATTAGAGCCTGAATAAGCTTTTCGTTCGAGGTGCAGTCCATTGTGCGAAGTTTTTGCTTGCAGATGGACCGTACGATTTCGATTGGATTTAAATCGGGAGAGTTTCCCGGCCACTCCAGCACTTTAATGTGGTTTTCATTCATAAATTTTTTGACTTGTTTCGATGTGTGACATGGGGCTAAATCTTGCTGAAACACACCAGATCCATCTGGAAACAATCGGTTCATCTCTGGAATGACTCTTCGTTGAACCACTTCAATATATTGTTGGAAGCGCATCATACCTTCAACTGGGTGCAAGCTACCAATGCCGTAAAAACTGAAACATCCCCAAAACATCTTTTTTTTGAGGATGTTTTATGCGCTGATCAGTGTGGGCAGTTCGAATCTTTTCGTTTTGTGATCTTCAAACATGCTGATTTTGTTGACCCTGGACAAACATGTGAGTTTCATCGCTGAAAATCACGCGCCTCCTGTCTTTCCTTGTCCAGTTTTTGTATTTGAGTCCCCATTTGTAGCGTTTTGTCTTCATTGTTTTTGTAAGAAGCTGCTTTTTAACAGGCGGTATGCTTTTCTCCCAGCCTCCAGGAGGCGCCTACGAACTGTTGAGGAGCTTATTTCGATTTCTTTTTCCCCCAAAGTAGTTTTTATGGCGTCACTTATCCTTCTTGGATCTTTCACACTCTCCCGTATCCGATAGGCGTCATCTCTGGGGGTAGTTTTCCTCTTGCAACCACGTTTGCCCTTCGTTTTGGGGTAACTGACCCTGTTTCTTTCTTCATTTTCATAATACGACTTATTGTAGATATACTGACACCAACAATTTTTGATATCTCCCGGTAGGTCTTTTGTGTGTTTTCACGTAAAGTTAAGATACTAGCACGCTTTCTAGGGCTAACATCCATCTTTTAAAACAACTATATAATATTCTAACTTCTAGTTACAAATTCGACCTAGACAAAAAGTTTTAAAACAATGATTGTGAACACATTAATGACGTCATAATAGGATTTATTAAGTCATTAAAATTTTGTTTTAATAAAAAATAATCTAATAAACATTTTCTCCGAAAAAGTCAACATTTAGAATCAATTTACGCTTATTTCAGCTAAGAAATAAGGATATATAAAAGTTTATATGTTTCTTTCAATTAATTTGCACAAGGGTGTATATGTGAATATACCTTGTGCTATTTGTTTTCATCGCTTGCTTGTGGTCCCTCACTAATTCATTCTTAATGTATAATTATCATAATTTATTTATTTATATTTTTGTAGTAACTCGCTTACTGGTCCTGACGTATTTCTCATCATTCATTTTTCTTTTTAGTCGCAACACGCACGGATTGCTGTTGGTTGACAGGAGAGTGTGCCGAGGAGAACAACAAATCAAGATCAAGCGAATGAACCAGTGGTGCCGGAACGGGGGGGGGGGGGGCAGGGGCGGCAGCTGCCCCCCCTGCCTTTTTACCAGGAGGGGCAAGGGGGGCAGTACTGCCCTTTGCCTTTCAGTACGATAGTAACGAAGCAAACGTTTGCTAATCTCAATGCTCGCTTTTCCAAAGCAGTATAAATTTAATTGTTTATGAACAATAGATCTAACAGTTAATTTAAGGGTTTGTGAACAACAGACCCGACAAATGACCCAATTGTGCACTACCGCATTTAACACAGTAAAAAGTTAGTAGCACCTTGCAGTAGGCTACACTACACTTGTACTTTTTTTTTTTTTGCTAGCTCGTGAAAGCTGATCAATTGGATGAAACTTAACTCATATCCTCCTAGCGTCAGTTTAAACTGATGGCACACGAAAGCGTACTGGAGTTATAATAAGCATTTGAGGAATTAAAGTTTAGTGGCTTGTCAACCAACAGAGCCCTTTCTAGAAAGAAAACGTAATAAAAAGTTTTGTCGATTCAAATCACGTTGCAGTACAATTTTTATTTTTTAAAAAATATCTTTCATTATAAGCAAAATTACTCTCCATTGATTGACGCTAAAAAGTTCATTGAAATCGATAATAACAAATGGCGTGAGTTAAATGATTTCTAAATAACGTACCGATAAAATAAAAGAGCAATTTTGTGAATATATTTGGTTAGCCTGTGAGCTGTGACACCCGATTTAGTTCCATTAGTTTAAACTTACGCTACGAAGATATAAAGAGTGCTACAAAATTTCAAATTAAGAACTCAAGGATCAATGTCTGTAGGCCTCAGGCCAGTGCCGTCACTACGGGGGAGCCAGGGGGCGTGCCTACCTAACGGATACTTGTGCCCCCATTTAGGTTTAATCAAAATACTGTTTTGGAACATTACTTAGTGACAAGGCAACACACAATGATGGAAAAAGGAATAAGTAGGTTCAAACATAATTCTCCTTTGACGTTTTCTCGATTTTTTTGCGAAATTGCAGGCAACCAACTGCTGTGTCACATAAATCTGACGCAATATTCTGTCTTAATAACACGCCTATACGGATGTGTCGCCAAAGTTAGATGTAAGCCTGCAGAATCTGATACATTTTTTTTCAAAGACCAGCTGTTTTGATTTTTAGAGCACACTCAAGATTTTGAGGTCGCAGTCAGTGGCACAACCAAGGTGAAGAGGCTTAAGCCCCCTTAACCAACTCACTTAGAAAATTTTACCTTAAAACGCAAGCGTTTAAACGTATTTTAGACTTGACTTGAAGTAAGGAGGGGGTTGAAGGTGCTAAGCAATTTAATTCTTTGAAATTACTTCAAAACTTTCGCTGTTGAGTTATTCATATGGCTTCAAAAAGTGTGAAATGTGATTAAAATGGGGTTAAAATTGCTACTTTTTTTCTGCAAAATCGCTTAGCGGCTGGGGCTCCGCCCCAAGCCCCGTTCACAGTCGCTAAATATTTAGTGACTATGATGTCCCGTCTGTGACACGTTTGAGTTGTATATTCAGCAGTTTTTGTGCAAAAAAGAAATTTAGTTTTGGTTCACTCCTCTTAGCAAAATTCTGGTTGCACGTCTGATAGCATTCATTTCTCTAAATAGATTTTTTGAGCGACTATGGGCCGCAACTTAAGAAGCTCTGCCGGCCTTATTTTAAAATTGCGCATAGTTGCAGCCGTACGATCTGAAGATTAGTTTTTATATGCTAATTTTAGTGCCCCTCCACTTTTGGCTAGTGCCCCCTCACTTCATTTGCTCTGGCGACAGCACTGCCTCAGGCCCAGCGCCAAGGGAAGCATTCCGGGGCCGTGCTTCCCCAAATGAGAACTGTGCCCCTCTATGCGAGGATTGTGCCCCAAAGAAAGTAACAGGCTCGGTGCCACTGGAATGCAGTTCGAGGCTTGAGACCCCCAAAATACTGATCATCACCCCAGAATTCGTGAGCAAGAACCGTTCTTTCGCAGATTCTGCGGTGAAGAATTTTTGTTTTTATGGTCGTCACTCACGAATTCAAGGAATCAAAGTTTTTGTGCCCCCCAAAAAAATTATTTATGCCTCCCCAGTCACGCTACTCTGGCGCCAGACATTCAAAGTTCTAAGTTTGTTTGTAGCCCTAGTTAGAACGAATTACGCTGACGTTACCAGAGGCGAATCCAGGTGATCCGGACCCCTGCTCATACCGGATTAATATAAGAAAAACTTGTAACACATAAAATGCATTGCAATAACTGGAGCAAGATCCATTTCTTGTCCAGACGTAACAGCAAAGTACTCGTTGGGGATGGAGATGTGAGATGTGGTGGAAATAAACATCTTTTTCAAAATTATCTTGTTTTGTAAATGCAGACGAGTTAGTTTAAAATTTGTGATTTTTTTGTTTTGAGGTTTACCAGCTTGTTATAAAAAGGATAAATTTTACCATAAGCCACCGCCCTCATAGCCAGTCTGCTCATTTACGCAGCCGGTTTAATCATGTTTTAGCACTGCTAATTTTTATGCCACAATTTAAAAGCATTAATTTTTGCTACAATAGGCCTAAAATTAAGTTATTTTTGCACAAAAATTGCAAAATCTCCGAGCGCTGGGGGCTCCGCCCCCAGACCCCCTTGCCTCCGGCTGTTGGGGGCGTTGCCCGCAAACCTCCGATGGCATTCTGCGGTAGAGACTGCTCTTATTTAATTGATAATTTGTTTGTTGTTGTTTTTTACTGTTTATTCGACGTACTGAGTACTTTGGCTTTGGTGAAGTGTTTAATTGTTTGACAGTATTTCTGGAATGTTGGTGGTAATGCCTGTGCGTACAGTATTGATAGTGCCCCTTGAAAAAGCTGCTCCCCCTTGCCCTTTTGACGTTCCGGCACCCCTGGAATGAACTTTCGTCCAATAAACGCAAAGTGTTTGTTGCTGCATGCTACATTGAAATTAAAAGAAGAAATCTACCAAAGAAGAAGTTATTTCAAATCAAATCGTGCGTTTTCACTTTCAAGAGTACATTCTAGTGCATTCTGAGAGCACATGCTCGGTGCACAAGTTTACGTCATTGTTCATAAAATGCTACTGTTTTATTATGACTTGATCGTTACAATTGGTATGACCACAGTTCATACAACAACTCGTTAACTTGCGGGCTTAAGCATTTTATTCAACGCAAATTCCTTTATTATTCCTTTTTTATTCAACGATGTTGTCTTTATAAATCGCCCTTTTGTGTGGTCACATGCAATGCTGCATCTGTGCTTTTTAGCCCAACCCTTTATTCTGGCAAACTTACTCGTATTTGGAGTTGTACTGCAGGTTTTGATGTAATTACGTATGCGCTTGTAAAAATTTTTTTTTAATTTTTGTGCTTACCTGATTTTTTAACGACTTGCATAGTTTTTTTTTCGCCTGATGAGACCTTTGAGCAAGGTCGAAACGCGTCGCAATAGCTCATTCACAATTCTATAATCTATAATTTGTACCAGTATAAGCATTTTTTCGTGTTTGTGATTGCATTAAAACATGGCGCTGATTTTTGACAAACCTGATAATTTATCAAATTCCAATAAACTCGAATACACGCACGAAACAACCATACCGTTTTCAATACCGATAATACCCTTGTTCTTTATGGTAGCAGCAACATATAATCGAACTTTTCCCCTCAAGATCAACGGTTGTAGAAAGGGTCACGCTCTTCTGGACACTCCTCGGCAGTTCGTGCTAGGCTCAAGTTAATTGTCAGAGGTGGAGTCGAGGACACAAGGCTCGAGGCCAAGGCCAAGGCCAAGGACACAAAAAAAAATCCGAGGCCAAGGCCAAGGACAGCCTTTCCGAGGACAGACACTCTCGAGGCCAAGGACAGGAATGCTCGAGGCCAAGGCCAAGGACCAAGGACACAAAGCGCAAGTGCTCTCCAAAAAAAAAAAAAAAAAAAAAGGTCTTCACAAAAATTTTCAGGCGATCTCCAAAAAAAATAAAAAATAAAAAAAAAAAAAGGTCTTCACAAAAATTTTTCAAGCGGTCTTCACTAAAAAACGTTTTCCAAAAAATTTTTCAAGCGCTCCACAAAATTTTATCATTACAAAAAATCGTGCTGTCCTCGAGCCGAGGACAGGCCAATTTTCGAGGACTTGAGGCCTCGAGGCCAAGGCCAAGGACTTGACCTTCGAGGCCAAGGCAAAGGCCAAGGACTTCAAAATGTGTCCTCGAGGACGTCCTCGAGGCCAAGGACGTCCTCGAGGACTCCACCTCTGTTAATTGTACGCATCATTTTGTGTGTTTTATCGCCTCGTCTCTCATCTGGGGGCGGGCTAGTGTGAAGGCCAGGGCCTCAGAGAGAAATTTTTCTGAGGGGTACGAAGATCGATGCCGGGCCCCCAAAATTAGGTGAAGTACAGACAAATAAATCAAAAAAGGATTTCTCTCAAATATGGTTCCATTTTTTGCCCAAAATTAGGTGAAGAGCAAAAAAAAAGGTCTTCACTCACATTTGGTCGCACTTTTTGCCCAAAGTCTGGGACGCGTAATGGGCAGGGATGAAAAAAACTTTGGTCCAAAACTGAACGCGACAACCTCAACTCTTCCGGGCCCCCTTAGCCCGGGTACGATGTACCCCCTCAACCCCCCTCTCGTAGGCCCTGGTGAAGGCTGTCACCTTACCTAGAATTAAAGCCTTGTTCTGCCAACCAGCTTGTGATACTAATCATGTGACTTCGCGTCGCTGTTGGCGTTTGCAAGAAGGTTGCTTAGAGCATGCGCTGATTGGTGGCGTGACATATGCCTTTTTCTCACTGTCCGAACTCAGACGCAGAAAAGTATTTTGAATTCTTTTTTGGATTTGGGAGAACAAGCATCAACGGCAACATTTTTTCTACGTCGACGTTTTCATTTCAATTTCAAATCAAGTATTTTGTTTGAACTATATTTATAGTTAAATCGCTTACGTTTATTTTATTTTGGTTAGTTTAGAGATTGGTGCAATAAAGTATATTTTTATTTAAAGTTTATTGTGACGTTTGTATTTCTATTATTTGGCGGAGTTAAACTACATTAATTATTAAAACCGTACGTCATACCACCAGCTAACTCGCAACTGTCGAAACAAATTTCTGGTTTAACAGTGCCCATTGATTGAGTTTGCGTTACATACCGATAACCAAGACTTAAAATCCAAATTTCTTTTTGTGTAATTACTCTTAGGTGCTGACTGCTCTGCGCCAAACAGAAACATAAAATTTAAAATAAGCCCGGTTTTAAATTAAAATCAATACCTGCACCGTAATTGTTTTTTTGCAACTTAAAAGCTTTTAAAGAACCGCTCTTATCTAAAGCTCGACTAAAAGTTCAACCATTAGAATTTTATGTAGCCATTGATCAGGCTTGTATTGCAACTGAAATAAAATATACAAAGCAGCTGAACTGTTGGCTGATTCTTTTTAACACCTAGCACATTTTTGTCTTTGCAAAAGTTTGCCAGTATGAACACCTTTCAAAACAATATAAAAAATCTTTGCACCAGCACAGTATAGCGAAAAAACAAAAAACGTTCACTGCAGTTATTATGTTTGAACTAATAAATTATTTTAATTGTGATCTGCAAATTGTCATGCGTGATGAAGAAGCAGGAAGGGATATTGACTACGAACCGCCTCTTATTCCGTCGCTCAAGCAGTAAATAGTTGCCTACAAGCCAGTAAAGTATCATTTTCAACAACGCAAAAACGCAATTACATGCGACTAGAGTTTTTACATACCGTGACTCAATAAGGATTTGTGCATCTCCGTTTATCCCATATGACAAGTACAAGCATGTAAATCAACTAACGATTTTCAATTCAACGAACCTACTGTAATTAGAAGATACGAGTAAAATGAGCTACGAAAGTGACTTGCAGGTGAGGTAGCGCTCTTCCAAGTCTCCACTCCAGCCACCAGAGTTGCAGCCGTAATCCAACTCAGTCGCAATTTTGTTTAAACGATAAACCTACATGCATTTCCATTCAGCCATGCAGCTGACATGTATATTATAACATATAAAAGCAGAGCGAAGAAAACTTACTGGTGTTTGTTATAGATGTATAGCCTATATGGGAAATATGAAGCATTGTTGCTCAGGGTTGAAAAAAATTACTTGTTTTTGCTTTAATTACAAATACAATTACGACCTAAAATGTTCAATTACAATTATTCAAATTCAAGTAATAGTAAGTAATTCAATCACAATTACAATGAAAAGATTCTTAAAACATTGTGACCAAATCACTTACAAACAAAGCCTTGAATTTTGCTTATGTCAACACGATGGATTTGTTTTGTATTTCCATATCAGACCTATTAAAGCCCCATTTCTCTCTATCCTTGTTATTCCATCAATCTTTGTTTAACTTCAATTTTTCCAATACATAGTTTTGTTTGTAAGCAATTGTCAAGTATATGATTGAATTCATATCGCTTCCAGCAACATTATGGTTTGAGCTAAACCATGGTATCGTACCACAATTCTTTGTGCAAAAGAAAATAAGTTTTAACACAATTAAAAATTTTTTTAAAGTTGAAATTGCGTACGTTACAACAACTATTTAACACTATTTTATCTTTTACCAATAGTATCAAAATATTAAGCAAAAAACCATTGGTGTTGCTTTGACATGCATACAAAAGCAAACAAGCAAAAAAAGCACACAAAATCTTAATATCACAAATAGCATTGAAGTTACAATCATAGGCCTAGCCAGGAGGAGCCAAAGGTCCCGGAAGCACCCCAATCAAAATGCCACCAATGATAAAAATGTGACAAAAAAGCCTTTTTTCTTTATTTTCAGTTTCATTTAGCATCTTTGCGTACAACAGTACACGCGTACAACAATAATTACCAATAATATTGACGACCAGGAGGCCAGGGCCCCCTCAATTTGATTTTGCCAACCACTTGAAATGTATAAGCCAGGTGAAATTAAAGGGTTTTGTCCTGAAAGTTGCTTCCTCAGGTCCTCAACTAATCTTTTTATAATGAACGTAATAAAGTAACCGGGCCGGATTTACTATATGGCACAGCGCCATGGTCCCGCGCTCAGAGGGTAAAACTTTTTTTTGGTCTTCACCTATATTTGGCAGAAAGTAGTTGCAAATATTCCCATAGGGACAATGCGGAATGTAAACCCGGCCTGGGAATAAAATATTGCGCATAAAATACTTTTAAAAAAATTAGCTAGGGAAAGTGCTCATTGAACAAATTATTGAATTTGAATTGAGGGGTCCTGAGCCCCCTGGCCTTACATGTACTCCTACAACTGGTTAATTTTACGACAAAACAAAAATCTCTAAGGAAAATCGTCGAGTGGATTATTATTTACTGCTAAAATATTGCAGGAGGCAATGTTCCTTATACTAACCCCTATCTAGACCAAATAAATCACTTACAATTATTAAAATTCTACAACAAATTGCAAGATTTTTAACGCGTTTTGGAATTAAAAATTGCAAGTAAAAGGAAGACTGAACAATTCAATTTTTTTGATTGGCTTTCAAATGTTTTAAATCTCGTTTTTTCAAATGGCTCTGAACACGTGCAAAATGTGATCCAATGGCATTAAAATAGCTTTTGATTTTAAAAAATTACGAAAAATCGCCCAGCGGCTGGGGGCTTTGCCCCCAGACCCCCGTCTGTGATACGTTTGAGTTACATTAGCTTACTCTACACGTCTCCCAAGTTTGACATTTGCACTTTTTAACTATTAATTTACCTCTTCTACTTTTAGCAAAATTCTGGTTAATTGCCAACAGCAGGCCACGGCTTTAGATCTTCCATTCTACGATATCTTTGCCCCACAAAAAGTTCCTGTTTAGAAAAATTTTGATGACGTCATTGCATGTAATTTGTGTTTTGGTCCCCACCCCCAATCAAAACTCCAGTCTACGTACTTACCACTGTTAGAGTCACATCTGGCATCATAGGTCAATTCTATGCTTGGCTATTTTTTGGCATAGAGTTACTGCTAGCTATGATTACAATAGGTGCTAAGTATAAGTTATGAATATGATTAACTTATCTTTAAAACTAACTCTAATTATCCATAACCTACTTTGATCTTCGATTTGTGACGACCAGTGATGGGCACAGCGCCGCTGCTTTTTTTCGTCACCAGCGAAAAAAAAAAAGTCAAAAAAGCGGCAGCGCTTCAGCGCTGTTTTTTACGCAAATTTTCTGCCGCTACTGGCACTGCTAATAAACTTCTTCCAAAACTTTTTTTGATAAATTTTTACGCGTTACCGTTCGAAGTCTTAATAATTTTTTTTTCACTCTGCTCTTACTACTACATTTGTACGTGGTCTTATTTTATTTAAACCTAAATTCAACAAATAATGTGGTCTGGTAGCGGGCCAAATTAAACTCTGCGTGTAAATTAACACGCAAATCATTGCGTTGGTAAAGTTTATCAGTTGTCATCGTTTAGAGAAAATTACAAGCAACTGAAACTCCACATAGAATAAGACCAATTATTTTTTTATGAAAGCAACTAGTAAGTGCTAATGCAACTTGACAGTCGGTTTCTGACACTCCCTTCTTACTCGTACAGAATGCACATACACACCAGACAGTTGATTTTGATGCAGGTTTTCTTCGTTATTGTCAAGAGATATTCTTTGAAATCGGTTTTATTGAAGAAATGAGAGCTACTTGTGGTAATAAAGAGTGCCCCAAACCTTTTTCCACAATTCCAAATTCTTCTTATTCGCGAAAATACGTTTTACTCCGTTTGACTAGTACCATGGTTGGGCAAGTTAATGAAAAACGTTTGCTTCGTTAACCACTAGTCCTTTAACAAACTTCATTCTTCCGTTAACGTTAATCCGTTATTTTCAGCTTTAATTGACGGAAGTTAATAAAGTCCGTTAAATCGTTAATATTTTGCGTGTAATTTACGTATCTTTTTATTTACTCGCTTCAAGAACACGTATTGACGCTGTTGAGGTGATTGTGAGGAAATATTTATTGCTATGGTGGTCTTTATGCGTTTTGGAAGTTACATTTTACAGTCTAATCTAATTTCAAGATAAAAATAGGTTCGAATGCACTAACGTAGCTGCGATCGGAAAACCTTTGGAAATTGCAAACAGCGATAATTAATGGATCTATGAGGCTGCAGCTTATTATTTGCCACAAAAAAGAGCTCTTTTCTTCGCTTTCTTCGATAAAACTTGTGCTTGTACGCACCAAGTGTTACCAGTGCAAACTGGTTTGTACCGGTACGATGAATTTATAGTGCTAGATGTTAACAATAAAAACTTTAACAGAAGTTAGCAGAACTTAACGGAAGTTAATTTAGTCCGTTAACATGAAAAACTTTTCAACAGATTAACGAGTTAATGAAAAAGTTAGCTTCGTTATTGACGGAAAACGATTAACGGACTTGTGCCCACCTATGACTAGTACTATTGGCAACCCTGCTTTTCGCAATTTTGTAAAATCACAAAAGGCGTACTGTACTGTACATCAGTACTGGTAGCCAAGGATTGCAGGTTCCAGTGACAATAGCCAAGTTTTCAGATTTGGTGATAGCTCAGATTTGTAAGTCGGGCAAGGCTTTTCGGGTCGGGTTTGGGTTCGGGCCTGAAGTTGACAAAAATTTTGGGCTTAAATCGGGCCTGAAGTTGACAAAAATTTCGGGCTTAATTCGGGCCTGAGACGTGTTTTTTGTTTTAGATGAACAAAAATATAATCAAAATAACTTGGCAACATTGCTAAATTTTTCAGACGTAACATAACTTTCGGGTTTTTTCGGGCATGATTTGGGCTTCAAATAAGTTTTCGGGTTGGGGCTTATATTTTCGGCTTCGGGCCTGAACTAGTCGGCCCGTTTACAACTCTGTGATAGCTAGGCTACTCACTACTTTTAGTTTATGATCGCATTTCTTAGTTTGCAAGACATTTTTGAAAAATTATGCCTTTTGTAATGTCACAAAATTGCGAATTCAGGGTTGAAAATGGTACGAAGTCAAACAAATTACGGTAAATCGTATTTTCGCAAATAAAGGAAATTGTAAAAAAAATTTTAGGGCACCTTTTTTTTACCTCAAATAGTTTTTATTTCTTCAATAAAACCGATTTAGAGCGGTATCTTTTTAACGAAAATGCGATAGTTACAGTTCAATAAATTGCTGTAAACTTGCAGCAGGCCCGACGCCATGGGGGGCATTTCGGGGCCGTGCCCCCCAAATCACTGCTTGTGCCCCCCAAGCGAGGATTGCGCCCCAAAAAAAGTAAGAGGCTCGGTGACAATGAAGCGCAGTTGGAGGCCTGAGACTCCCAAAATGCTGGTTATCACCCCAGAATTCCTGAGTAAGAACTGTTTTTTGCCGATTTCGTAATAAAGACCAGAGGTGGAGTCCTTGATGACGTCCTTGGCCTCGAGGACAGATTTTCAAGTCGTTGGCCTTGGCCTCAAAGCCTCAAGTCCTCCAAAATTGGCCTGTTCTCGGCTCGAGGACAGCACTATTTTTTGAACCGTTAAAATTTTGTTGGAAAGCGCCAGAAACCTCGCAGAAAATTTGCGAAGAGCTTTTTTTGTTTTTCTCCAGTGGAAATGGCCTGAAAAAATTTTTGAAGACCTTTTTCGCCTGAAAAATTTTTTTCAAGACCTTTTTTTAAGATTGCTTAAAAAACTTTTTTGAAAACTTTCTTTTTCTTGGAGAACACTTGCGCCTGTGTCCTTGGTCCTTGGTCCTTGGCCTTGGCCTCGAAATTTTTGTGTGTCCTTGGCCTTCGCCTTGGTCTCTAGCCTTGTGTCCTCGACTCCACCTCTGATGAAGACCCTTTTTTTGTGGTTTCACCCCGGAATTCGTTAAAATTGGCGTATTTTTTTGAGATGAAGAGCTTTTTTTGTCTTCACCCCAGAATTCGAGAATATTCGCGCATATTTCGAGATGAAGACATTTTTTTTGGTCCACACTCTGGATTCGAAGTATTAAACTTTTTGTGCCCCCTCCCCAAAATTTGTTTATGCCCCCTCCCTCCCCCCCAGTCACGCTATCCTAGCGCCGGGCATGACTTGCAGATCGCAAAGACGGTTTTTTGCGATATTCCCCCAAAATGCTGGCATTGAGTACAACAAATGATTTGTTGGCTATCTGGTCACAAACCACAGTATACTTCGCGCTCTGCAAGAAGGACAGTAAATACACCAATGCATAGCAAAATAAATTTTGCTACAACAGTAAACAGTAATATTGAGAATTAAATTTATAGTGTGCTGAAAATTGAACTAATGTATCGAACCAGATTGTAAATAAGTTTCAAAGATAATTTAGTTATGGAGTTATACTCGTCAAAAAAATACGTGTAACGTGAATCGCATTGTGAATCATTTACTTTACGTGCATCTATATAACATCGAGTAGCATGTTGCCCGCGCTATAGAATACGTGTAACGTGAATCATTACTGCGTACGTATCTCCTCCGAGTACATAAACACCGGTTCTTAACCGCTCAATCTTCTTTTTTTATCAAAGTTGGATGAAATCACCGCAAGGATGTTAATCACCTACCATTTCTACAAAATTCGTAGAAATGTTTGTAACTCGGTCGATTAATAAATTTTCCTATCGTATCTCTACACACGAAATTATTATAGAGGTTGAGGTCCGAGCGTGTGATAAAAAGATTGACTACTTCAGAGCTATAAGAGCCGGGACAGAAGTGTACAGAAGCTGAATACTGTATGCCATCGTGTTAAAACCTTACCTTAGTTAACTGATTTCAACTATTTTTTATTGCCTTTTATTTGTGTAGAAAATGCGATAAGGAATTTACTTCAAATTGTAACTTGTTGAAGTAGTTTCTAAACCGCTGGTTTGAGCAACCAGCGTTTTGAAATGCTTATTTTTTTTGAAGGAGCAGGCCAACAACCAATTGAATTGTGATTTTCTTACTTATTTACCGTTTAAGCCTGCTTGCTAATGCCGATTGTAACCTGTACCAATACTTTAAAACCTTAAATTGTAACTTTCGCAAATAAAGTTGAAATTTCACTATTGGGTACCGTATTTGAATGCCATCGTTCTTTATGCTAGATATTTTTCTAAAGTAGCGGCAGCGACAAACGGCAGCGGCCGCTGTTTTGTATGCAAGTAGTGGCAGCGGCGCTAGTTTTTTATTAAAGTAGCGACAAGCGGCAGCGCCGCCGCTTTTTTTACCAAATAGCGGCATTTTTTTTTTCAAGTAGCGGGTGCCCTGCTCTGGTGACGACAGGTGTGATTGCAAGTGGTAGAAAATATTGCAATCGATTTGCAACCGGAGGAAAATTGATATTGTTTAAACACGCTTTGTTATCATCTATTAACTATTATAGTAAATAATAGAGTAATAGTAATTGAAAATAGGCAGAAAATTTTTCAATTACAATTACAGCGAAATCGTGTCATTAATTACGATGCTGTCAATTACAATTATAAGTTTGCCAAACCTGTTGTTACTACTATTAGGTCTTCTCTATTTATCAAACCCGGACAAAATAAAAGCAAAGTTTGCGGTTTAAGTTTACGGAAGTATAAAGTCATTTTCAGTTGCAGAAGTGCAAAAAAAATTACCGCAAAGGTACAGCAAACTTGCGGATTTGCGGTTGCGGAATGGAGTGCGAAATTGCGGTGCCTAGCACTGTCTATGATGCAAAGACTCATCGACGGTAGGCAAAAAAAATAGACGACTGGTTGGTATTGCTACAGATACCGCCAATCACATTTAATCGATTACATTACTAAATAAGTTTTGATAAAAACCACCTTTTCGTTGTCCCAAGAGGTTTTTGGACTCAGCTTTCAATATATTTGATTGCAAGCTGGGAACTCTAAATCCTTCTCTACATTTTGTTGAAAAATGACTTTTCATTGAAATTGATTTAGGTTTGTGATTACAACGAAATGTGACTGAAACTTGCAATTGATTTGGTCCAGCTGCGCACTTTTCTGGAGCTAAAAATTTTTTTGTTACTTTTTTGCTGGTTGTACTGTAACCAGCGGTTAAGATTTTTAAGTCTTGTAAGTTAGTGCTAGTTTTGAAAAATTTATTGCAAAAATAACCAAAATGATGGAGGCCTGATGGAACTAATGACGTCATGAAGATGCGTTAATATATTTTAGGAATCTATTTTAACAAAAATTTCTGTCAAGTTTTTTGTTGTATTTAACTCAAAATAAACCCAGCTCAAACCTTGACTCTGAATGTATCGCTAAATAGTTTTTATTTTCGTTTTACTCTCTCAAACTTTCATTTTCTGTTGCAATAGTCACTCTCCGCACTTTATCAGATTCATAATATATTAAATTGTTTTCGATAATATTTTAAATAATCCAACATTTAGCATGACAATATTCATAATGCGCGATATTAACCCATATCTTACCGTTCTATGTTTAGATAGTCAAATTGCAACAAAACTTCACGAAAACGCGTGAATTTAGTCGGATCAGAGACCAAACAAAAAAATTATGTTAAAAATATTTATCGATTACGAGATATGACTATGTTCTTAAATGGGAACATTGGCGGTTTTCAACAAAAAGTATTGAAACCAATTCAAATGTTGTTTATTTCAATACAAAACAATCAGAAAAATCAACTTATACGGGTTCATGGTACATGTCCCAGCACATGGCAGCGTTTGATCTGTGCAAATGCTAGTTACATTTTATGCACATATGATACGAGTGTTTTTCTGACACACCTTGCATCTTCCTTGGGTGGTAGATTTGGTAAAATGTCCCACCCCATCAAAATATTTGTCTGCTAAGTATGTGCTGATAAAAAAAAAACTGGCACCTTAGGTTAAGCCGTTTAAAAAATGGATTTTTGAGGGGTCTATTTGGGCAGGCATGTAGCCAGAAGAGAATTTTGGGCGAGAAGGAAAAATTTTGAGAGCGCAAAAAAAATTTGGTGGGTGGGCAAAGTAACATATTTAGGCTCGAAATGCATGAAATTTTGTTAAAAGTAACGTTCTACTGAAATTATTTGGGGGACAAAGTAAAATTTTGTGGGGCACTGGCCCACCCTGCTCCCATGGTTACGTCCCTTATTTAGAAGGTTTCCCTGGCGTAGTACCCAGTGCTCCCTTTAAGCTGTGCGCATATGTGCCCGCAAACTACTTTTAGAGACTGCGCACAGACATAAATTTACTGTGCACAGACGTATTGTTGAACTAGACACATTTTTGTACATGAGTTGTTGCACAAGCATTGCAAATATTAGTCATTTCAAGAAAAGCACGCACACATACCAAAATTTGTGCGCACAGAGACTACAAAAAAATTAGAGGGAACATTGGTGGTACTCACTAACTAAGTCAGAATATTTGTCTGTTAAGTATCTGCTGATATATAAAAAAAAAACCGGCACCTTAGGTTTAGCCGTTCAAAAATTGATTTTTGGGTGGTCCATTTAGGGGTCTCTGAGAGGGTGGTAGCCCCAAACTATGTCAAAATATACATCTCTTAAATATCTACTGATATAAAAAACTGGCGCCCAAAAATTGAGTTTTGGGAGTTACAGTTTTTTGAGGGGTTCCCGCTGGAGTGGTTCCAAAAAATTTCGGGAGAGCAATTGGGTTTGCAGCTCAACAACTTTACACTAAAATTAGATTTCGATGTTTTGTGGTTTAGGAGAAGAGCGTATCGTACAAGATTTAGGAAGAAAAAAAAGGAAAAAAAAGAAAAAAAAATCGCGGCCAAATTGGTTGGGATAAAAAGGTATTTTAAAACATATAACAATGTGAAATATTTTTTACCGTGCTTGAGCCGTTTTTGAATGAGACCGCTTTTTACGCCAAACTTTTGGGGCGGTTTTTGGGTCCTAAAGCCCAAGTCACGTAATTATTATTGCCTCGATATTTGGTACTAGCATAAAACTTGTTAACCTCAAACTGCTGTCAAAATTTCATTTGGCTAGACCAAACTGTTCTTGAGGTATAAGCAAAAGTCTGAAACTTCGCACTCGTTAGTTTGAAAATGACCGAGTAAAAACAAAAGAACTCGCAACGCGAGCGTCAGTCGTTCTAATTATGCGCTTTCTAGTACAATAAAATATTTAATTCTTCTAGTTTACTATTAGCTAAACAATACATACAGTAGCGTGACCAAACTACACTAAGTCATCAGGGGTGCTGATCTTTGTTGAACATTGGGGGGGATAATTTGCAATTTTACCCCAATTTTGCCCTATTTTCAACATTGGGGGGAATGAACCTCAACCACGATTTTTTTCAGGTAAGCAAATTCAGTGAAGACCAAAAAAAACAGGTCTTCGCCGAAAAATTTAAGAGTTTTTTTCCCCGAATTCAAGTGAAGACCAAAAAAGAAAAAAGTTCTTCACCGAAAATTCAAGAGTTCTTTCCCGGAATCTCGTGAAATCCAAAAAAAGGTCCAAACATTATTCACCTCTCAGATGTAGACCATAGTCAAATTATTAGGGGGGTGCAGTCAAATTATTGGGAGGATATATCCCTCCATCCCCATTGGGTTTCGGCACCCCTGTAAGTCATAAATCTGAAAATCTATAAAAAGCACTCGTCTATTCTGGATTGTTACTCCCTTTTATTGTAAAACTATATGCAGCATAACCTTCGTGCTGTAAAACCGCCAATCTTTCCAAATGGGAACGATTAAGTTCAAAACTAATTTTCTCACAGTAACTTGAAAATAATTCCAACGAAAACGATTCTTTGAAGTCATGTCTTTATTTAAGTGTACAAAACATAGCCTTAGCATTTAAAACATTTCTCACCCTAAGTTCTATACTCACCAAATCGTGCAACCTTAAATTTCCTGTTTTCATCTCGTATCAAAGTCAAATTTTTTTGTAAAATTTCGTCAGATCTGCCAAGCAAAACTATAAAAATTAATTTCTGAAATCCAAAAAAACTATCCAACTTAGTTTTAAACCCTTATATAACTAAGGAGTCACAAAAAATGAAATTTAAAACTATATTCCTAAATGGAACATTGGTAAGAAACGGAATAAAGGTACCTGACGGAAACGCGGCATATACAAGTAGAAACCTCGTGTTATTGTAGGTCGTGATTCATATGTTTTTCAACTTTGCCGGATACGGGTGAATTAGTCATCGATGTGGAAATTTTTTAACTTTGGGGTCCACGATATTTTCTTAGAATTATGTGATTTTCTCAGTCAAAATCCTTTTTCTCATGTTCTGTATTTTTACCATATCTCGGGGACAAACAAGTTAGTTGAGATTTTGTGCGTTAGGGGAGGACAAAATATTTTCAGTAGTTGCTCTACCTTGCTTTGTTCTACTTTGTTCTGCTCTACCGTGCTCTGCTCTGCCCTGCATTGCTCAGCAATGTTTTGCATGACCTGGTAGCTTGCTTTGTGTGTGTTTGGGACTTGTGGGTTCGACCTTCGGGTTTATGGGAGTGTAGTTTTACGTATGTTTTCTGGTTCGTGCGCTTTATGTTTTTGCTGTTCGGAGCTGTTGTGTGTTCCATTGGCAATATAACACGTGATTTTCCCTTTAACTGGATCGTGTTTGCGTCTGTGAGCTACAACCTACGCGCGAGCCATTCTCCCATTGTCTTAAAGATTCGAACTCGCAATTTTTCGTTAGCCGCCACAGGTATAATCACTGAAACGCGCGCCCCCCTTCACCGCCAAGGTCGCAACTCGCTGCCTTATTCTTTAATCTCGACAGTACTGTACCTTGCAGAGGACGCGAAGCAACGCAAAACGAAGGTTAGCAACCTTCGCGAGTGGTCGCTTACGTCGCTTGCTGAAAATAGGCCAACCATTCAACAACAATTTTGTCTGAGTAAAGGTAAGAAACTTATGACGAAGTTTGCGATTGATCAAAACCTTTCACAAGGTGTAGATGACGCCAAAGTTTGGTCGCTTTGCGTTGCTTCGCGTTCAGTGTAAATTCACCTGAAAGATCGAAAAAAGTAAGTTGCGAAATCACATGAGAAGAGAAACAAAAACATTATTGCAGATTTCTCGAAGTATTTCTATGTAGTTTCATGTCGCTTTCAGTTCCAAAAAGTTTTTAAAAAATACACAAAACCAAACTAGCTTTCTAAACCAAAATTAGTTTAAAATTCTCAAAACCATCAAAATATTTTAAGCGTCTCAAAACTTTGTGTTCAACCCAGTTTTGCTCCATTTTTAAGTCAAGCTTAATGTTTTCTGCAACTACGTGACGTCATGAAACATTAAACGTACGAAACAGAGGTTTATTACATGCAAAATTTATTTAAAATAATTTCGTGCTACGGTAAATTGTTTGTCAATATTTCAGTTTGACCACTTGGTAGTAACAGGGAGAAGTTGATTGGGGGCACAAGGATATGAGATTGCAATCAATCGAATAATGTTTATATTGGTCGAGGATTACCTAAATCCAATAAAACGTTTTATGCTGGTCTATAAATTTAAGGTTAAACCGATTTTTGCCATTTTTTGACAATAGATGTCAGTTGCGCAAGCACAGAGGGTTGAATCCCGCTCCCTTAGCCAAATCACTTATAAAATTTAATCTAAGCATGCCAGGTTTTAAATGTGTTTTCGACTTGGCCAGCAAGTAACGGATGCCGAAGAGGTCCGGAAATTTATTTATTTCAAATACTTTTCAAATCTTAGCAATTTAAGTTTTTCAAATAGCTCTAGATCGTACAAAATATCATTTAAATAGCGTTAAAACAGCTGTTTGGTCTGAAAAAGTACCATACCGCCCAGCGGCTGGGGGTTTTCCTTTTAAACCCCTTCCGTTACACGCTTGAGATGAATTTGCTCAAAAAGTCGTCCGTTGGGTTATTTTTTGATAGAAAAAGCGTAGGTTTTTATTCAAGCTTCTGCCTCCTCAGCAAAATCTTGGTTACAGCCTGCTAGATGTTAATGCAGTTCAATTGCTGTTTTTTTCAAACGATGACACATAAACTTCATATCCTGTCGTACAGTAGCTTTTCTATTTCGTGCTTAAAAATTTAAAGTCATTTCTATTTTTAAACGCGTTCAGTTTATGTAAGCAGAACAGCTGGAAGTTATTGCAGAATTTAGAAACAACCAGCTTAGTGATTCTTTCTGTGAAAATGTTGTCGGTAATTAGTATGCATTCTTACTATGATTAGGTTGCCTACGATTTAAAAACGCTAATACTTACAAATTAAGGTAGGCCTCGAGTTTCCAGCCGTGTAATATACATACACGTCTATAGCTTTAATTAGGAAGGTTATACAAGTATGAAATGAGAACCATTTCCACTGTATTTTTCATTACATATGACAATATAAAAGTAAGGAAAAAAGTTATATTGTAAATCGTACCGTATACAAATTAGAATGTCAACACTAATGTTAAAACACGGAAACAGTCTGATAAGATTTTGCTGGCATTCTTTGCTAGAGTATAAGTGTTTTGATGTTTATGCCTAATAATTTAGTTGAGTGAGTGGTTCACAACGATATTTTGAGATGGGAAAAACTTACACGAGTATGATCGTATTTGCAACATTTGATTGGCATTCAGAAAAATTCACGCGGAACTGATTGTAGATATAGTACTGTATGTTATTATTATTTAGATGAAACTGAAACCAACAATAAGATATCTCTTATAGTCTACGTAAACCCAGCACAGCCTGTTTCATCTGGAAATCCAAATCTAAATCAATTCTTTTATTATACTCACTGTATTACGCCGAAGCGTGTAACGAGTTGACGGGGCCCATCTCCGCGTCATTGCGCCAGGGCAACATAGCTCCTTTTGAAGAATTACCGCAGCGGTGACGAACCATTGGCAACCACACTGTATCCAATTTGACGGGCCCGAAGTTTGAACCTCAGACCTTCCCCTCCAGAGAAGAACGCGTTACTGCTCGACCAACTGGTCAATTTTTCTAAAGATCTTTAGGAGGAAATCTCAGTAATAGAATAGATCTCAAAAACTAAAACAAGCTGTGGAGCTAAACTTTTTCCACTCTAGATTTTCCATGGAGTATTTTTTATGATAACTTCAAACCCAAAACATAAGAAGTTATTATATTTCAACTAGGAAAATAATGTAGAAATGGATTCCGATATTATAAAAATAAATTGTTACAGCAGAGGTGAAGTAACTGACGAAACCAAAAATATTCTTCAAGATTTCGTAAAATATTACGATGGTTATAACGTGTCAGCTTCAGTACCTCATGATATCTTTGTAGATTTTACAATAGTGGACACAAGAGTAATTGTCAACTTAACTGACGATAAACGGAGAAAAGACATAGATGTGTGTTTGGTCGGGTATTGTGACGTCGCTTCTTCAAAAGATTTTTGTGCCGAAGTGAAATCTTTGGTATCACAGTTCAAGAGAAAGTATCCGAACGCCCCGATTATTGTTGTTGGTGGTTATGATTTAACATATGAACCTAAGAGTGTTAAAAGAGCCGAACTTGCTGGGGAGAAAATGATGAATCGGAAACTGGGAGATAAACTTGCGCGGGAAGCTGGGGCGGTAAAATATGTTGAACTTTCTATTAAAAACGGACGAGGATATAAAATTGTATTTGATGAAATTGCAATTGCCGCTATCGGAAAATTTAACGACGATAAAGAGCAACAGAAGAAACACAAATGCGTTGCTTTTTGAGAATTATTTCACTGTGAAGACCTAGATGATTGTGGTAACTCATGTGTCTGTAACAGCATCATTTGGTTATGCAAATACAATGTCACTTAAAGAAAGATAAACAGCAGAGGTGGAGTCGAGGACACAAGGCTTGAGGCCAAGCCAAGGACACCAAAAAATTTCGAGGCTGAGGACAGACCCTCTCCACGCCAAGGCCAAGAATGAAGGACACAGGCGCAAGTGTTCTCCGGAAAAAAAAGGTTTTCAAAAATTTTTTTCAGGCGATCTCCACTTGAGGAAAACAAAAAAGGTCTTTGCAAAATTGGGCGAGGTTTTTGGCGTTTTCCAACAAGATTTCAACGGTTCAAAAAATAGTGCTGTCCTTGAGCCGAGGACAGGGCAATTTTTGACGCTTTGAGGCCATGGACTTCAAAATATGTCCTCGAGGCCAAGGACGTCCTCGAGGACTCCACCTCTGATAATAGTAGCGTAGCAAAGGGGGGAGGCGGGGGGGCTATAGCCCTCCTATTGGCTTGAAGAGTATGCAAACTCCCGTTTTTAGCACTTTTGAGGCCGATTTTTGCTTTAAAAACGAAAATAGCCCCCCCAAAAGTGTGAGCAATGAAAATTGGTGAAGGACCTGATGAGATTTGGAACGAGAGAAGTGGGTTTCGGCCTGT
This sequence comes from Trididemnum nubilum, assembly GCA_963965965.1. Classification (NCBI taxonomy): domain Eukaryota; kingdom Metazoa; phylum Chordata; class Ascidiacea; order Aplousobranchia; family Didemnidae; genus Trididemnum; species Trididemnum nubilum. The sequence continues at coordinate 9,100,903 of OZ014479.1, forward strand.
CTGAAGACCTCTTTTTTTTGTTGTTTTGTTTTCGGATATCACCTAATTTAGGACAGAAAAACCGTCTCAATTATGGAGAAGACCTTCTTTTTTATTTTTGGACATTGCCTCAACTTGGGGGAAGAAATCGACCCAATCTGATCAAAGTTCAATCAAAATTTGGGTCAAAATCGTTTGATGGTGTTTCCACCCTCCAAAACAGCCCCCCAAAGAAAATTCCTGGTTACCCACCTGTCTGGTAAGCAGTCAGTTTATTAAGTGTGGACATTATCATTTAGACTATGAATGAATGCTAGACAATTAATTATTTAGAGTGTTAGTCAAAGAATTATTTCGATAAAGAATGAATTAATGTACTCAGATGATGCTAGCCCAATGCGGCTGAGCTAAGTGGAGTGCCTGTGTGAAACTGATCGAGAATCCTCTCTCTGGTGAGCTTGTTGTCAGACTTTAATTAGAGTAATCTGAGAAGAGGGAACAATGGCAAGTGTAGAAATTGGCCTCGTGTGTGGTTTGAAGGTTTGGGTGGGCTGTCAAAGTAGTCTATCTATAAATTTAGATGCTGATAAAACTCTAGTCTAATGGGAAAGCAGATATGTGAGGGAAGTGCTACCTCACAGTTCTAAAAAAAAACTTTGCATTTGTTGAACACCTGGTATTATTTTGTCCTTTTTTCTTATTCACTGCACAGCGCTAGTATCGCAAAAATACACGTGTATGTAACAGTACCACAGCAACTTGTTTACACTCAGCAAGTTTTACGTATTTGCAACAGCTTGTATCCAGTGTGACTATACTTTCATTTGAGGCCTGGTTTTTTCACGTTTTACTGTTTTAGATTTAATTTTTACTGATGATGAATACCCAAAACGCTTTGAAATTTTACTATTTTAAATTAGGCTTTACTGTTTTTAATTAAAAGGTGCTCTGCATTGGCGTGATTAGACAGACGCAGAATGCCTGGTTCATACGAACGAACTGTTTTTTAATCAAATTAAATAAAACTGACGTGCAATCAGTACTGAATATATTACAAGCAGGTGTTAATATCATTTGTGTGCGTGGCAACAACTTTTTTTGCGTGCTAGTCCATTATCATTATTTATTTTGATTCTATTTCAATAAGATTTAACTCTGGCTCTGATGATCCCATTTACGGGTGTAACACAGTAGCGTAGCTCGGGGGGGCTAAGCCCCCCTCCCCCCCAATTGGCATGTCGACCAAAATGCAGAATGAGAAAAAAACACGTTTTTAGCACTCTTGAGACTGTTGTATGCACTGGAATGAACTAAATAGTGATTTGAAACATCTATTTAATTATATATTTAGGGGGGTGTGGGCTAATTTGTCAAAAATACAATTCACAAATAAATAAAAACTTTGAAAAATGGCCAAAAATAAGCAATCAAATTTGGTCGCTAGTGTGAAAATGCTAAACATAGGTGTCATCAACAAATATACTACAAACTTAGAAATAGAGGGGGAGGGCTATCCAGTATTAGTTAATTACCAATCATTTCTCTCAAATCTCTTTTCATTAGCCCCCCTCCCCCCAATTATTTTTCTGTGTAAACTGTAGACGAAATTTTGTAGATTCCTCCATGTAAGTTTTATTGAACTAAACGAGCTTAAATTTACTGCATCTAAACAAGAGAACTAAAATTTTACCATTAGCTACCTTCCAAATAGCCCATTATTTTATGCAATCAGTTTAATCATGTTTACACTGCCAATTTTTATGCCACGTTTTAAAAACATTATTTTTTTATCAAAATATCCCTAAAATTAAGTTATTTTTGCAAAAAATGCAAAATTTTCGAGCGCTGTGGGCTCCGCCCCCAGACCCCCGTGCCTCCGGCGCCCTGACCGCCAGCTTCCAGCGACTGGGGCTTCGCCCCCAGACCCCCATTAGCCTCCGACGGCTGGGGGCTCCGCCCCCAGACCACCAAAAAACCCCCGTCTCCCATTGCGAATTCCTGGCTACGCACCTGGTGAAACAGACTGCTAGATTTCATTGATTTTATTTATTAATGTTTTAATACTGCGGTTATGTATTGTAATTATTTACTTGATTTTTCTTCGGTTACCAGTATTTGCTTTCTGCCAAGTAAAAACAAGTCCGTGATGATGTTCTGCTGAATCAAACACCAAATAAAATTTAACGTGTATTCTTTCATTGACTTTCTTCCGAGCTAGTTTATGCATTTTTTCAAGTTATTCTTTTTAACCAGTGACACAAAATTTACCATCTGGAAACTTTATTTAATTACTTAAAATTTACGACTGAATTACAAACTTCTAGGTTTTTCAGCTACCTCGTTGCCACAATCCGCCTGTTGGTCGGGCGGTAACGCATTCGGCTCTAGAGCGGGAGGTGTGAGATTTAAATCTTGGGCCGGTCAAATTGAACTTAATGTTGGCAACGGCTCGCCAACGCTGCGACATTTCTGCGACAGGAGCTTTGTTGCCCAGGCGCAATGACGCGGATATGGGCCCCGCCAACTTGCTACACGCTTCGGCGTAATACAACGAGCACAATGACAGATTTGATTTTAATTTGAATAAGTTTTAGGGCTTCCGAATACGCATGAAATTTTACTGAAACGTCAAAGTTGACATCCTTACTTTTGTAGTATCTACTTCATACGAGGGCAGTTATTTTGTGAAGCCGAAAAATGTGATAGCTGCGCTTTATGTAAAGTATTCTTAATCGCATTTATCAACTGTTAGTAAGGGTACATTTAAAGCATTAGTAGTTGATGTTAATTGCTGGCAATGGCTCGGTATAGCCGTATTTTGTGTCATCAATCTGTGGCAAAGTTGTAGTCGGGCCGGAAGCCGGGCTTCAGGTTGACAAAATTTCGCGCTTGATACCTACCTTGTGTTTTAGCTTAGGTGCAATATAAATATAATCTAAATAACTTTGCAGCGCTGAATGAGGACTTTATTTAAGCATTAAAGTATGGGTTGCGACCAAACACGGTTTAGCTGAGGTTAAATTACATTTCACATTATCCAAAGCCAATAGTTACTGCTGAAAATTATTTATTACCGACAATTAATTTGTAATTTAGTTTGTAATAAAAACCGATATCATCTAGTGCCTCTGCCAAAGTGGCCATCTTACATTGCTCAGAATTTTTTTTTTTTAAATGTTAAAAAAAAGAAAAAGTGTCATCTAGCTGCGAATGTCAGTGTGGTGTTGGAAGAATTGAATCTCCGTTACTCCGTATCACGTCCTGAAGAGGAGTGGAGCATTGCATGCTCTTTGTTTTTTACCGAACATTCGTGATGGTATTTCGTTATTCATCTTTACATTCGGTACTGTATTTCATTATTCATGTACGGTATTCGTAATTCTTTATTGATATTCGCTATTTGTTATTTTTTGCATTATTCGATTTTTTTTTTCGAATAATCCTTTTTTGTTTTGTAAGGAATAACTAATGTAATGCAATTACGTGCTCTGTTCAAACAAAAAAAATTATTGGAAAAGATTGAAATCACTTTGTTAACTCTGTTTTGGCTATTAGGTCATAATTGTTAGTATCACCTAGAGACCCAGCCGCTGCAATCAATTATATTTGGTTAGAATTGTTGTGCAGTGTTTACAATTATTCCATCTATTCGACTGCTGTCAAATAATAGCTTCGGCCGTTTAAATATTAGGAAGAAAAATATCCACGTAAGTTTCAACAAACAAAGCCAGTTCTTCAAAAAAAAACACAAAACAAAATGAGCGAAATGGGTTTCAAGGTCGAGCACGGAAACGTAGATATTTATCGATTTTATGTTAAAAAATACACTTTTTTTACTGGAGCATTTAATCCTGCAAAAACTAATAGCAAGTTGTGGAAGGGAAGGACTCAATGTATTAATGCAGCTGGAAGTTGAAAATTTTTTGCAGTTACAAAAGTTTATTCATTCTTTTTCTTCTCTTTGTTTTTTTTTTTTTTTGAGCGACGATCATATTTTACTTTGTGACATTTACATTTGTGACACGTTTTGTAATAATCGTTTATTAAATGCATTATTTTGTATTCTTTCTTCAAATCATAAAATTTAATCGAATTTCTTACTCAGTTCAGTCTGGGTTAAGAAATAAATTAGCTTTGATCAACCTCATTTGATGACTTTTATCAATTGGCGTGTATGACAAAGCTATTATGTCACAAATACTTTTTTGATAAAGTATTTTGTGCTATCAAGGGAGATAAACTTGCCAAATTAAAGTTTGTAGTTATTACCAATTATTTTTATTTCGTTAAATTTTTGGTGTACAATTATTATTGGCAACATCATCTTTCTAAAAAGGTCTATTAATTTCTTGTCTGAGACAATACAAACATAAAAAAACGATAAAAATGTTCCGGTATTTACTTTTTTGGAACTATTTATATTGATCGAAAGTAAAATATTTTGTCAAGACCACTAAAAAGAAAGTCAAGAAATGGTTTATTGAATTCGAAAAATTTTCTAAAAAATGACGCAGTTATCAAGTATTCGCTATTCGGTATTCGTAAAATTTGAGCATGTAATACCAAACAACGGATAGCAAATAATACCCAATAGCGAATAACGAAAAGCGCATAATAAGAAATTACGAATAGCGAACATTCAGTAGAAGTAAGTGGAGTTATTTGACGCAATTTCCAAAAGGTTACTGCCGGTCATTCGTAATTTTTGGAGCATGTAATACCATTTTCTGGAATTTTTCGAATAACGAATATTTGATAAATATCGAACACCATGTAATGACCACCCTGGCGATCAACACTCTTCGGTGAAGAATCAATCTGTGTGTGCGTGGCGACCTTCCACTCAGGGCCTCGAGTGGGTGCGTCTGCCACTCATCATTATAACGTAACGATGCCAATAAAGATAATTTATTTTGATCGGTAATAGGATTGATTACTTTATGCTTAATGAGACTAAAGTATTTCGTAACTTAAATAAACAGTTTTTACTTTGCCGCATGAGCGCAGCATTGAGTCAATTTAAACTGGAAATCTAAAACCCTGGTTCTTAACCAATGAGTCGCGACCCAAAGTTGGGCCACCTAAAAATCATTTAAGGTCGCTAGTTAGTTTTTTGCAGACATCTGCAAAGAGTGAAATTTGCAGAAAGCAAAAATAAAATATGACAGACCAAACCCGCGGAAAGTTGCGGATTCCTGAAGTAAAGCCTTTTTTTTGTCTTCACTTCAAAACCTGCCATATACAAACTTTTGCAATACACGAGTCTAATCGAACCTGCGAAAATTTGTGGGTTCCGGAAGTGAAGACCTTTTTTTTATTTTTTGGTTTTTACCTCGTATTTCGCAAATTGTTTTGAGAAATATTTTGGTGTTCAACGGCTGTCCCTTTTTTCGATCTCAAAAACATGGTAAGCCTCATGAGAATATACATGAGTCGCGAAATTTCATGCATTTGATTTTTTTTCAACGAGTTTGGGTCGCTTTAAAAAAAGGTTGAAAACCACTGATCTAAAACACTGGATTAAACTCATAATGACCTGTAATCAATAAGAGGTTAAGAGTCTGCTACTGAGACGATAAATGCAGGTTCGATTCCAGGTCGGATCAGACCAAAGACTATAAAAATTGGTAGGTTTTTTACAGTTTCTCTGCTTGAGTACATTTATCATTAAAGGGGACAAAGTGAAGCCTCCAAAGTGTATGGTAGACAGGTGGACACTGGACAAGTTGACTCAAAGACAGAAATCTCGTTTCGGTAACTTTCCAACTAAAGCTGAAATTAAAGTCACACAACTCCAACCTTTGTTCCTAAGCATATGATAGAACCCATTTTAGTTAGTTGGTTAGAAGTTTTGCCATCTCATCTTCACTGTAGAAGTTACAAATTTGCGGCAATAAGTTGGCTAAAAACGCCTTGACGTTTTCGAGATTCACTATAGTAGCAATACCAAACAAGTTTCCCCATAATCTCGGAGAATAATTTCATGTAGGCCTATTTTGTTCTTAATGCATTTCGCCTATTTTGTTCTTAAAGCTCGAATGGATTATCTGTCGACGACAAACTGACTACCTAATTCATCTCTATGCAATGCATTCCAGAGTTGTAAACGGGCCGACTAGTTCAGGCCCGAACCCGAAACTTAATTTGAAGCCCAAACCATGCCCGAAAAAACCAGAGAGTTAAGTTAGGTCTAAAAAATTTAGCGATCTTGCCAAGTTAGTTTGATTATATTTTTGTGCACCTAAGACAAAAAGTACGTCTCAGGCCCGAATTAAGCCCAAAATTTTTGTCAACTTTAAGCGCGAACCCGGCCCGACTTACAACTCTGATGCATTCATACTAATTCATCTTCATGCAATGCATTCATACGTCTCTCACTCGCTTTGCTCTTTGACTTTTACGTTTTTGAGGGTCTGTGCTTGTCATTCACCAGCTTAACATTCTGCTCTCTTGCTAGAGTTCTTTCGTCCTGAAGATCAATAAGTAGTAGTCATTAACTATATTTAATCTTTTGCAGGAGAATAGTACAAGTCACTAATTTCCTGATGCTGTGATAATAGCAATTATGGAGCGGAAGGTCTGAGGTTCAAATCTCGGGTCTGTCAAATTGAACGCAGTGCTGCCTACAGCTCGCCACCGCTGCAATATTTCTTCGAAAGAAGCTGTGTTGCCCAAGAGCAATGACGCAGAGATGGGCCTAGGAAACTCGTTACACGCTTCGTCGTAATATAGCGAATATAATGAAACATTTGACTTGAATTATTTGATAACGGGATATTTTTGTTTCAGGTTCATCTTCTTTCAAAACAAAAATGAAACGATAACAAAAAGAAAGTACGATACAAATTGCGCAACAAAAGCCAAGTTACGCAAACTTACAATAATGAAAATAATCATTAACAACAAGGGCAAGAAATAGAAAAAATCGCCCAATATTTTCATTGATACAACTGACTTATATCAATATAAACGATCATCCAAAGTAAAAACTTTAAATGCAAAACTGTATAGCCGGACAAAAATTTTATAGCGTGCAAATTAATGTAGCCGCACCTAATTATATTTGCACCAATTTTAAGCGTTTTGCTGTTGCTGGACTACGCTTATTCTTGAGATGTACATTACAAAAATATAGGCATTTTTCAGCACAAGCGGGCCACCCTTAACAAACTGACTTTTTGAGCAAGATTGAGCAAAGCGAATTTGTCTTTTTTTTTTTAAATAACTAAAGTTTTACCCTTCTATTTCGTTTCTAACAAATGAGTATAGTTTAAAAGCCACCACATTGCGAACGATAACATTCTTACAGATAAAACTGAACAATTTTCTAAAGCATGATTGCTAGCTCAATCTCTTCACACCCCTTCAAAAAAAAAAAAAAACTTGAAACGGTATCAATGTTTAAAATTCTTACATTAATTTTATAATGACAGCATTACTTCGATTTAAGCACGTCAAAGGAAAGCACGTTAAAAATATGATCAGCAAAATCGTACACAACACTTTATTTGGTGCAATAGCAGGTTGTTTAACGAGAAAGAGTAAAATAAACAATATAAAGCAGCATATCATTGCTGCAGCAAGTCAAGAACTGAAATCAAATCAACAAATTATTGTAAAAGCATCTCATGTTACAATAACAGTGTAAGACAGCAACAATACAAAAATCAACGGTGAACAAGGTGCAATAACAAACAACAGTTTAGAAAATAATCATCACATATCAATACAAGCACCAAACAAAAAACACAAAGACTATAAAATCGAAGCTATTTACCAAAAGCAAAAAACTACACTAATGTTGACCAAAAACACTTAAAGACTAAAGATTGTGTATAATCAAATAAAAAATCATCGATTTCGGGCCAATCCAATTAGTCGATTTCCCAAATGTCGACATAAAAAAGGTTGTCGACAACTACTGAATGATTAACGGTACAGTAAAAATTGACAACTATTAAGCAAGTATTGTATGACACAGTAAAGAATGCTTTAATAAATTTCTTTAATTGCTTCTGAAACATCAAGCGGCAATGCATTTGCATCTTATATAAACATACCTCATTTTCCTTTTGCACATCAAAACTTAGAGAAATACCAAAATTGTGGTATTCCGATACAAATATTTAACTAGAGTAAGTTAGTAATCATAATAAAAAGGCCAATAAGCCAATGATTAATAAAATTATTAAGTAGTATCAAGATAGCGAATACTAGATAGCAAGCATATAAGCTCAAAATAAATATAGAGTAATAAGCGATAATTACTGCCAGCCAAGAATACCAAAGCTACTAGAGTAACATCTTATCAACATTGCTGAAGTTACCACATTAATAAGATAATAGCATTTCATAATGCAATAATAGTTGTTACAATCACAATCAATTCAAGTCACAATTAGCAAAATCGATTCTCTGAACAACGAGCACCTGTAATTTTAACTGTAAACAAAACAAAGGGAAATCACGTACAACCGGTACTATTGAGAAGTGGACTTTGATCCCGTTTGACGCAGGTCGTGATGACGTTACTCGTAAATACAAGTAGTACTGTGAATCTGTTGCAGGTAACATGGTAACGTTGTATTTATGCCACTTTGCGTTTTCTTTATTGACTTCAAATCTACGGGAATGAAAAGAAATCACACAATTGCAAGTGCATTACTGGTTTGTAACATCTAGAAATCAGTCAAAACGATTTTAAGTGTGCGATTTACGCGATTTCATTACACGTAAAATTTTGATTTTGTTAAGCTACTCACAATTAATTACAAAAATTTTGAAAAGTTTTCTAAGAAAGATGATTATAACAACTAAATTTAATTGCAAGTAAAAATGCAAAAATCGGCTCCTACACATACAGTTTACGTGCTACGGATGTGTATTGTGTGTTATGGTTAAAAATGGCATAAGAAAAAACCACGCTTAATAACATTTTGACTGAAGTTATACGGTAAGCGTAAACGCACCAAAACAAATTAACTAAAAAGTGCTGTAGGCAATGAAATCCTGAGCACTACGCGTTTAACATTTTGTGAAAATACGGTTATCGTAACAAAAAAAGTGTGACTCAAAAGGTTACCAAGGTTCAAAACTGTTGACCGCGCGTACTGAACAATATGTAACACTTCGTTTAAACATCGTATTACTTTGTCACATTTAGTTTGAATTTACTTGGCTGTACGCTCAACTTTGTGCATTTTTATCAGAAAATATTGCTTTGCCATTTCACGGTCTACCACTTTTAGCGCAAAAGTTGACGCGCTGACTTTTAGGCACAGGACGTTTATGCTCCGCCAATTATGCAGCGTGACTTTTTGGCACCTGGACTTTCATGCACTGAGACTTTTAGTCGCCAGAGGTAAAAAAAATTTTTTCTAAATTTTTTTTTCAAAAAAAATTTTTTTGTTTCAAGTGACAGTTTTTTTTCAAAAAAAAAACAATGTTTTTAATTTTTATTTTCAAAGACGTATTTTTCGTTCAAATTAAAGCTTTTTTCAAACAAAAAAGTTTACGTCGATTAAAATAAAGTTTTATTTCGATAAAACTGTTTTGTTTAAAAAAAGCTTTTATTTGAAAAAAAATACGTTTTTGAAAATAAAAATTAAAGAATTGTTTTCTTTTTAAAAACAAAAAAATTTTGGAAAATTTTTGAAAAAAAATTTGTTTTGGTTTTTTGCAAAAAATACCCTTTAAAAAAAATTTTTTTTTAATTTAAAAAGTCTCGGCACCGAAAAGTCCAGGCGACTAAAAGTCCCGCACTAAACGTCCGAGCTTAAAGTCATGGTCCGACCATTTCATGTTGGTGTGTATTCACTTGACTCGAACATTTTCGGGCAAGTTCAAACCAACCGAAGGCACAGGAGTGTTAAGTTCAGTCCACATTCGCTGCTGATCATCGTATTCTAACATGGGATACTTGTCCGGGGAGGAAACAGCCGAGATGCAAATGTTTCCATCCTCTTTTCGGAAAACGTTTAACCTGATTGTGTAAAGAAGAAGAGGCTTTGGAAGAACGTATCCCATAAAATTCCAAGTCCTTCTTTCTAAATCCAGTGCTTCCACCTCCCACACGTTTCTTCCAGTCAAGTTGTTGTCAATTCCTCCAATAGCCCAAAGAAGTCCATCACTTCCCTCAATCATAACGTGATAACCTCTTGGATATCTCATGAAAGAAGGCAATTTCTCCCAACTATCTGTTTCTGGATCATAGCAAAAAGTCTTTGCAGAGGCAGCGTTTTCAACAAATCCACCGCTAAGATACATTTTCCCTCTAGTCGCTACACCAGCGGTCATGTAAAGACTCTGCAAAACAAAACAAAAAATGACTTCAACACTGCTATAGCGTTTTAAACTGGTTTTAATGATTTTATAAGATTACAGTATTTTTATTTTGGAATTTTACTTTGCATTTTTCTGTATATCGGTTGCTCTTGATTTGCTTTGGTTATTGACCTAATTTTGTGAATAGCAGAAAACACTCCAGCCAAAATCGGTCATAAAAAAAAATAGCAAGAGTTTGCATTCAAAACCTAAACGTGATTGATTGCATATCTGAAAATGACTGAAAAATTACGTCAAATTCGAAAAATTGACCAAAATTCTGAGCGAAAAAATAAACTGAAATTAGTGTGTTCCAATTTATTTCATGTGCTTACAAAAAATCAATATTTATTACAGCAGAGAAGTTGAATCTCAATCAAACAGCACGGTAATTAGAGCTACAGCTAATTACCTACTTAACAAACTACTCACAATTTTAATATTGCTTGGCTTGATCAGGTGATACTAATACGGAATTAAAGTTTGAACTGTCGATTGTCACTCAAACGTTGCTCTCTAGGAATGAGGAGGGGTATTGCCTTCAAAATCGGCACGCTTACTACAGCAATGCTTTTTAAATTAGTAACTTTTTAAAAAGTTATGAAAATTAGTATTTATTTACCTCAGGAAGTTCGGCTACGTTCGACCACGTATTGGAGGAAATATCGTAGCATTCACATGATTTTAAGCCACCTGTTTTGTTGCGGCCACCAAATACGAAGATGCGGTCGTGATATGGAAATGCTACGAAATCTCCGCGACGATCATTCATTGAAGCCAGCTGAATAAACGAATTCAATCGAGGATCGTAGCGAAGCACAACATTGCTGCAAACAGAGGTGAAATTGTTTCAAACGCGTGTCGCCTCAATTGACTTAATAACTGGTACAGTGCAAGAACAAAACAGAGAATTATTTTAAAGCCTAGTTTAACGCTGTCACGTTATTAGAATTTTGGAGCATATAAAACATGTTACCAATTTCAACGTGTACAATGCAGTTCTGAAATATAATTTGAATGCTACAAAATACTTTAAAAAATTACAGACTTAGTACTTACTGCTTGGTTTGAAACTTTGAAATTTGCATTACAGCTTTCTGAGTTGACGTTTAGCAATTAAAATGACAGTTTGGAACGCAGACCTGATGCTATACAGCGGCAAATGGACGTGAAAATTGCAAGGTCTCTCTGTTGTTTCATAGCCCAAAAGATTCGCAGCACACAGTACCGTATAGTAACGGAAATTACTTTCTACACCATCTTACCTGAATCCACCGTCCACGTCTCGAGTACCGCCTAGAATAAAAAGAAAGCCATTTAGTTCCACCACACTGTGGAATGGATCTCGAATGTGGGTTTGAGAGTTATTTACTTTCGTTTGAGCACCGCTGGGAAGTGTTATAGTTGAAGGAGCAAGAACTCCGTCAATGGAAACCCAGGAATGATTCGATGTTCGTAAGGTCGTTTTTTGGGTCTGCATCAACGGTTGGTTGTATAAATCTTTGTGATATAACAAAGCACTCTTCAAATGCTTGTGAAAAACAGGCCCAAACTTATGTATGCCAGACACTACGTTATTGTTTTCGTCAACATCAAGCTCATTTAATATTTCTTGGCATGCAGGAAAAATGCAATCAGGCTGGATAAGAGCAAATCGAACGTTCGATATAATTGATTCTTGTTCTGTTTCTGTCGTTGTTTCATGGCTAAGTAGCCACCTTAGGACAATTTTCAGTATTGAAAGTTCACTTAATGAATTTGATTTTCCTCCGAGGCCTTCGCTTTGCAGAAGCCATAACAAGTCTTCTGCTTGAAGATATTCTACTTTGGCGTTTGTATGATCAAGTTCTGTAAAATGTTCAAAGAGGTAATGGAGTAGTTCTTGAATTAGTTCATTCAAGGCAAGATCATGGGCAACAAGGAGAATATAGCTGGCGTTCGAGAAAGTTAAGTGTGATGTTAAATACTTGCAGCAAGTATCAATCAAACTCGAGCACTGCAAGTAAACAGCGAAGTCTAAAATGTCTAATGCGTCAACCCACCCATTTAGTTGAGTATTGCCTAACCGTACAAAGTTCAAGTAACGCCGCAGATATATTCCATCGAGTTTTTTCAAATCTATGTTTGTTTTGCTCTTTTCTACCATGTTTAATGTAAACATTGCACGAAAATAGTCCGAGCTAGCGACCAAAAGGTCCTTTTTTGCCATGAAGCAACCACAATCAGTAACAAGTTTTACATCACATTCGTCGTCATGATGGGAAGAATAATCCATTCGGGGTAGTTGTATCTCTTCCGCTTCTTGGCTGGTATCTGTGACTAAACTTGTAGTTTCACTGGAACGCGATAAAGTGCTACTTGTTTCAGATAAGCTTTCACCAACTTGTGGCACGGCCATGGAATTCTTAGTCTTGGAACTGGTATTCGTGACGGATTGAGGAGCTTTGCTTTCAGCACGTTGCTTTGTAGTAAATTTTATACATCCTGGGTTAGGTATGTTACATGAAATATCCCTCTTTTTGAACTTTCTCGATTCTTCATCGAGATAATCAGAGGGATTTATTGCTTTTTCAGATGTTACTTTAGTCATAGATCTTTTCATAATTAACAAATTTCTAGATAATCAACAAAAGAAACCCTTACGTAAAGTTCGTCGCAATCTAAACAACTTAACCATCTGAAACAAAAAGCTTAATATTATGTACTCTGTAATCCTGTAAGGTACTTCAAATTCAACTTTTTTAATGCTTTTTTATCAAATTCAATGTTAAATTGTAAGATGACAATTAACTCTTTATTTAGCATTAAAATTTGTAGAGCCTAGTTGGGCTGGCTGAATAGCATTTCGCAAAATTGTATTATTTAACAGTTCATGAAACTGCTCAGCTTCAAGCAGTTTTTCTTTCAAACGGTTGGATGGATGGTAATTGAAAAAAGAAGTACGGTGTTGGCTATTGCAACCACTGTTGCACTAAAAACGAAAAACGTAATTTTGACCGGCCATTTTATTGATTGTGTATAGTGCTTATGCATTCGCCACCGTCTATTGTCCAATATACATTGTATAAGTCCTAAAATGAAAGGGCAAACCCGGTCGTTAGAATGTAATGACTCCATTGTGCTTTGCTTCTAACCATCAAAATTGTTAAAACTCTGTTCATTACCTTCAATTAAATTTTATAGTTCCGATTCGTGCTTTCAATAACCGTACAGTTAATGGAAATACGGTGATGCATAAAAAGTGGTAACATGAAGCAAACATATACAGTACAAGATCGCCCCAGGGCCGCAAAAAAACTAAATAACCAACGATTCCGTAATGCAGAAAGGTTAAAAAAATAAACAACTAATTCGACATTTTAAACCAAACTGAGATATTTGAGGATATAATTCTTTTTGCTTACTTCTTAATTTAAAGAGCTGTATAATTACATGCTTTTATATTAGATATCAACGCTTCTGCCTTATTAAACACTCTCCTCATTTAACTTCAACAAAATTGCAGCAGTTGCAAGCTGCAATATTGCTTCGTTTTCCTGCTTAAGGCAATTTAGCTGAATGCTTTATTTCTTACAAAATTCAGCAAGATAAGTATTCAATGTCTGCATTTAAGAAACGCTGCTGCATTTATAAAATTAATACTGAAACCTTTTTTCGTTGCGAAATTGCTGAAACGACAAAATCAAGAGACCAAATATTTACCGCTTTGAAAGCGTAAATAAATACATGCCCTGAAAACCAAAAGTAAATATCAAGGTTGACCCGACCTCAGTGCAAACAATATTGACAGACCAAGTGTTGGACAAAAATTATTATGTTAAAAACAAAAACTACTCAAAATTTGATTGCGTAACATGAAAGCTAATAGCTGTCTTTTCTTACTATACTAGCTGATAAAGAGTAATGTGACAAGAGCCAGTGAGTTGAATCAATCAATTTAGATATTGTTCATCTCTTATTAACTTGTTTGGCAATGCGTTATTGCAGCAAATGCAAAACCTTGTTTTATTGGTCATTTGTCGGCCATCAACGTAAATTTTTAGGGAAATGACTGAAATAAATTACCCAATTTGGGCAAAATGACCAGAAATATTGGCAAAATTTCGCATTCAAGACCTAAAATAATCCTAGCTATGATGAAAATGACAGAAACGAATTCTTAAATGACAAAAAAAATACGCCCAAATCTGGACATTAGAACAAAATTTCTGAGCAAAAAAAATATACCCTGAGCAAACCAATAAAATATCATTTATGCATACAACATAACGCGAGCAATCCACTGTAATATGAATGAACTCAACTGTTTTTTGTTAACACCATCTGCTGAGTTTGACTTTTTGGTCTATAAATAAATAGCCGTTACTCTGGCAAGGGACTCTGGGCGGATGGTATACTTGAAAATAAGAGCGAAATAGCAAAACATCTTCGAATGTTTATTTTAAGATCAGAAAGAACAAAAACCAAAATGTACATTGCGTTTTTAACGAGTGCTCAAGATATTGATTATAATGGGTAAAAGTGAATCGAAAATATTTCTCTCGATGTCAAAATTATAGCGAAAGTTCTAAAACTATTTTTTCATAGCTTACTAGATTTTTATGCTCCTTCTGTTATTTCGTATATAAATTCCTAACCACTAACCAGTCTATATTATACATAAAGTTTGGATTTGTGTCATCTGCGATTCATTATTTTGGCTCAAAGTGTCCACCAGTCAGCATCAGATAATACCAGTTTTTCATCAGCTACATACGAGGTACATTTTTCATTAGCTCGTAGACCGTCTCGTACAGTTGATGTTGGTTTTCCAGACTGCTTTTTTTCAGTCATTTAACGGTCATTCAATAAAATTGTTTGTAAATGACTGAAAATAACAATAATGTAGATGTTTCGGTCAAAATTGAAGACCAAAAAAATGAAAAAGTCGGTTTATTTTTGCAGTTCTAAAATTGCACTTGCAATTGCAAAAATGACCTGAATTTTCTTTAAATGACCGAAATAATATTTCCGAAGTCAAACATTTCACCGCAAATTCTGAGCGAAAAAATAAACCCAGTCTCCAAATACAACCATAACAGCTAATTGATGAAAAGCATCAAGTGAATGACGCATGATGCTGCTGCATCCACAAATATGGTGTAAAAAGATACTTCAAAGTAGAAGGGTATTTGAAAGCTAGCACAATTGGGACTAAATCACGAAGGGTTGAGTCAATGGATATCTATGTACCTTTGCTTTTGCTATATCGATTCCTCTCTCTCTCTCTCTCATGCTGGCAATGCTGCACGGATCCTATCTTTAGTGCGAGGTTCTGCAGAAAAGAACTAGAATGTGACATCGCCAGCGATATCAGAGAACTACGCGAAAGTGTCTGACTTCACTGAACTAAAGAACTTCATAGTGTTCCGATTGCATTAAGCGTGTTTACGGTTGTTGAAAATCAGATCTGAAGTATATCGCTTTCGAATTTCATAATGTTCCTTGAACTTGATTGGATTTGGGATTTACAGCTTTCAAAATTTAAATGTCTAGCAAAAGTACCTATAAAATGTCAATCAAAATTTTTTAACTCTGCTTAGTTCTCGTTTTACCTTTTAAGGAGTTTGTTGCAATTTTCACTTAGCAGTGAAGCGCAATTGCTAAAAATAAACAAAACCCGTGTTAAAACAAATATTTCGACATTAACTTTTGCTTTGATTATAACAACAGAAGTGTGAACAGTTCTACTGCTTTTTTTCAAAATTTAAGAACTAAATCAAAACAATGCCTGCCTTAGCAATTAGAATGGAAAAAGATACGTACACAAGCAAAATATAGAAACAAAAACGCAAATGCTTATAAACTTATAAGTGATATTGCTGAGGCTAACTTTTCGATAACTTTAGAGTCATAACTCATATTAATTTACTCAACTCTATGCTTTCCAGAATCGTAGCACAACTATACCGAAAAACTATCGACCGTATTTATAAGAGTATAAATTTTGTCGTAGTCTATCTTTTCCATAAAAGTTTGAATTTTAGCTGTTCCGTTACAGGGACACCTTCATTTTGGTACCCCAAATTTTGTCACATTTTATTTCTTTGACTTATATTTATCTATTCTGAAAATTTCATCTGTCTATCGAAAGTGGTTAAAAAGTTTGAATTTTGGCGGCTCAATTTAAGGGGGACCCATATTCAGGTACCTCCAAATTTTATCAAATCTTATCTTTCTTCTATAATTATTTACCTTAAAAATTTCATGTGTCTAGCTTAAAAGGTTAAAAAGTTTAAATTTTGGAGGGCTCGTTCTGGGAAGACCCCCAATAATGGCACACTCGATTAAGGTATCACCAACTTTTGTAAAGTCTAGCTGTTCATTTTTAATAGCTACCCATTTCGAAAATTTAATCCATCTACCTCTAACGGTCCAAAAGTTCAAAATTTTGGAGGACCCGTTGAAAGGGGATCCTCCCAACCTGGCACTCTCGATTTCAGGCGGACACTAGTCCTACCTGAAATGTACAATCGCTCAAAGTTTGAATTTAATGCGTTTTGCGGTTCAAAAGTAGATAGCTCGGAAAGAAAAACAAAAAACGTTACTTATAATCCCCAAAATTGGCACACATGACGCTTTCATTAATTCTAATGTCGAGTCCAAATTTTAACTTTCTACATTTAACTGTTAGTTAGTCATAAGCTTAACTCTAAATCAAAAAAATTTGCAATAGATTGCAAATGTAATGATAGACTTTGCATTAACGTGCAACCGGCCGGTAAATCAGTTAATTTGAAACAACAACACACACAGTTAAATTTGAAACCACAACACTGACTATTTGATACGCAAAAAAACATATCCACTGATTTGAAGCACACCAACAAATTTAACATACGCTGTTTTTAATCATTTTATGTCCGTCTCCATATAGTATTTACTACAGTACTTAGTCCACAATAAAGAGAAAGATACTTTGCTATCGAATTTTTGGAATGTAATGTAATGTAATTACATTTTATTCACCAAGTTGCTCTGGCCAGGAGACAGCGAAGGGACCTTTCGGTTTTCGAGTCAAGCTGCCACCTGCCCACCTGTCTACCACACACGGCGGAGGCTTCACACTGTCCCTTTAGTTGCTGAACGTCAAGCAGGGAAGCTGTGAATACCAATTTTTATAGTCTTTGGTTTGACCCGACCGGGAATTGAACCCAAGTCTACCGCTTCAGTTGCAGACGCTCTATCCACTTGACCATTGATCGGTTGAAAGCCTATCTCAAACCAAGATTTTATTTTCAATTGTCAAATAAATCAAGTACGCGCGAATGTCTTGTAGTTTTCTACAAGTTGTTTAAAAACGTATAATTTTATTGCTTGCAACATGACACATCACTCTTTTTCTAAAGCAGGGGTTCTTAAGTAAATAAACTTACCCCCAGAGGGTAAATTTTGCTTACCGAGGAGGTAAATTTGCTTAAACTATAAACTGAAGCAAACTTCAATTTCGAGCATCAAAAAATTGCCAGTGTTGCCCTGTGTTGCCCCTACGCTACATTTTCGTTGTTCAAAAAGAGGACAGTTCGGAAACCTACTAAAGCGGAAAACCAGCAGAAATTTGTGGTTTCCGGTCTGAAGACCTTTTTTTAATTTTATTTTATTTTTTGGAGATCACCGCAAACCTAAAATAACTTTACTTTTTTCATTTGGCAAAGGGTAAACATGACCACAAAGGTTAAAAGATGGGGGTAAATCATAATGTTTTTATTTGGCAAGGAGTAAACGAGACAGAAAAGATGAAGAACCCCGGTTCTGAAGTGTCTATTATTAATACAACCATATTTAGCTAGTAAGTCCAACTTGGCAAATCATGACAAGCATAAGGAACTGGAGATACTTAGTACAGTTATCTTTTTAAAACAAATTCAAGAGAATACGTAAAAAGTTTTCAGATGTTCAATTTTCAAAATTTTTTGTTTCTTTAATCTTTTTCCATTAAAAAAAAAAAAAACGAAAAAGTGCCAGAAGAGCAACCTGTCAAAACGCTAAAATTGAACATAATCAAAACATATTAAGGCCTCGTTGGAAACTTGCAGAGATCTAGAAACAAGAAAACACCAATCTTTTGGCGTCGAAGATTGGAAATGACAATGATAAACAATTGCCCACAAGTTAAATTTTTTCATGAATAAATAAATTTTAATTACCTAACGTGACTGGTTTACATCAAACACCCGTTCAAGCAACAAGCAATAACTCCCTGACTTGAGGAAAAAGCAGAACTTCAGCAACATTCTTGTACAGGTAAAGCCCAATTCACACTGGCGTCGCGATCGCGTCAGATGACGCGTTTTCAACGATCCTGACGCGTAAGCGCGACGATCAATTCACACTGAACGATTTGTCGCTTTAACCACGTGTTTGCCATGACGCGCTGTCGCAAAAACTCGCAGTTGAACGACCGCACGACGAAGTAGAAATGAGTTCTACTTTGTCGTTCGTCGTGAGAGCGTTGTTTCTGCAAAATGGATATCAGAACTTTTTTTGTTGAACGAATCGTACAGATTAATTCAGTTTATTGCTCTATTGCACAAAAACTCTTATAATGCTCAAAAATTTAGCTGAAAAACATTTTGGCGAAAAAGGTGAAAAGTTAACAAAAAATTTGATTAAAACGTAGGCAAGAGTACCCAAAAAACAGTTGCGTGTCATATTTAATGACATGTTAAGGAAAATGCTGGCAGTAATCTAGCGCAAGATGCACATTTTGAATATGGTGTTTTCTGTCATTTTTTTAACAAGAAAAAAAATTCATGCAGTCAGGTAATGATTTTCTCCTTTCCCACAAATATTCGATTGTTGTATAATAGGACGACCGACTTTCTCGTCGCGTATTTTTTTCTTTTTTGTTTTGTTTTAGTTTTTCATAATACGCTAAGAAAAGTAAAAGTATTAACTTAAAATGTTTTTTTTTTTTTCGATATTCACGTAACAAAAGCACCTGTCTTTCAAAGCAAAACTTAAAAACTTACTCTTGTAAAAATATAATCAAGAAACATAAACTTATATATTTTTATTATAGCTAAATATAACCACTATAGTTTTCATTTATTTATTTTTTAACATTATGAGGTTCCTGCTTCTCCCCTTCTCCCTCTTTCTTCCCTTCTTCTCTTTGCTGCTATTGTTGGTTTGTTTCTTTGTTAGCGCGCGTTCTCAAAAAAACAAAAAAGATTAGATATTACTGAACAAAAAGTAAAGCTTTAATAACAATAAGTGGCTGCAGACACGAAGACAAAACCAGTCCCTTCGCAGTCTTCTAGTGCCTGTTTTACTATCATTTTTACCTTGCATTGATATATGCTGAATGTGATTAATTTATTTTCTATTTGCATTACCGGTATTTTGTGTTGTTTATCTATAACAGTCAACAAAATAAATTTCAGTTTTGTTCAGTTCAACTTTTGAAAGCAGATAAATCCCGAAAACTAAGATTTTCCGAATAAAAACCCCAAACCCGGTTTAGAAAAGCACACCCGAACCAGACACCCTAGTCAAAACAAACAGTCTGAACTAAGAAGAGATTCCCAAACGTTTTGAAACTTTTGATCGGAATTTAATTTTCAATTTCAACCACAGCGAATTTAGACTTTTGCATCCTTGTTGTTTAACGTTAGACGATTTAACACCACGAATGTCAAAAAAGAACAAGCTTAAAGCCATCATTTCACTCTTGCACCTTCCCTAAACAATGTTTGGCGTTTCTAATAGCAACCGACATATGGCGCTTGGTGTGCATCACAAGCAAAAAGCTCGTCGTCTCGTCGCGTCATGCTGACGTCATGTGACGTGTCATGATGCCAGTGTTTAATGAATGGGCCTTAAATCATGCAACAGGAAAAGGAAGTTATTGTTTCACAAAAAATTTTTAAATTAAACAGAATAAAACAAAAATGCGAATTCATCCGCATATTTTTCATTTACTTTTTTAAGGGTAGGTTAAGATTAGGGTTTGAATTCGGGTTAGGTTTGGGATACTGCAGTCTCTTCGAAATACAAATTCCAGAACAAAATTTACTACGTAGAATGCAATTGTTTTCAAGACCCTTGGATGGCGGAAAAGGGTTTCTCCAAATTCAGGGCGACGCAAAAAAACGGTCAAAATTTATTAAAGTTTTGGACAGCACTTGGTCGACGGAAAAGGGTAGTCATGGTCCTCTAGAGGTTCTATCTAGATAGTGCCACCCTCCTCCCCACATACGCTTCAAACAATTTATTGGCATGGCTACAGCAGTGTTTCCATGGCCGACTGATTAGAGGCAGATGTGACCCGGAGTGGTCGCCGAATTCACGGAACGTGAACACCCCAGACTTTTTATCTGTGAGGTCACTTTAAAGACAGAGTGGACATAGCAACAACCCCTAGACTCTCTCTGACCTGAAGGCAGCAATCACAGCAGCAATAAGAAGGATCCCAAAGGAGGAACGTGGGAGGGTCACTGAGAACTTTGCCCCTCAGGTGTCTATAGCGCCGGGGAGCTCATTTCGAGCATCATTTTTTTAAGTTTATGTAGTTCAAAATTGAAACTTTGGAGATGTCTGCTACACGGGCTTGATCTAATACAGCTGAAGTTTTGTGTCAATCTACGCAAAATTTTGGAAGTTATTTAATTTTTAGTGATGACGTTTTCTTTTGTGTCACCCTGTTCGAGGTCAAACCAAACCTTTCGTTATACTCGCTGTATTACGCCGAAGCGTGTAATGAGTTTGCGGGGATCATCGCCGGGTCATTGCGCCTGTACAGCACAGCTCCATTCGAAGAAATGTTGCAGCAATGGTGATCCATCGGCACCATTGTGTCCGATTTGACACGCCAGATATTTGCATTGCAGACTATCCGCTCCAAAAACGAACGCGTAAAGGCCCGTTTATACAGAGCGCAAATGCGAACGCGGAAAGCGGCACGAACACGAAGGCGGCGTTCGCGGAAGAAAGGTCAAAATAAAAAGCAATGAACTCGTTTATACAGAGCGCAAACGTAAACAGGAGCGAAATTTTTTACTTCGTGCGGAAAACCGCGTAGATTGCCTCTAGAGCGAAATTTCAGGCGGTGTTAGCGACGGCTTTGGCGTTCAACCAATCAGCGCTCTCAATTTAGGCTACGCCACCATGTGTATTACTACGTTACAGCACTGATTTACTAACAGACAAATAAATGTAATTCAACGCAGCTCTATCAGGTAATATATGAGGGCGCTTGAAATTTATCGAAAAAGATTTTTTTTTAATTTATTGGCATACTACTCAAAGCAATACACAATTGACATCGCATAAGGCTTGAAATTAATTTCAACTAGCCGACCGCTCGTAGTCTCAACCCCTGTATTCGAGCTGAAATTAAAATTAAACGATTATGCTGACTTTGTTGTTACTCGTATGGTAAAATACAAAAATTTTAAGCATTACTATCTCGCACTACCATTTTCTTCGTTTCTTTTTGAGATTAATAACCCTTTTCCTTTCAGTCTAAATACCAATAATGTAGTACAGTCTTCCTGCTCTACATAACAACCAGTAAAATTTAGGTTGAAGGTGACGGTTTTCGAATGTTCACAAATTTTAATTTCATTTCTTTTCAAATATTATTGGAGTGACACAAGCTCATTTTTGCTTGATTAAACATTCCTTTTCGTTATTGGTCTTTGATTATTGAACAAAATAGAACAACCTACTGGCTGTGATTGTTAAAATCTGGTTACCACTTTGTTACGATGCGGTACTAGTTTCTTAAAATACTTTTACTGTAATAAAAATTATCGTTTTTTTTTTTTGGTTTGGCTTGTGTCTTCTTATAAAAAAGTGCGTAGTAAAAAATTAGCTATGACATTAAACAAATAAGAGACGTTCTTTTTAGTGAAACATAAAGAGTTGTTCTCATCTCTTAAATGACATTAAATAAAAAAAGTGATTACTCTTCAGTAATTAGTGTTGTTTTTTCAAATATCGTAGTCAATTTAAATATTCTCAAAATTGATCGGGATCGAAATTCCTAATAGGCTACAGCCTATTAGGCTACAATAGCCTATTAGGCAATAATAGACTACAGCTTCTGCACTATGATGGAATTCGCCGTGACCGACAAACCGTCTTTCTAATTGATATTTCATACATTAAATTATAATTTACATTGGCAAATGATCGGGCTTTAATACAAAGCAGATTGCGGTTTTTGCGCGGAAAACCTCTTTCTATTAGAACAAATCGCGCGGAAAATTGCCTGTTTTTTCGCTTAGTTCGAATTCGGGTTCGAGCTCTGTATAAGTGGGCCTTTACCGCTTGAATGAGGTTCACAGCAGGGTGGGGAGTGGGGGGTAAGGGTCAAACAATTTTCCTACGGGAAAACAAACTGTATGAGATTACTTACAAACAGCACATAAACCAAGCAATTTTTAAGTCATAGTATGGTTTCACTAACTTTGAAACAACAGCAAACGAAAATGCATTCTTCGTAAATCCAATTTTTTCCTAGGCTTATGGACTACCGGTATCTTAAGAATGACAAAGAAATCATTCGCGGATATTATATTTCAAACACTTTTAATCAGTTTTCTGAACTTACTTCTTTTCACTACTCTTGCAGCTATCAAGATAAACTACTTTTCCAGTTGTTTGCGATAAAATTTTTCGGTAAAACAGTCACTCGAAATAGCAAGTCAACAGCTGGAAAAACTTTTGCTTCCAAAAAGCATTACAAAACCCTTTCGGTTTCATTCAAATTCATAAATTCAACAGCATGCCAACTTTTTGCACTTGATTCTTTCATTCAATTAAACTAAAAGCGGTTTTACCTCGTATTTTTTGAAAAAGCGATGCTATAATTTTAGTCTCACACCCCTAAATGTTACCTTTATTAGCTTTGAACAATGAATAACTCAACAACACCAGCATGAAAATCTAGTTCTAACGCTCTATCTTGCTTGTTGCCTCTGTTAGTCAGTCTAGGGACTGAGATCTAAAAGTATGGCGCACCGGCAAATCAATAAATGATGTAATATAGACAAGGGATTCGATTGCGACATCATCATACGCAATATATCGTCACAAAGACTGGAGCACACACGCTAAACCATTTGTAAGCTAGGCGAAGAAACGCGTCGAATAATAAACAACACGTGAGCTGCCACAGCTTGCGAGCCAATCGTCAACGTTGTCTTGAGCTTCGGCACACGTTTTCACGCACACGTGTTCAGGTGTGCACGCGTTGAGCACGCAGCTAGCGACTGACGCAACATAGCAGAAGAAAATTCAACCTATGTTGCATAAGCAATATTTACTGTCGATTCTAAATCTTTCAAATTTGCGAATTGATGTTGAACAGTATTATTACATTTAATCTTGACGACCCAAAACTAAGCCTAAACATTTCTTATCTTAATTCATGAACTTCGACCATAATGCGACTTACAACTTGTTATTCTGGTAAGCGTAGTCTATGAGTCGTAGCGAAACCACAAGTTAAAGTATATTTCGTCAAGCACTACGATGACAAATTGCGTAACCCAAACAAATTCACTTGTAAGCACTTGACGAGGAAGTTGCGAAAAGACCACAATGGTCATCAAAGTCAGCTACTACCTCTAGCGCATCATCGTTAGTTTTCGTTTTACATAAACGGACGCAGATTTCCCGCAAAAATTTTTCAGCAAATATTGTAAAATCAGGATCTCTAATAATATCCTTAAATCGACGAAAAATACGATTTATTTTAAAGGTTGAGCTGTGGTTCTCAACGTGACTATGTTTCCGCCGAGTTATCAATTTAACTATCATTTGTCGGGCCTGGGCGATATCAGTAGCGTAGCCAAGGGGGCTCGAGCCCCCCTCCTCCATTGACCTGAAAAGTATGCAAAATATCCTGCTTTTAGCACTTTTGAGGCCGATTTTTGCACTAAAAAGGAAAATAGCCCCGGCAATGATATTTGGGATGAGAATTGGTTAAGAACCTGATATGGACCAGAAAAACTGGTTCCCAGCCTGGATTAAGGCTTTTTTTTTGGAGATCACCTAAATTTGGACAGAAAAAACAACTCAATTCGTGTGACGTTCAATGAAAATCTGAGTCAAGATCGTTTGATGTTGTTTCCAGCCTACAAAACATCCCCCTCCGATGCAAATTCCTGGCTGCGCGTCTGGTCGATATTAATGTAAATATTAGGGATGTTCATTGTTATACGCATGATGTTTTTAAGGCAAAACCTATTTTACAACTAGAATATGACATCGCTAGCGATATCCGAGGACTTCGCAAAAGTATTTAACTATATACTGAACCAAAGAACTTCACAATTGCGTTAAGCGTGTTTATGGATGTTGATAGTCATATCTTAAACACATCGCTTTCGAATTTCATAAAGTTCCATTAACTTGATCAAGTTTGTGGTCAATGGCTTTCAAAATTTAAATGTCTAGAAAAAGTATCTATAAATACCTATTAGCTCTCGTTTCAACTTTTAAGGAGTTGGTTGAATTTTCGCTTAGCAACGCAGCACAATTGTTAAAATTGCAGTTCCGAGCAAAACCCTTATTAAAACAATTATTTTGACCGTAACCTTTAGGTCCGATTAAAACACAGAAACAAAACTTTTTGATCTGAAAATGCCAATGTGATTTTTGGATTTTGTAACTTACATTATCTTGATCAGAACTTTGACGCACCATCCTAAATATTAAATCTACACCCTCAATTAGCTCACTGCAACATTTAAAAAAAAAAATTTTGTGTACTCACATATCAGTTCTGATTTTTCTCAAAATATAAGAACTCTTCTATTGATTTTTCTCAAAATTTTAGAACTAAATCAAACAATGCTTGCCTTAGCAATTGGCATGAAAAAAGATACGCATACAAACAAAATTTAGAAACAAAAAATCAAGTTCTTATAAATTTCTAAGTGATTTTGCGGAGCCTAACTTTACAACGACTTCACATTGAAAACTTAATTCACTCAATCAACTCTATGCTTTCCAGAACCCTATGTGTAATGTTTAACGTCAAACAACTATTTAGCAAAAACTATCTACTTCTTTTGCACATTACGCTCTTTTTATAGCTCATTTTAACAGCTTTGAAGTTATTCGCTTTCAAATCTAAAGGTCTCGAAAAGTTATCAAAATAATGAAGTAACGTCAATCAAAAAGCTATTACAGCAGAAGTGCGTAACAGATTTTCAATTTATAATGAAATAACATAAAACGATCTTTAAAATTCCAACGACTTTATTACATTAGCCAAACTCAACAATAACCCAGTGGTGGCAGTAACGAATTACTTTTTTAGTAATTTTTACGGTAATGACATGACTTTTTCAAAAAAGTAATTTTTGT
Organism: Trididemnum nubilum; assembly: GCA_963965965.1. Classification (NCBI taxonomy): domain Eukaryota; kingdom Metazoa; phylum Chordata; class Ascidiacea; order Aplousobranchia; family Didemnidae; genus Trididemnum; species Trididemnum nubilum. Next base: position 9,126,568 of record OZ014479.1, read on the forward strand.
GGTAATTTTATTACTTTTTTAGAGGTGTCAAAATTACTAATTATAAATTGCTTTTTAAATGTTACTTACAGACAAGGTGCAGATCACAAAAAAGTGTTTGCGGTTGAAACAACGCGCAGTGTATAAGTTTGCAACGTGTTTGTGATGACGTCGCCATTCTGGCAGTATCGAGGAGTAATACTTGATTGGCTGCTTATGTTAGATTCCAACCAATCAAAACAGACTTTATGTGAGAATGACCCATGGTCGTGCTATTGGCCGCATACCTTGCTGCGCGTCAAAAGAAGTCGATGAATATGATAGATTAGTTCAAACGTAAGCACACAAGCGCAATATCACTAGAAAAACGCCATTTAGCAGAGCGAACCAAAGGCCAACATATTGGATATTGTACACCCAAAGTACAGTATATGATTACATCCATCATTCAGCACCAAAGCTTTCCTAATATAATTCTTCAACAACTTTGAAGAGCAGCTAAAAGATTTTTTCAACGTCATGAGAACAGTTTAGTAAAAAACCTCGGCCATCCAGCAGAAATCTATCAAAGCCATTAAGCTCAAGTGCTTCAACGTCTTAAACGTTGCAGTAATGCCATAAGTTTGACTCTTCCAATTTTGTGTGACACCAATTTATTGTGAGAATTCATCGTATAGTTTGAAGGTCCATTTAAGGGCTAATTGTCCAACATGGCGTAGCCAATAGAGGTGGAGTCGAGGACATAAGGCTCGAGGCCAAAGCCAAGACCAAAGACACAAACAAAACCGAGACCAAAGCCAAGACCAAGGACAGCCCTTTCCAGGACAGAACCTCTCGAGGCCAAGGACAGGAATGCTCGAGGCCAAGGACGCAAGCGCAAGTTTCTCCACAAAAAAAGATCTTCAAAATTTTTTTCAGACGATCTCCAAAATAAAAAATAGAAAAAAAAGGTCTTCAAATAAATTTTTCAGGCCATTTCCAGAAAAAAACGTCTTCCAAAACATTTTTCAGGCGATCTACAAAATTCAAACAATTCAAAAAATAGTGCTCAGGCCCGGCGCCAGAATAGCGTGACAGGGGGGGCAGAAATAAATTTTAGGGGGGCACGAGAAGTTTATTTTGAGTGAATTCGAAAGGGGCACGGGGGCACGAGAAATTTATCCCACTCTGGATCAAATGAACAAGGTGAGGAGGAAAAATTTCAAGGGATTTTCCGACGAAATCGGAATTTCAAGCAATTTTTCCGGCCGAAAACAGGTGATCTCCGAAAAAAAAAAAGGTCTTCATCCAAAAACGTCACAAAATCCGGTGTCAGTCCACAAAAAACACTAATTTGTGCCTCAATTTGCGCTCCAAAAGCCCCGAGCCTGTTAATTTCTTCGGGGCACAGTCAGGGGTGCCGGAACGTCAAAAGGGCAATGGGGGGGCAGCTTTTTCAAGGGGCACTATCAATACTGTACGCACAGGCATTACCACCAACATTGCAGAAATACTGTCAAACAATTAAACACTTCACCAAAGCCAAAGTACTCAGTACGTCAAATAAACAGTAAAAAATAACAACAAACAAATTATCAATTAAATAAGAGCAGTCTCTACCGCAGAATGCCATCGGAGGTTTGGGAGCAACGCCCCCAACAGCCGGAGGCAAGGGGGTCTGGGGGCGGAGCCCCCAGCGCTCGGAGATTTTGCAATTTTTGTGCAAAAATAACTTAATTTTAGGCCTATTGTAGCAAAAATTAATGCTTTTAAATTGTGGCATAAAAATTAGTAGTGCTAAAACACGATTAAACCGGCTGCGTAAATGAGCAGATTGGCTATGAGGGTGGTGGCTAATGGTAAAATTTTAGCCTTTTTATAACAAGCTGGTAAACCCCAAAACAAAAAAATCACAAATTTTAAACTAATTCGTCTGCATTTACAAAACAAGATAATTTTGAAAAAGATGTTTATTTCCACCACATCTCACATCTCCATCCCCAACGAGTACTTTGCGGTTACGTCTGGACAAGAAATGGATCTTGCTCCAGTTATTGCAATGAATTTTATGTGTTACAAGTTTTTCTTATATTAATCCGGTTTGAGCAGGGATCCGGATCACCTAGATTCGCCTCTGGTAACGTCAGCGTCATTCGTTCCGACTAGGGCTACAAACAAACTTAGAACTTTGAATGTCTGGCGCCAGAGTAGCGTGACTGGGGAGGCATAAATAATTTTTTTGGGGGGCACAAAAACTTTGATCCCTTGAGTTCGTGAGTGACGACCGTAAAAACAAAAAAAAAAATTCTTCACCGCAGAATCTGCGAAAGAACGGTTCTTGCTCACGAATTCTGGGGTGATGATCAGTATTTTGGGGGTCTCAAGTCTCGAACTGCATTTCAGTGGCACCAAGCCTGTTACTTTCTTTGAGGCATAATCCTCGCATAGGGGGGCACAGTTCTCATTTGGGGAAGCATAGCCCCGGAATGCCCCCCTTGGCGCTGGGCCTGAGGCAGTGCTGTCGCCAGAGCAAATGAAGTGAGGGGGCACTAGCCAAAAGTGGAGGGGCACTAAAATTAGCAGAGGTGGAGTCGAGGACACAAGGCTCGAGGCCAAGGCCAAGGACACAAAAAAAATGCGAGGCCAAGGCCAAGGACAGCCTTTCCGAGGACAGACACTTTCGAGGCCAAGGACCAAGGACACAAGCGCAAGTGCTCTCCAAAAAAAAAAAAAAAAAAAAAAGGTCTTCACAAAACTTTTTCAGGCGATCTCCAAAAATAAAAAAAAAAAGAAAAAAGGTCTTCACAAAAATTTTTCAAGCGATCTCCACAAAAAAACGTTTTCCAAAAAATTTTTCAAGCGCTCCACAAAATTTTAATAATTCAAAAAATAGTGCTGTCATCGAGCCGAGGACAGGCCAATTTCCGAGGGCTTGAGGCCTCGAGGCCAAGGCCAAGGACTTGACCATCGAGGCCAAGGACTTCAAAATCTGTCCTCGAGGACTCCACCTCTGAAAATTAGCATATAAAAACTAATCTCCAGATCGTACGGCTGCAACTATGCGCAATTTTAAAATAAGGCCGGCAGAGCTTCTTAAGTTGCGGCCCATAGTCGCTTAAAAAATCTATCAAGAGCAATGAATGCTATCAGACGTGCAACCAGAATTTTGCTAAGAGGAGTGAACCAAAACTAAATTTCTTTTTTGCACAAAAGCCGCTGAACATACAACTCAAACGTGTCACAGACGGGACATAGTCACTAAATATTTAGTGACTGTGAACGGGGCTTGGGGCGGAGCCCCAGCCGCTAAGCGATTTTGCAGCAAAAAAGTAGCAATTTTAACCCCATTTTAAACACATTTCACACTTTTTGAAGCCATATGAATAACTCAATAACGAAAGTTTTGAAGTAATTTCAAAGAATTAAATTGCTTAGCATCTTCAACCCCCTCCTTACTTTAAGTTAAGTCTAAAATACGTTTAAACGCTTGCGTTTTAAAGTAAAATTTTCTAAGTGAGTTGGTTAAGGGAGCTTATGCCCCTTCACCTTGGTTGTGCCACTGACTGCGACCTCAAAATCTTGAGTGTGCTCTAAAAATCAAAACAGCTGGTTTTTGAAAAAAAATGTATCAGATTCTGCAGGCTTACATCTAACTTTGGCGACACATCTGTATAGGCGTGTTATTAAGACGGAATATTGCGTCAGATTTATGTGACACAGCAGTTGGTTGCCTGCAATTTCGCAAAAAAATCGAGAAAACGTCAAAGGAGAATTATGTTTGAACGTACTTATTCCTTTTTCCATCATTGTGTGTTGCCTTGTCACAAAGTAATGTTCCAAAAACAGTATTTTGAGTAAACCTAAATGGGGGGCACAAGTATCCGTTAGGGGGGCACGGCCCCCCTGGCTCCCCCGTAGTGACGGCACTGGCCTGAGGCCTACAGACATTGATCCTTGAGTTCTTAATTTGAAATTTTGTAGCACTCTATATCTTCGTAGCGTAAGTTTAAACTACTGGAACTAAATCGGGTGTCGCAGCTCACAGGCTAACCAAACATATTCCACAAGATTGCTCTTTTATTTTATTGGTACGTTATTTAGAAATCATTGAACACACGCCATTTGTTATTATTGATTTCAATGAACTTTTTAGCGTCAATTAATGGAGAGTAATTTTGCTTATAACGAAAGATTTTTTTTTAAATAAAAATTGTACTGCAACGTGATTTGAATCGACAAAAATTTTTATTACGTTTTCTTTCTAGCAAGGGCTCTGTTGGTTGACAAGCCACTAAACTTTAATTCCTCAAATGCTTATTGTAACTCCAGTACGCTTTCGCGTGCCATCAGTTTAAACTGACGCTAGGAGGATATGAGTTAAGTTTCATCCAATTGATCAGCTTTCACGAGCTAGCAAAAAAAAAAAACGTACAAATGTAGTGTAGCCTACTGCAAGTTGCTACTAACTTTTTACTGTGTTAAATGCTGTCGTGCACAATTGGGTCATTTGTCGGGTCTGTTGTTCACAAACCCTTAAATTAACTGTTAGATCTATTGTTCATAAACAATTAAATTTATACTGCTTTGGAAAAGCGAGCTTTGAGATTAGCAAACGTTTGCTTCGTTACTATCGTACTGAAAGGCAAAGGGCAGTACTGCCCCCCTTGCCCCTCCTGGTAAAAGGGCAGGGGGGCAGCTGCCCCCCCGTTCCGGCACCACTGGGCACAGTCCTCACTTGGGGAGCACATTTTTTGTTTGGGGCGGCACAAGCAACCAGGTGGGGGAGCACGGCCCCGCTATGCCCCCCCATGGCGCCGGGTCTGATAGTGCTGTTCTCGAGCCGAGAACAAGGCAATTTTCAAGGACTTGAGGCTTCGAGGCCAAGGCCAAGGACTTCAAAATGTGTCCTTGAGGACGTCCTCGGGACCAAGGACGTCCTTGAGGACTGCACCTCTGATAGCCAAGTTTGGCATGTCTTATTTTTTTCTAATATTAGCCTACCGGTAATCCTAAAATATGATATGCCTAGCTGGAGTACTTCGTAATAAGGATTCAAAAATTTTAAGGAGCTTATTTGGCATAGTTTTCTCAGTGTTGCCGACCCAATTTTGTTACCTTTAACCTTTGATTCATATTAACCTATCCAATAGATTTAATTTATTAGTTTTTGTAGTTTAATGGGGGAGGTGTCAACATAATTGGAAAATTCCCAGGTGACAACATAATTGGAATATGGCATTCCCACATTTTTTCATATTAGTTTTACCTATCTTAAAGATTTTATTTCTCTAGCTTGAAAGGTTAAATTTTGAAGGACCAGTTGGAGGAGTACTCCACAACTGTGGCACCTGAAATTAGTCATATTTTATTTACCGATTCTGATTTTATGTTTCTTTTATATTTACGTGTTCTGATTTTATGTTTTTTTTTATATTTACCTATTCTGAAAGCTTCATGTGTCTAGCTTAAATGGTTGAAAAGTTTAAATTTAGAAGGACCTTCATTTTGTTGCCCCAAATTTTGTCAAATTTTATCTTTACTTCATAATTGCTTGCGTATCCTGAATTTTTGATAGGTCTAGCCTAAACAATTATAAAGTTTGAATTTTGGCATCCTTGTTTGAAGGGGACCCATCATTGTTGTACCCCAAACTTTAAAAAAAAATTTTTTTTCATATTTATCTATTCTGAAATTTCATCAGTCCAGCATAAGTAGTTAAAGTTTAAATTTGGCCTTCTTGCTTAAGGAGGATCCTTTCATTTCGGTACCCCCAAATTTTGTCAAAATTTATTATTCCTTCATATTTGCCTATTCTGAAAATTTCATCTGTCTAGCGTGCGTGGTTAGAAAGTTTGAATTTTAGTGACCCCGTTTGAGGAAAGGATACCCTCAGTTTGGTATACCCAAATTTTGTCAAATTTTATCTTTTCTTCATATTTGCTAACCCTTAAAATTTCATGCGTCGAACATGTATGGTTAAAAAGTTTGAATTCAGGTGAACCCGTTTGAGGAAAGGACCCCTCATTTTAGTACCCCTAAATTTTGTTAAATTTTATCTTTTTTTCATATTTACTTACCCTAAAAATTTCATGTGTCCAGCTTAAAACGTTAAAAATTCTGAATTTTGGCAGCCCCGTTTGAGGCAACCTCCCACCTTGGAACCCTTAATTTTTTTTTGGTTGAGTTTGTTTTTAATATCCACCCATTCCTGAAATTTGATCCATCTGGCTCTAATGGTTTAAAAGTCTAAAACTTTGGCGGCCCTGTTTGAAGTAAACTACCCATTTTGATGCCCGCAAATTTTGTCGAATTTTGTCTTTTTTCATGTTTGCCCACCCTGAATGTTTCATGTGTCTTGTGTATGTGGTTAAAAAGTTTGAATTTTAACACCGCAGTTTAAGGGGGCCCTCATCTTGGTACCCCCAAATTTCAGTCAAGTTTGATCTTTCCTTATTGTCTACTTACCTTAAAAATTTTATGTGTCTAGCTTAAAAGGTTAAAAAGTTTAACTTTTGGAGGGCCCGTTTGAAGAAATCCTCCATTGTGAAACCCCAGAGTTTTGTTAGGTTAATTTATTTTTAATATCTACCCATTCTAAAAATTTGATCCATCTAGTTGTAGCAGTTTAAAAGTTTGAAATTTTGGAGGACCCGATTGAGGGGGATCCCCCAACCTGGCACCCGCGATGTCATTCCCACACTAGTCCTCCCTGATATCTTCAATCGCTTAAATTTTGAATACAGTGCGTACGGTAGTTTAAAAGTAGATGGCCGGAGAAAAAAAGAAAAGGTAAAGAAAAAGAAAATAAAAGTAAGAAAAATAGTGTTCCAGTTGGGGTAAACCAACATAACCAAAAGAAGGGCGGTTGATAGTGTGCTCAAAAATTACAAAACATTTTCCATGAACATCGGTAATCACCAAGACATACCAGTTCAAAATAGACCACTTCCTACCTATTTTCGGCATGTCAAACTTTGGCCACGTGACCAGGCGCCCCCAAACTTGGTTTGCGTCAAGCATTGATAAGCACCCGCATTGTGTAGAAATTTCAGCTTTGCGCGCTACGTGGTTTTTGAGTTCTAGGCGAATTAATATATTTTCAAGCCAAAAATCGCCGTTTTTTTTTATGTTTATTTGTGTGTCAACTCACGATCATGTGACCTACGATCCCCAAAATAGGTACACAAGACGCATTCATTAATTCTCATGTTGAGTTCAAGTTTCAGCTTTCTAGGTTTAACTGTTTGTTCCCCCATAATGAGCAAATCAATCCTCGTATCTACCAAAATTCGCCAACAAAAACAAAGGTACAACGCGCTCACGCAAAGTCCCAATAAAGTAAAAGTTCAGAATCAAGGATGGCAGTACGATACGGTACGTAGGTACTTACGGTACGCATCAATTTCTGCTAAGAAGTACGGTGCGCTGATACGGTACGCCTTTTTTGTAATGATGCGGGTACGGTACGTTGGTGCGCTGTTTGAATTTGCCTACTAAACGTTTTATGTGCAACGTGCAGCCGTGAATGAAGATTCGTGCGACCGCGGCCGACGTGCTTATTGTCTAGGCTATTCTCAAGTAACAATTATAGCCTCTTATGATTTGTCGTTACAATTGTATTATGATGTTACAAGTCACAGTCACAAGAATAGCTAATTGTGATGTCATAAATATTGCCTATGGATGCTAGGAGTCTAGGACTATAGTGGCATGTCACATATTAAAAAAAAAATTGCACGGAAACAACTGCAACATTTTAGCTGATTTCGCTGAGGTTTAAAAATCCCTGACTTTTCGCACATTGGGCCGGCTTTTTGTATGCAGTGGCAAAAGACAGCTGAAGCCGACGGTAAATGTGTGAATCAAGATTGCTAATTTATAGGCTAGTGATTTCAAACTCAGTTAAAGTTGCGAGTAGTTAAAAGCCAGGATGGCAGTACGGTTCGGTGTGGTACGTAAGTAGCGTACGGTACGCCTCAATTTTTGCAAAGAAGTACGGCACGCTGATAGGGTCCGCCTTTTTTGCAATGGTACGGGTACGGTACGTTGGTACGGTACGCTTCAAAAATTGAACTGAAGTACGGTACGCTGGGACGGTACGGTTCAAGGTGCGAGGTACGTAGCACGCAAATTCTGAACGTACCGTACTGCCATCCTTGATCAGAATTACAATTTGGTAGATTTTCAAATAAAAGTACGTCCAACTTTTATTTCGTTTGATGTGTATAAATTTTGATTAAGACATACAGATTGAAATTTTGCGGTGTTGCAGCAATAGTTAATGAATTTTAAACTACTTTTCCAATAAGGCAAAATAGTAACACTAAACTAAAGGAAATATGTTAATTTTAAGCTGCAACATCTTGAAAATAGCTCAATGTAAAAAGTTTAAATTTGGTAATGCATTTAAAAAATTTATCCAAACATTTTGATCAAAAGGAAAAACTTGACCTGAGTGTTTTTTTGATAATTATGATTTCATCATTGTAACACTATGCAAAGTACACAACAGTAAATCGAAAAATTTTCATTTAGAAGTTTTGGGCCCGGTTAGCAATGACTTTAATTTTAAATTAAAGATGGTTCTTTCTGAAACTCCTGACCCCCTTTTAACCCTACTTTATTGTGTACATTAAGTACAATGAGTTAAGTACAGTAAAACTTTACTCAACAACAAATTCAAAGAAGTGCTCATAGCAGTTGTAACTCGAACGTGTTTGAATAAGACGCCCTAATGAATCCAAAAACGGGTGAAACAGCTTGTAAGTCGTGCTGGGTTTTAATTTTCACATTAATTGGATAAAAGTCGATTTAGAGAGGAAATCTGAATAGCTTCAATTAGAAACGGAAAATTAAATGAAATTTATAGATTTGAATTTTTTAATGCAAAATGCTGGCAAATTACACAGTCACTACTATCTCAAAAACGCAGCAAATAATTTTTTTTGAAAAGGTTCGATATAGGTTATCACTTGAGATGTCAGATTCCAGTATAATATGACAAACAGGAACTTAACGAACATTGTTTGTTTTAATTTTAAAGCGATAATATAATTGACAATCTCCAGAATTGAAGGAATAATAACCAAGCAAGGAAGTAAAACCTGATTTTTCGATGTTTAATGTGCATTGCGCTAATGCAAATATTATTAAGTGCCTGAAAAGACGCTTTTATTCTTTGGGTCAAAGATTCATATCTTACATCTGCAAACAATAAAGTAAGTAAGTAACATTCCTAAAGTGTGATGCACACTTATTTTGTCTTTTTTTCATGCAGCAAAACCACATTTAAAATCAATATGATGTAAAACGTTTAGCTCTAGACTTATTAATTTTCATTACAAGCAGTTAGTAGCAGAGTTTCAAAGCAGTTGTAGTATTTCTAGGGAAGGTTTACAAACTTTGTCTGTAAACCATTATAAGGGCTTGGCTTTAGGCAACTAAAGACAGAGCGCAAGATATGCTCTTTAATTTTTTTATTTTCTGAAACGCAACGCAACTTCCGCCATTGCAGAATGGGATTTTGGTACCAAATCAGAGAGCAACCTATAGTAGCTTTAGACAATCAAATTATCAGGAAAACCAGCTCATATATACTAATTAGAAGCATACCGTGGAATTTGACTAAACAAAATCTAATTGCAATTGAGACTCAGTGGAATTGAATGACCTAAACTAAAGTTAACATAGCAAGGCAACCAATATCAGAAAAACTCAAAAAAGTGGTCATGTTATTGAGATGTAATCGACTATCCAGCAGAGGTGGAGTCGAGGACACAAGGTGTGAGGCCAAAAGGACACAAAAAAAGATCCGAGGCCATGACCAAAGACCGACTTTCCGAGGACAGATCCTCTCGATGCCAAAGACTGGAATGGTCGAGGCCAAGGCCAGCGACCAAGGACACAACGCGCAAGTGTTCTCATAAAAAAAAAGCCTTCTCGCAGAAAATCGCAAATTTTTCGTGAAATTTCAGACGAAGAAAAAGAAGATCATAATCTTGACCCAATCAAAAAATAGAGCTGCTCTTGGCCGAGAACAAGACATTTTCGAAGACTTTTAGGCTTCGAGACCAAGGACGTCCTTTAGGACTCCACGTCTGCTATCCAGTATGCTGCACACAAAGTGCATAAAACATATATTGCTTTATAGCCCGTACTGATTGCCATTTTTATATTGGGGGAGTTTGGCTATTCTGCTTCATTCGCGGTTTAAAGCCATCTACAACTAGCTACTTTGGAATAAATCTGTGCGTAACAAAATAATTCTACGTTACTTCTCCAAATTAATAAAGACGTCGGATTTAATTTTTTCAAACTATTAACTACTAATTCGCTTTCAGGTTCAAACAATGATGGCTATCCGAAAAATTTTTTTGTATCACGTGCTTTTCACACTAGCTCTTTGCACGTCTACTCTAAAATGTCCAAATTCTTGGACTGTATATAAAGTGGTTGACGAAAAATCGTGGACTCTGACTTCTTCATCGAGAAATTCCGGAAAATGCGGGATCCAGAGAACTACTCGATATAAGTGCTCAAATGACTATGCTATTGAATTTAGTACAGAACGAAAATTGTTTCATAAAAGATACAATTGGAAATTGGCCGACATGAAATGTTTTATTTATGAATTTAATTTGAAATCTTGCAAAGATAACTGTAAAAGTAAAAACGTAAATGTAGAAAGACGTCATCAAACTAAGGGTGGACGAACGTACCTAAACGATTCCTTCTCTGACTATATTGAAGGCTGGACACAATGGACATTTTTTGATAACGTTCCCCTCTTACTGAAAAATTGTGACAAACTTTATTGGACAAGTTGGGTTGAAAAGACAACTTGTACTTTATCATTGCAGAAACTTTATTCAAGATCATGTGTAGATTGTGACAATCACCGCGTTCATTACAATTATTGTGATGCTGATCACACAAAACAGGAAAACTGCAATCATTTTTGGAGCGAGTGGACTGAAGGACCGTGTGTACTGACTGCATGCAATTCAAGAGGAGAGCTTACTAAAAATCGACAGTGCTTGTTCGGTGACAATAAAGAAGCTTCTGATCATTTATGCTCCAATAGTTTGACAGTATTGAAAGAAGATTGCCTTGGCGATGTAGTTCAACAAGCCGCATGCCAGCCTGCCTGGAGCACTTGGGTTGATGGACCTTGCACTACAAACGGATGCAGTGTTATTGGAAAGCGAATTAGAACGAGAGAATGTTTGTATGGAGATGGTACTGAAGCTCCTGATGTTCAGTTATGCTCTGGTCAAATCTCTGTCACTGCAGAACAATGCGTCAATACCGCGAACTTTAGCAACTTTTTGAAATGTCTTTCAGAATCTCACGAGCTGCCCGCTTTGAAACTTTTTACTTTCAAGCAAACCGAACAGACCTCCTTTGCTCCTTCTACTATTATTGATACCGAACAGACCACCTCAACGCTTCCTGATAACAAGGATACCGAGCAGACCACCTCCACACTTGTTGACATCAAGGATACCGAGCAGACCACTTCCACACTTGTTGACATGAAGGATACCCAGCAAGCCACCTCCACACTTTCTGACATCAAGGATACCGACCAAACCACTTCCACACTGGTGGACATCACGGATACCGCAAAGACCACTGCCACACGTGCAATTTTTAAATACAAAGCTAAGACAAAGCGGTTACCAGCCAGATTTGAACAAAGCTTTGCTTCAACAGTTGCGACAAAGTCGTGGACAGCAGAAGGTCACCTCACCAATTTCATCACAACGATTGCTTCATTTATAAAAAGTAATCAGAACTTTAGCTATCCTAACGTTTTTTTCGATAATGGTAACAGCTCTAATTTTCACATTTATGTCGGCGTAGGAACAGTGCTGCTTATTAGTATCATTTTAAACATTTGTTTGTTTGCCAGAAAATTGACAACCAAGAAAAGTAAAGCTAAATGTAGTAGTGGCACAAATTCAGACTTAGAAGATCACATTTACTTTGAAATTGAAAGTAACGATAGTTTTATTACGATGCAAAGAAGAATGGAAGCTCGGAGACCCCATTCGAAAAGGTCTGCTGAACCACAAAGATCAGTTCTTTACTCCCTACCATATATTCTTACTGATGATTCGAATGCCGATGAAATAGTTGAATTGGAAGGCTACATAAATTCCACTAGTCGGAACAATCGACAAGAAGGCAGCTTTCCAGCCTGATCAACTATTAGATTCTTTTTAGCAAGCGAAAATGCTTTGTCATCGCATCAGTAAGATTGTAGTGGCATTGTGATAAACTTGGAGTTGTTCATAGCTGTGGTAGTAGCAGCAGTAAGTGCTAATGCGGGCACGTTTGTTCATTTATTTTGTTATCTTTTAGCTCAATCCTCAATTCTCCTTCGTTGGTTGGCTCTGGAATTGATTGCGCTTGTCTTTGATTTTACCATAGTTGTTATCTTGAGTTGTTACCAACTTTAGTGATTTTTAACTTATAATTAAACGAGGAGTAAAGACAAAATCAACCGGGGTATTTAAAGTTAGGCCAATTGCATTAGACTAGATTGGTGTTGACTCCATCCTTCTTGACGCAGCCGTTCCATATTTTACTTCAAACATGACGTCGAGGCCTCTAGAGTTATAAATGTTAATCATTTTTATTGGCTATCTTGACGTTGATAGCCCTAACAGCGACGCCTTTCTAGTACTAACCTAAAGTAATGCCACTATCAAGCTACCGCATTGAGTCGTTTGCTGTGCACTAATCCATCTGATCTGCAGCTAAACAGATCCGAGCCGGAAAAACAGTAAATTGCACGGAAGCCGAGGTAACAAACGTTTAGTAACAAGCGAAAGTAAGGCTAGAAGAGTTATTTATTAGAAAAGTAGGCCATTTGTTTGCAACTAAGGAAAAGTTTATTTTAGAGTTACAAAATGCTGTAAGCAAATGCAATAGGCTTACTTAGTACTTAAATTGTCGAGGCAACGCGTCCCCTCATCGAGAGTTAGCGTCCCCCCATTTAGACTTAGTATCCCTCTATCGAGATTTCAGCGTCACCCTACATCGAGATTTCACCTCGAAGCCAAGGACGACCTTGACGGCTCCACCTCTCGTGGAGACCTTTTTTTTGTTGGTCTTCGCTGAAATTTGGGGGCAAACTCCGTACCCAAAGAAGAAAATCTTGAATTGTTTCTTGAATTTGGGGCAAAGTTTCTATCAAAGTACTGGCGCATTCCGAATGCGTCTGGTCACGGCTGCGAAAGCGTACCCCTCGCTATGCAATATCTTACAGTTTAAATGCTGGGCTTACTCAAGTACTGGTAGTCTTATTATCAGGTATAAGTTTGAACTTTAAAGCCTAGTAACAAAAAAACCTTATTGCTAGGCTATAATTTAGACTGAAATGTATCTCACAGCTTGATTTTTACTGAGATTGTTCGGCTACCAAACACCACTCTTTTTACAAGCTCGGATCTGTTGAGCTGATAAGATCAAACTGACTAGTGCGCAGCGAAGCGACTCAATGGTTAGTGCAATAACTTAAAAGCGACCTTGCTTTAGGTTAGAACTGGAAAGGTGTCGCCAACGAATTTGTCAACGTCAGGGTTGCCAATAAAAATTTTAAAAATTCATAACTCTAGAGGGCCAGACGTTGTGTTTAAAGTAGAATATCTCTGAAACGGCTGGGTCAAAAAGGAAGAAGACAACGCCAATCTAGTCTAATACGATTTGCCTAACTCTAAATGCCACTGCTATTGCCATTAGTCCTCGTTTAAGTTTACACTGTATTTTGCAAACTAATAAGGCTATTTGGCAATCAGTTTCGTAAGATCCTTTTTTATAACAAGTTGACAACGTTTAATTTTATTTTTGTTTTCACGCTGCAGATTGTTTTTAGACCTTTATTTGAAATTTGGCTTTAGTTTAATTTTTCGTTCAAGCAAGTGCAGGCAAAATATTTAATGTCGAAGTAACCTATATTTCAATTAAATTTTGTTGGCTGTTTAGTTGCATTTTAATTTCTGTCAATACATTTTCAAGTTATAGAAACTTCTGAAGTTCTTCTGGTGTTGTAGGCTAGCTTCGAGAATTCCCTTCCGGCCAACTCAAAGAGCTAACTTTATTTGTTAACGTTTCACTAATTACAGTAGAATCAACTAACCACATTAAAACATTGCTATCTGTAAACAATATCTCGAAGTTTGTCTACAACACCAGTAGCTTGGTGAACTACTAGACCTGCATCACATTTTTTCAAGCGATTGTTAAAAAGCCTTTCGTGCTCCTCCTGGCCAAATTTTCATCTTAATTCGTTCTGCAGTAAGCAATTCATGATACCGGTACGCTTACTTAAAAAATGTAGGTGATTAACACAAAACACAATCACTTATATTCAGCGAAAAATGACTGCGAAGCGACCCATTAAAGTCAAACATCCTTCTCGATTTTACATGCAAAAAATTGCAAATTGTTACAAAAGAAACATTTGATAGCATTGTTATCAAGGAGATTTAAACGCATTGTGGCTATCCTGTGCTTCATTTCATTTTGTTTACAATTCTTATGTTGAGTTTCGAGCTCGTGATATCTGCAAGCGCTCGGGTCGGTGAGCATGATGCGCGCAGCACGTCTTGCTTGCCGCGGGACTTGCAACGATTGCGACGTCCGTTTGTTTTATTTTTGAACGTTCACTGCAAAATTCAATTTACAATTTCAAACCTGGTTTTCATTTAATAAAATTTAGTAGTTTTTTTCTTTGTGGCTATAATTTGGCAACATTTATGTACAACTTTTTTACTTCAAGCTTTTTTCAAAATAACAAGTCAAGTAGCGACAGCGGTGCCCCCGTCGACAGCATAATTGAAAGCAGGCGCGTAGCCAGAAACTCGCAATGGGGGGGGGGTTGTGAGGGTCTGGGAGCGGAGCCCCCAGCGCTCAAAAATTTTGCATTTTTTGCAAAAATAACTTAATTTTAGAGCTATTTTAATAGAAAATAATGCTTTTAAAACGTGGCATAGAAATTGGCAGCGCAACATGATTCAACTGGTTGCATTAATGGGCTATATGGGAAGTGGCTAATGATAACATTGCAGTTCTCTTGTTTATTTGCTGGTAAATCATAAAATCCTATTATTCAATAAAACTCACACGGAGTAATCTATTTCGTTTATATTTTATAAAGAAAAATCATTGGGGGGGCTAATGGAAAGATATTTGAGAGAAGTGACTGGTAATTAACTAACACTGAATAGCCCCCTCCCCTTCCTCTTATTCCTGAGTTTATAATATATTTGTTGATAAAACCTATGTTTGGCGTTTTTACACTAGGATCAAATTTGATTGTTTGTTTTTGGGCATTTTTTAAAGTTTTCATTGATTTGTGACTTTAATTTTTAACAATTAGCCCCCCCCCCCCCTGAATATATGTTTCAAAAGATGCTTTAAATCACTTTTTAGTCAATTCCAGCACAAAAAACAGTCTCAAAAGAGCTAAAAACATGGTATTTTTCTTATTCTGCATTTTGGCTGACTGGCCAGATCGAATAACTCACGAAACTGCAAAATTTATGTTTAAACTTGACAAATGTGCATCACTACCATTTCATTTCAATAACTGGTTTTTGAAAGTCTGGCAAATTCATTCTCGTTCCACTCGATCATTCCCAAATAATTTGCTCTATTAACTCTGTTATAGGATTAACAGATTACAAAAATCAACAATACGTATATAGTGCTGTGAAAATCTGGAACAAAATTTCGGGAGGAACTCAAAAACGAAACTTATTTCAAATTCAAAAAACAGTATAAACAACTGTTCCTGGAATCTTATTAATGAACATTACCGGCAATATTAATGAAAATATATCTGATACATTGTGGTGAATAGTATGTTGTTGTTCATTAGTGCATTTAGTTCATTTGCAAAAATCGGAGTATATTTATTTTGTCACATAGCTGCTCGACTTGAAGAACAAATAATTTGGTCACTTCACAGCTTCCTGTCTTATCATATGTTTTTATTGTTGAAGCTTTATTTGCCTTTGAGCAAAAAATAAACTTTCCATTTAATCAATCCATATGTTTACGCGATTACATTTGGATATATGTTTGCTTATTGGGTGCGTTTAGATGAACCTCGATACAAAATATGTTGATCAAATCCAAAAAAGCTAAGGAACCAGCAGCTTCAATAATATTAAAAACAAGACAGCTTAATTACCGTTTCATTTTTATTATTGGTTTTATATGGTTCTTAAAGTTAAAGAAAGGTTTAATTTTTGCAACATTCTTCAGATTCGGTACAAAATAATATTGTAAAATACATAGAATCAGTGAGTATATCGTTTGTGAATATTGTCGTGTTTCAAAAAAAAAATTAATTGCAGTAGAAGGTAAAGACTTGAGTTAGTAAATTAGAGGGTTTGTGGATTACTTTTTTGCAATTTTAATGTTTCACGTACATGTCATCTATGTTTCCCACAAAATGAATCGCTCCCCCCCCCAAAAAAAAACAGAACCTTTATGCAAAATGCCTTCTCTTTGGTTGACCAAGAGATGGTGGGAAAAATATTACTGCATTATTCTATACACTGAATCAACAACCACTACCTAGAGAAGAAAAAAAGAGAAATAATTCATTATCAAAATTTTATTTAAGTACTGTTTTGCAGGTTCTGTTTTGTTTTTTTGGTCACCTTGTACTTGTGTGGCGTGAGGGAATTGATCATGATTGGTGTATGCAAATGCTGCAGTCACCCAGATAATTTATTCGAGTAAACCAAATTCCGAACGCTTCAACTTTGTTTTTGTGTTAAATGTTCTTAGTGATGTGTCAGCGTTGCTCCAGATCTGCCACGTTTGAGTGAATCAGATTTCCAAAACGAATGGTTTTCTATCTATTTTTATCTGTGGGTG
This sequence comes from Trididemnum nubilum, assembly GCA_963965965.1. NCBI lineage: Eukaryota > Metazoa > Chordata > Ascidiacea > Aplousobranchia > Didemnidae > Trididemnum > Trididemnum nubilum. The sequence continues at coordinate 9,143,425 of OZ014479.1, forward strand.
TGCGAACTCAGGTTATTTTCTTTTACTAAATTTGGACGTCATAGGACAAAAGATGCAGAGATGGAACCCGATATATATTGCATGGTTTGGACGTGGCGACAATTAGGCCTACAACTTTTAGAGTTTTCACAGTTTTTATAGTTTTAGAGTTTTTTATGCGGTTTTACCGGATTTGTAAAATAGTAACAAGATCAATTAGCCAATTAATGTGTAATTAAAACTGTAGAATATTAGAGTCAGATCAGCCCAACAAGTTCTCCTCCTCCATTCCCAAAATTGATGATCTCTTCCCTTTTCCGAAATCCATACTTGTACCGTGTAAATTTTTTTGTTATTGACTGACACGCTAAGATATCACATATCACTCGAATTGCGTTATATTGCACTAGTTAAAGTCTTTTTATATTAGTAGAAAAAGTTGTTCCACAAACTGGAGATGCATAATAAGATGGGAATGAATAAGATGCAAGGTGATGTGATCGCCCTCTTCCATAGCAGAAATTTAAAAGGGCATTCAGGTCGCAAAAATTTTGCTCGGTTTTCTCTCAAAAATTTTTGACAGATCTAAAAACTAACTTCACCAATTTTCAGTTTTCTACTACCTTCCGTTCCCAAGATATTACAATTTAGATTTCTCTCTAGAAAGGTTTTTTCTCCTTAAAAATTTACTAGGGTTGTCAACTTCAAACAAAATTTCAAAACGTTACTGCACATTTGTAACTATCGATGTGTTTTCGGCAGTGTTGTTGTCAAAGCGAAGTAAAGGATCATAATTGTAAATTAATTGCTTTCAAATAACTTATTGTAATAGTAATTACATTTTTATTTACCAAGTTGCCCTTGACCAGGAGACAGCGAAGGGACCTCTTAGTCTTCGATTAAAGTTATCAAGAGCCCATCTGTCTACCACACACGGTAGAGGCTTTGCACTGCTCCTTTATTTGCTGAACGTCAAGCAGGGAAGTTGTGAATACCAAATGTTATTGTCTTTGATTTGACTCGGCCGGGAATCGAATCCGACTCTACCGTTTTAGTAACAAACGCTTTATCCACTCGACCACTTTTTGGTTTTTAACCATTGTTCGGTTTTTAGGGTTTGTCCAGCTGGAGAATACTTTTGGATTGATATGCTGAGGGCTGCCGATGAAAGCTAATAGCTCAAAGCAGCGCTGTTCAGCTCTGTGCTTCAATGACTCGAGCTGCTTGCGACTGCAGGGTTGGTGGTTGATCTGGCCACCTAACTGCCAGTGAAAGTTGTTCTGACTTCCCAGGAGTCGAACACGAAAGACGTCAAACTTGTTCAGTCTTAGACCACAGTTTGGCTTTTAAACCATACTTTCTAAAAGTTAATCTTCTTCTACGATACTGGCCAAATGGCAACAGTATAAGTAACAGGAAAACTGCTAATTTTAAACTGTAATATCTTGAAAACGGCAAGACGTAAAAAGTTCAAATTTGGTGAGAATGCATTTTAGGCTTTTTCCGACATTTTGTCCACAGTGAAAAACTTAACTTGAATATCTTATTAAGTTTTGCCGGTTGAAATATTACTGCAGTATACTATAAGTTAGTAACTAAGCGACTTGGCTAGTTGGCTGCATTAATTTTATTTTTGTTCCACAGAACAAATTTTCAAACCTCTAATCCATCTCTTTGTAAACCTTTTCGCAATTTGTCGAGAGTTAGGAAGCGTTTGTCTGAGCAGCTTTTTGTTGGTCGAGCACGGGAAGTCGCACGTCAATTGATGTTGCCGTGTGAAAAGATCCATTAGTATGAAGATTTTGGCAAAGAATCCTACGCTCTCAAATTTATGGTGATCTTCCTTCCCATTTTCGAGGATCGAGCACTTGGTTATTCTCGATCGGTTACCGTATCTAACAAAAGAGTGGGTGAAAAAAGAGTGGCAGAAATCTAGCTTGTCAACATGCAGTCCAATAAGCCCTCCACCAACAGATAGCATGGAAATAGGCAAACGGATTATTTTTTGTTCTTATAAAAAATTATAAAATATTATAAAAAAATTATTATTATTATAATAAAATTATTATAAAAAATTATATAAATATATAACATTATGTAATAAATATTATAAATAAAGTTATTATAAATAAAAGTTATTATAAATAAAGTTATTTAAAATTTAATAAATATTAATAAATATTATATATAAAGTTATTTAATACATAAAATTATGTAATAAATATATAAAATTATTATTATAAAAAATAATCCGTTTGCCTATTTATAGAAATAGGCAAAACGGAATAATTTTTTTGAAAAGAATGACTCATTCCATAGCACTGTTCTAAAGTCGAGTGTTGCATAGATCCAAAAGTTCATCAGTAGGGCTGCAGCGAACGAAAATAATGGTCGGCCTAAACCCAAAATCAGAAACTGAAATGATACTCGCAACTTTTAGAATTACTGTGTATGAGCCTATTGAGAAAAAATTTGCTTGGCAGGGGCCGAAATTAATTTTTTTAACAACTTGCCCTTTCGCAAGTGATATCAAATGTCTACTTGCCCGAAGAAATTTCAACTTGCCCGAAAAAAAAATAGGCACAATAAGTTTTGAGGCTGTTTAACGTTGGAAAAAAATTGTAAAATGTACTTCTTGGCAAAAACACTCAATTTGCATAATACGTGCATCCTATTTTGAGAATCAAGTTTTTGTGCGCGATTGTTGTGGTAAGGTGACGTAATGAATAACTTTTTCCAAATGCATTATGCAAAAATTGATTTTTTGGTTGTAATGAATTTTCAATCGCGAATATTTTAGAAACTACATCAGCTAGAAGGCCGAAGCTTTTTGCAAAAGTTATAGGAGCTAAAAGATCTTCAAAATAATCATAACAAAAAAATTACAAAATTTTTGACGTTGCCTTCATGCAGCGCAGGGTGTGGGTTAAAGTGGCAGGCGTGGAAAATTTTTTCTCAGAAAAAAAGCGTAACATTTTGTGCTAAAAAGTTGCAAAGCGCGTCTGAGTATCGAAAAAATTTGCCTGCGATTAAAGAGTGTTAATCGGGATTAATGATGAGTGCACGATTAAACAAAGTGTCTATACAGTGATGATTGCAAAGTGCCAAAATAAAGCATGCAACAGCTTTCTCTACTTACATATTTTATTCTATTGCAACAAAAGCAGACCTAAATTGCATCTCTAAATAATCTTGTTTGATACGCTGTATTTTGGTAACTTACCCGAGGCAATTTCAGCTTGCCTCGGGCAAGCGTTAATTTCGAACTTTGCGTGGTCTTTTGGCTTAGGGACCCAATAAGTACGACCTATCAAAAAGATTAGTAAAATTAAAAAAAAAAAGAATTGCCTATAGACTGGGTAAAATTACATACCGTAGATGATTTTTAGCACATAACCTCTACAAAACATTGTAAACATTTTTATCAATAGGTCATGGGGCTAAAACGCCAGCACAAAGCTTCAGTAAGGACTGGGGAGAATTTTTGCAATGATTATTATTATTATGATTACTTGTTTATTTCAGACACAAGCGGCAAGCATAAACAGCATGAAGCAAGGTCCACAGTACACAACACACACACAAAAATAAATAAATAAACAATAAGAGTCAGCAAAAATAATGGCCAACAAGCATAACCAAAAGGCAATTGAAAATTATGCAAAAGTAAACAGCACGTTATTGTAATTGACATAAAAATTCGATTCATAAAAGCAGCCGGATGTCATTAGAGAGTTAAAGATCTTTGGCAACGTTGAACAAAAGAGAATGTAGTTTTGAGTAAGATAACATCAAATGTATTGATGTGGCATTCAATTCGAGAAAAATGAGCTCTCCTCCGAGGAAGATTCTGCAAAATACGGTAACTATCATGATAAACAACACGAAGCTGATATATCGCGCTTTTAGAATACTTACACCATAGTTGACTTGAGTAAAACGAAGTACAATAAGATCGAAAAAAAATGTTTTTGACAATCCTGGAACACCAATAAAATCGATATTTTGACATATTGGTGCTGCAATACATGTTATTGTACTTGGCTACTAATATCATCATCAACATTCAATGTACTACTCAAATAAACCCCCAAATATTTAACAGAGTCTACAAACCTAATTTTGTTATGATTCAAGGTTAATCAAAATTGTTAAAAGGTGCCCTATCAAACTCTTAGCAAGTGTATGGCGATTTGCATATTTGAGAGGTTTGAGCTCTAGGCTACTCCCAAAGATAGTCCAAAAAATGACTAGAAAGAGTGACAGAAATCTAGCTATAATCTATTTGAGCTATTTTGCAGTATACTGGTATAATTATGCTTAGGTATCCTTACACCTCCCAGAAAAACATTTCCCTGAACGTACACTTTCCAGAATGAACATTTGGCCGAATGGACATTTTCCCGAAAATCTATTTTCCAGAATCGACACTTGCCAGAATGTACATTTGGCCGAAAGGACATTTCCCCGAAAACTTATTTTCCAGAACAAAATGACACTTCCTCGAAAATCATTTTTGAGAAAATATATTTTGAGAAAAATAATAAAATGTTGTAAATCTTAGTGTATTACTGTAACAGTTTTCCTATTGAATAAGAGTCATATCCCGAATCGGTCAATTTATCTACAGTAGTAGTAGCATTCTTTTACTGCCAAGCAAAAACAAATGCTCAAATTGTTAATTCAGCAAACATTAGACGACACGATTTAGCACGACGAGAAGAAGCGAAAGACCAAATTAAGAACGTCGCTTAACCAAGCGACTCGGTCGCCGAGTCTGCTCCTCCTCTTAGAAATAGTACAAAATTCGGCTTTAGGATTTCGACACTGAAAGGAAGGTTTTGTTCTGATTTAGGTAATTAGAAAAAAAAATTGATAAAAAAAGAAAAGGGGAAAAAAAAAGAATAAGACACACAAAAACAAATAGATAGGCATTCATTTTTATATACACACAAGTAAAAAATGATTTTGCTTATAAACAGGTACGAGATTTCAAAAAGTAGAGTTTTAGTATCTTTGATGATGTTTTGTCACTGGATGTTAAAACTTTATCTCTTATATGTCTGGGTAAACTATTCCAAATTTTAACAGCAGAAATTTTAAGCGATTGATTAGTTTTAACCAGCGATGTTCTTTGCACATAAAAACTTTTGGAAAGCAGAAGTAAAGCTATCAAGTTCCATTAATGTTTGTTCTGTATTTCTTCAACATGCTTCATGGTCAACACACCGTAACGAAAATTGCTCATGGTTTGGGTTAAGTGCTGTTGGCTAAACTTGTGACATTTTCTTCTTTTCCCACCATGAAACCAACCAAGACGTTCGTCATTATTAATGCTTCAAAGAGTTGCTACTTGGCTTTTCCAGGAACCATGCATTGTTCATTTCCAAGTTTTATAATCGAAATGTTGGTGATGTATAAAAATAACTGCTTTCTGAGACTAATTGGACATTGGCATCATTTTTAATCCTTTGGTTATTTTTTTCTTAGTTTCATGTCGGTTTCAACGTTTAAGGCACATTTATTAAATTTTAAAACAAATTGTCTGGCATCGCTTTTATAATATCGGTACTATGAGTTAAAATTATTAACATAACATTTGAACTTTTCAGCAATAAAATTTTGTATTCAATTTAAAAATGCTTTGCTTGCTAATAAATTGTTTTGCTCCTACGTATTTGAAAGGTTGAATCAGCTCTAGTTCTGATTTGGCAAGTGCTAGATATACAGTCGTGGCCAAAAAAGTAAGACCGCCTTTAAAAATTTTGATTTTTTAAGACATCGCTTTTGTAATTGGTGGAAAGTGAACATATACAGCACAACAAGTACATGTTGCAAACAACAACCATTTTTTGAAGAACTATTAGAAGCTGTGATCAAGGCAACGAATTCCCTACGTTCGTAAGCATCACTCAACGTAGGGAATTCGTTGCCACTATCTCGCATGAAAAATGAAATTGAAGTTTGTTTCTTTTTAAGAAATGTATGAGTGCATAAACATATTATTTTAATTTAGACTTTGAGGATGTTGCCACTGTTTGATTCCTTAAAGGCGGTGAATCATCCAGCCAATTCCGGTGGTTTACAATAGCTAAAATGAATCATCCCATCCCCAAATTTTTGATATTTTTTGTTTTAATTTTGGGACTGCGGTTGCAAAGATATTCAACAAATACAAAAAGATATCCCCCGAAAAAAGTTTTTGGAAACTCTGAGTTTTGTTCTTCCCGCCAAAACCACAGTTCTCTGAACGATTAGGCTGACTGTGGTTTTGGTGGGAAGAACAAAACTCAGAGTTTCCAAAAAACTTTTTTTGGCGGATATCTTTTTGTGTTTGTTGAATATCTTTGCAACCGCAGCCCCAAAATCAAAACAAAAAATATCAAAAATTATTGTTCAATTTCAGCTATTGTAAACCACTGGAATTGGCTGGATGATTCACCGCCTTTAATTTGAAGCTTATTATTGTAGTCTTTATACGTCTGTTGTATGTCACTGTGTATTGAGTTTATTTCTGTAAAGCTGTTTTGTTTCGCATATTGCAATGGCCCACTAGTCAGATTCATCGACATTTGTAATACCTTGCAGAAGTGGAGTCTTGGAGGACGTCCTTTGCCTCGAGGACACATTTTGAAGTCCTTGGCCTTGGTCTCGAAGGTCAAGTCCTTGGCCTTGAAGCCTCAAGTCCTCGAAAATACCCTGTCCTCGGCTCGAGGACAGCACTATTTTTTGAACAGTTAAAATTTTGTTGGAAAATGCCCGAAACCTCGCGGAAAATTTGCAAATACCTTTTTTGTTTTCTTTTATTGCAGCATAGGCGTAGCCAAAGGGTGGGGGCCAGCCCCCCCCCCCCCCCAATTCAAATTTCACCCATGACAAAAAATGTGACAAAAAAGTCTATTGTTTCTTCAGTTTCTTTTTAGCATTTTTTGCTTACAACAGTAACTACCAACAGTATTGAAGACCAGAGGCCCCGGGCCCCCCTCAATTCAATTTTTGCCTGTCAATTTAAATGTATAACCCGGAAGAAATTGAGAGTTTTTGTCCTAAAAGTTGATATCTCAGACCCACATCTAGCCTTTTTATGAACGTAATACATTAACCAGGGCCGGATTTACCATAATATGACACACTACCAGCTTGGGGCTCCGCGCTGAAATCGCAAGACTTTTTTGGTCTTCACCTATATTTCGCAGAAAGATGTTGCAAAAATCTCCAAGGGGCCAGGGGCCCAGTGCGATGTAAATCCGGCCCGGCAATAACATGGTTAGTAAGCGTAACCATCTATTGTACCATTTCTCGATAACAATTCAGTAATTCATCTCCACCTAGCCGGTTCTTACGCACAAAATACTTAAAAAAAAATTAGCCAGGGAAAATGCTGATTGAACAAATCATTGAACTTTAATTAAGGGGGCCTGGCCCCCTGGCCGAACATGTATTCCTGTAATTGGTTATTTTCGTGACAAAAAAAATCTCTAAGGAAAATCTTTGAGTGGATTATTATTTACTGCTAAATTGTTGCAAGAGACAATGCATCTTACTTTCCCCTACCTGGACCAAATCACTTACAATTAAAATTTAACTCCAAAATGCGAGATGTTAAACGTGCTTTGGACTTAAATTGATCGTGAAAGGAGGATTAAACAATTTGATTTTTTCAATTGGATTTCGATAATATCAAAAATCCAGTGCTCTCAAATGGCTCTGAACACTTGCAAATTGTGATTCAATGGCATTAAAAAAGCTTTTTTTTCCAAAAAATCGCTCAACGGCTGGGGGCTTCGCTCCCAGACCCCCGTCTGTGATACGTTTGAGTTACACTAGCTTTCTCAACACGTTTCCAAAGTCAGATTCTTGTACTTTTCAAACTATTAGTTTAAGCCCTCTCCCTTTGCAACATCCGGGTTAAGTGCCAACAGGCAACGATTTTAGATCTTCCATCCTACGATATCTTGGTCTCTCAAAAACTTCCTTTTTTAAAAATTTTTGATGACGTCATTGCATGTGATTTGTGGTTTAGACCTCCCCCAATCTAAAATTCTGGAAAAACTTTTTTGAAGACCTTTTTTTTTTGGAAAACACTTGCAGCTGTGTCCTTGGCCTTGAGCATTCCTGTCCTTGGCCTGTCCTTGGCCTCGGATTTTTTTTTGTGTCCTTGGCCTCGAACCTTGTGTCCTCGACTCCACTTTTGATACCTCGGTGTGTTGCAACCTATTTTTGACCTTTTTATTGTTAGCAAAACTCGTATGATGAATTTTCCTACAGGTTTTGATTAAACGTATGAGACAGCTTTTGCTTTAAGCAAAACTCTTGTGATGGACTTTCCTACAAGTTTTGATTAAACCTCGGAGGTAGCTTTTGCTTAACGCTTATTTATACATCAATAGTGCAACAGTTGAAAACTCGCCTTTAGTTAAAAAACAGAAAAACAGCAAAGATGGATTGAATTTAATTGACTAGAAATGAAAGATTTTATCGAATTAAATAATGAGTGGTTCGGTTCCGAGACGTGAAAATTAAAGTTCATAGAATGATAAAGTGAAGTCCAACGATGAAACAAACATCTTTGTTTGAATGCGATGAGTCAAGCGGACGAGTGGATGGGCAGATGAATAGACCGACAAGCAGGTGATCCGGCGAACAAACTGGCGTTCCAACTAGCAAACTGGCAGTGCTTCTTGGCAATGTGGCGGTTTTCTGCAGATAGAAATAAAAAGATCCAATACATAATACTAGGTGAGCCTACGCCTAACACAAAAAAACACACGAAAAAGACACACTTACCAACCATTTTGAGTCCCAAAAATAATTCGCTTTCGAAACAACTGCCAATTTCAAAACAGTAGTCATACAGCAAGGTCTTTCCAAAACAGTTATTCCAAACAGCGGAAGTCAAAAAATAATAAGACTAAAAAAGGTCAAGCGTCGGCATATAGCATTACGTAATTCGATCAGAAACGCAAAAGACGTCGGGAAAAAGCGCAAGACTGAATAATGCGGCAGAAACCAGAAAACGACAAAAAACTGAAATCCGCTTCGAAACTGCGCTAACACAGTCCCTCCTAAATTTATGACCGGAGAGAGAAAATTTACACGTTACATCACAACGATATCAAAACAATGCGCAAAAAACAAGAACATAAGAAATCGCATTAAAAGTGTATCATATCAACTCCGTTTAGTGAATGAAGCTTGAGAAAAAACTATAGCATTGGAACAATGTAACTATTGTTTGTAGATGTGCAACTTGGAAGATATTTCAATCCACAACAAGGTATTAAACTAAGGCTTCAGAAGAGTAGTGGAATAGTTTTTGCCAAAGTTACGGGAGTTATGCAGTTTATAGGAACATAACACAAAATACATTTACGATGTATACAATATTAATGGCATAAAAATCTTACAATTTTCCGCGCAAACAGTTCATTGTTCGTAATATTTTGGGGCGTTGTAACAGTCCATAGAACAGTCCATAGTTCATTAGCTCAGTTCAGTTCATACGGTCCTTAGAAATAAGACAGTTTATTTACTGAGCAGGTAATATTTTGCAGAGCTTAGTGATAGGTCTGCGATAAGTACCTTTACCGGTACGCACCAAGGCCTATCGCACTTTACCCTGGTCGTCAGGATAAACTTGGATAATACGGCCTAGAGGCCATTCGCCTCTTGGTTTGTGCTTTTCGTAGAGCAACACCATGTCGTCAACGGCAAGATTAGGTTCGACGTTTTGCCACTTTTGGCGCACTTGAAGCGTCTGAAGGTACTCACGACGCCATCTTTGCCAGAATTGTTCGGCTAGGTACTGAACCTGGCGCCAACGCTTTCTGCTGAACTTATCATCATCATGGAATACTCCAGGCGGTTGATCGTGATTTCCACGCAGCATCAGTAGGTGGTTCGGAGTCAGCGGGCCATCGTGGTGTGAATTCATGAACAACGGAGTCAGCGGACGCGAATTGACGATAAACTCAACCTGTGCGAAGAAAGTTAACAGCAAGTCATCTGTGACTACTTGTTGCTGCAGCAAAACCTGCAGAATTCTTTTAATGGAGCGAATTACTCGTTCCCAAATTCCTCCTATGTTGCTCGCTTGGGGGCAATTAAAAATCCATCGAATCCCACGTTTACTTAGCTCGGCATTAATTTGGGTCTGATTTAAATCTTGCAAAGCCTTTTTAAGTTCCTGTTGGGCTCCCACAAAATTCTTCCCATTATCGCTGTACAAGGTGTGTGGGCAACATCGGCGGCTGATAAATCGACGTAGAGCATTAATAAACCCATCTGTGGTTAGAGAAAAGCCAACTTCTAAGTGTATAGCTCGCATAGCTAGACAAGTAAACACGCAGCCGTAGCGTTTTACTGTGCTGCGCCCTTGCCGTACATACATAGGACCAAAAAAATCAACTCCAGCATGAAAAAGTGGAGGGTTACAGGGCGTCACTCAATCTTCTGGCAAGTCGGCCATTAACTGTTTACCCACACGAGCATTTCTACGGCTACAAAGCAAACACTTTCCCAAGATCTTACGCACCGCTGCGGCTCCTTTTATTATCCAGTAATGCTGTCGAATTGATGTCCAGGTGTGCGCCATTCCAGAATGTCCCATCCGGACGTGATGGTCCTCCACAATCAAACGAGTAATGAAGGCATCGGGTGGAAGAATAATTGGGTGCTTTGCATTGAACTCCATCGATGAACGGCGAAGTCGCCCACCGACTCTGAGCAAACCTGCGGAAATGATAGGTTTTAGTCGTAGCAATGAGTGCTTTAAACCACAGTTAAGATTAGCGTCACCTGAATTGCAGCTACTTAAAAACTTCATTTCTTGAGGATAAACATCCCATTGCACTTTGGCAACAATGGTTTGTTCAGCTGCTTGCAATTCATCAACCGTTAGAGGGCTTACGAGAGCGTTTTCTGATCGCAACTTCGTTTGACAGCGAATTATCCAAGCCATTGCTTTGGAGTCTACTCCATGAAGAACAACGAGCAAAACGGCGATCAAATTCACTGGAACCAGCAGATGTTACGTGCTGGGCGGCAATAACTTGAGATTGTAAAACAGAGAAATCACTTGGTAACTCCGGAAAACTTACAAGAGGAGCTGGCCATTCCTCATTGGAATCCCATAAAAACTTAGGGTCACAAAGCCAACGTGACGACAAGTTTTTGGTACTAACACCACAGGATGCATCATCGGCAGGATTGAACTTACTTTCAACATAGCGCCACTGTTTGGGATCACTTGCTCCTTCTATTTTGGATAGTCTATTCGCCACGAAAACAGGAAATTTCTTGGATGCATTATTAATCATATACAAAACAGAAAGTGAGTCAGTCCAAAACACAGTGTCTGTTAGATCAACTTCCAAATTAGGCTTTAACATTTGGTCAGCCTGAACTGCAAGTGTAGCAGCCATCAGTTCTAATCTGGGAATTGAAACGGTTTTTAAGGGAGCAAGCCTAGCTTTACCCAGGACAAAATTACAAAATACGTGGCCATCGTGAGTAACTAAGCGTAAAACGGACACCATACCATAACCTCGAGACGAAGCGTCAGCAAAGTGATGCAATTCACAGTGAGCTAACTGACAGTAAGGCTTGTCTGAAATATTCAAGCATCGTGGTGGAATGTGGATATCTGGTAAGTGCTTGAGGTCATTCAACTAATTTTGCCACAAATCATAAAGGTAGTCAGTCATAACATCATCCCTGTCATATTTTAAGCGGCAAAGTTCTTGCAACAGTAATTTTGCTACTGAAATTACAGATGCAGCAAATCCAAGAGGATCGAACACAGAACTTAGAATTGACAGCATACCTCTTCGGGTAGGTGGCTTGTTCTTAACGTTGACTTGGAATTTGAATTGGTCATTACGGACGTCCCACTTTAACCCCAAAACACGTTCGCATACCTGGTCTGAACCAGAAAGGCTCAAGATGGATTTAGCAAGTTTTTGCTGAGGCAGACCTTTCAAGACTTCCGGCGTATTGCTGAGCCACTTGGTTAAATTGAAGCCTCGGTTATTCAATGCAGTGGATACTTGCTGTGCATAGAACACTGCTTCTGCAACGGTAGGAACTGAAAAGAGACAATCATCCATGTAAAAGTTATTCATTACAATACGTTTTGCACGTTCATCCAGTGCAGGTTGATCCTCAACCGATTCCTGCAAACAAAATTGAGCACAACTCGGTGAGGAGGTTGCTCCGAATATATGGACCGTCATTTGATATGTTACAGATGGTAGCGATGATTCCCCTTAGGGCCACCAAAGAAAACGAAGATATTTTCGATCCCTAGGGGTTACTCGGCATTGGTGAAACATTTGCTCTATATCTACAACCACCGCAACCTTTTCGGAGCGAAATCTGATTAACAACTCAATTAAACAACTTAAAAAGTCCGGGCCTTTTAACAGCTGTTCATTGAGAGAGGTCCCCCAAACCGGGCTGCACAATCAAAGACAACGCGCACTTTATTAGGTTTGCGTGGATTCAAAACAGGGTGATGGGGTAGGTACCATCCTCAGGAATCCAACTCGCTGGAGTCCACTAATTCAGCATGGCCATTTGCAATGTAAGATTCAACTACGCTTACATACTTGTCTTTAAAGTTGTGATCCTTTTCAAGTCTCTTTTTCAATGAAGTCAATCGAGACAGAGCTTGAGTTTGCAAGCAACTGGTCTGCGGCGGTGTTGACAAAATTTACATCAACCTTTGTTTCAGAAACGTTTAGACACCTTTTACCGATTATGGCCCAACCTAATTTAGAACGGACTGCATAGGGATCTTTACTGCCACCACGGCGTTCTTCTTCAATCCAGAATGCTTCTGGGACGTCTACTCCAATCAAGACAGTAACTGCGCCATCTATCTGTGGCAGCTCTAAGTTTCTAAGGTGTGGCCACCTCTTAAGATCACTTCGAGACAAAGGAGGATTAGGATTAGTTGGGAGGTTGTCCACGCTTAAAACTTTTGGTAGAACCAAAGTATCTGGCCCAATAAGTGAGGATAAAGTCAAGCTTACTTTTGTTGCGCGACGACGAGTAAATTTTCCATTAATTGTTGAAATATTGAAATCCATCTTTTCTCCCAAAACTTCCTACTGATTGAGTAGCCGTGTGTCGCATAGCGTTGCCGTCGAACCTTGATCTAGAAAGGCATAAGTCAAAACAGATTTGTTGTTAGCCGAAACCCTAACTGGAATAACGTTGAGATATACATCACTTGAGTTGAATACAGTAGCACTGTAACTGGACACTTCTGAAGGGCCGGAATTACGTTCGGTAGACGTGCCAACACTTTTGGTGGATATTTTACGATTTGACGGCTTATTAGTATTAGTAGAACCGGATGGTTCTCGATGCAGTAGCGTGTGATGTTTCAAAGTACAGTTCGATTTAGTGCATCTACTTTTGCCGTAGCAAAACTTTGAGGTATGCCCACGCTTCGCACAATTATCACATATGCGTTTCTCCCGCATGAACTGTAATCGCGCATTCAAACTTTTGCGGGCAAAGGTCGAGCAATCCCAGAGCAGGTGCGTTTCTAAACAGCAAGGGCACGGTTCCTGGTTGCTGCAGGACATCGTCATGGCGTTTGAGGCAATTTTTTGCCCAGTCTTAGCACTAATCTTACTTTGCTGTTTCCAACTTGCCGCGGATGCGTAACACGAAGACACCATTGGAGCCTCTTCCTTCACGAATCACATCAAATCGCGGAACATTGGTTCGCGATTTTGTCGCTCTACAGCTGCTACAGCCACCTGTTATGCAAACCTGAAGGAAGACGTGTAGCAATTTTGCTTATGTTTTCAAAACAGTTAAAATCTGAGTAGTATTGCATGTGCCCTAAAGTGGTATAACACTCTTCTATATCGTGGGCAAATCGTATCAGAGAATTAGAATCATCGTGCTTAATAAAAACGACTTTCAACGAGGTTTCTAATATAAGCCCGAGCAATGAGAGGCTTTCTTCCGAAATTCTCGTACAGTATTTGCTTTGCTTTATCATAGCCAACATCTGGGTCCAGCAGAACGCAATACTGGATAAGCGACTTCGCTTTACCTTCACAATGTTGTATCAAGTGTAACAACCGCAGCCTGTTATCACGTTTCTTTACCTCGATAGTCGCTTCAAGCGTGCTAATAAATCTCGTATAGGCGGTAGCATCACCACTGAATTAAAAAAGTTTTAAGTTTGGTTTGTTTAAAGTATCGTGCAAAGCGTTAGCAAACGCTCCCTCCATAGCGTAATCACCACTCTGTTGGGCCTGGTAGGGATTGGAAACCACGTGGTCAAGGCCCTGTGCCAGTGAGCTACTAGAAAAGGTACACGAGCTGGAATGGTGTTGTACAGCTACATCCGGAACACTAGGTTGTAAATTAATTCCAGACCGAGACTGAACATTTTGTACGGGTACATTCGTTGCCTCATTCTGTTCCGCAATTTTCGGTAAAACTTGGGTTTGTGTAGAAATATCAGTTTTTTGTTGATCTGCCTGCATTCTCGCAATCATGTAAGCTGCACGACTATCTGACGATAAAGGGTGTGAAAAAGAAGTAGACTCTTTAGGTGGCACTACCTTTGTCAGTTTAGGTGGGTCAAGTTGGCTACTGATTAGAAGACCAGAAACAGTCAGCTTATCCTTTGTTACTGCAAGAGGTTTAACGATTCCCGGCATCGGGGCGCTCGTTTGGTTGTCTGCAAGTTTACCTTCATTACGAGAAATAGTAAAATGACTTTGTACAACCTGATCCGCCATAAGATCGATCGACTCATCCGATGACGAGATGTAGCCTCCTCTGTCCTTTTCTTCATGTAAAACCTTAAGTTCTAGAACAACTTCCTCCAGCTGTTGGGAAGCCTGTAACATTTCAAATTTATGTTTGAAAGATGTCTCTTCTTCAAGAGCCTTTCGCTTTAAAGCTGCCTCCTCCTCTAGCCGTTTTTGCTTTAAAGCCACTTCCTCCTCTAGCCGTTTTTGTTTTAAAGCCGCCTCCTGCCGCTCAAGCTGTTGCTTTTCCTCTAATTGCTTTACGCATAAGCGAGCCGCTTCGACTTTTACACGAGAGGATGCTCTACTAGAGGAGCTCGTTCTAGAAGATTTGCTAGAGCGTGTCTTCTTTGAAGTACTAGCGTTAGATTTATGTTTACTCTGAGCGGATTTAACAGATTCAACAGCCATACCTTTCAAGCGAAGAGTTCTTGACGAACCCAAAATCTGATTAATTTCCCGTTGAGGCACAATTTTACTTTCCAACCATTCGGTCACTTTGGCATCAAATTCTGACTTAACCAACTGCTGGGCCTGTATGGAACCCAAGCTGTCGGCGAAAGTCACTGCATCCGATTCCTGTAGCACAGCACGCTCCATTTCGGAGAAAACTTGGTTAATTTCAAACATTATTGGCTTCAGATTATACGGATCGGCATTTCCTTTAATCAGCTCATGAGCTTGTGCATACAAACCACAAATTTTATCGTTAAGTTCAGACAAACAGCTATTCATTTCGTCACACATAATCGTTAAATTAAAGTCTTTACAAGATCGGTTGAAAACTTTTGTAACAGTTGAAAACTCGCCTTTAGTTAAAAAACAGAAAAACAGCAAAGATGGATTGAATTTAATTGACTAGAAATGAAAGATTTTATCGAATTAAATAATGAGTGGTTCGGTTCCGAGACGTGAAAATTAAAGTTCATAGAATGATAAAGTGAAGTCCAACGATGAAACAAACATTTTTGTTTGAATGCGATGAGTCAAGCGGACGAGTGGATGGGCAGATGAATAGACCGACAAGCAGGTGATCCGGCGAACAAACTGGCGTTCCAACTGGCAAACTGGCAGTGCTACTTGGCGATGTGGCGGTTTTCTGCAGATAGAAATAAAAAGATCCAATACATAATACTAGGTGAGCCTACGCCTAACACAAAAAAACACACGAAAAAGACACACTTACCAACCATTTTGAGTCCCAAAAATAATTCGCTTTCGAAACAATTGCCGATTTCAAAACAGTAGTCATACAGCAAGGTCTTTCCAAAACAGTTATTCCAAACAGCGGAAGTCAAAAAATAATAAGACTAAAAAAGGTCAAGCGTCGGCATATAGCATTACGTAATTCGATCAGAAACGCAAAAGACGTCGGGAAAAAGCGCAAGACTGAATAATGCGGCAGAAATCAGAAAACGACAAAAAACTGAAATCCGGAGTTCGAAACTGCGCTAACAAGTAGTAATAGTTGCTTGTCTAACCTGCGCTGATATCTACGTGAAGCGGCAAGCAGATGAAGGGTCCCTCACTCCCTCCGAAGCATTACAATCGTAAGAAATGCCCGATATGTTACTTTCTGAAATATTAACTGCTTTGCGCTTAGAATTTTGTACTTTTGCTTGCAATAAATTTAGTTTATTGAGGTTTTGAAAATATTGAATGCAGCTGTATTACAAAAGTAGCAATATCTGTCTTATTGAGAGAATACAAAAGTTCCTCCTCAGAGTACAGTCAACTTTTGAATGTTCTAGTCGCACAATCAATTTTCTGCAATTTTAGTGGTAATAATGTTACTGCAGTATAGGATTATTGAAATTTTTTTGCTACCATAATTCGCCCTATTTTCCTTTTATGTTTTATGAAAGTGCAAGTAGCTGGACATCTGTGAGATTTCTCTCAATCTTTGGCTTAAGCTATGGTAAGCAGTTCTCCGAATAAGTTTAGGTTAAGCGGGTGAGAGATTGAATCCAAAACTTTTATTATCAAATTCTTGTGCGTTGGTGTGATACA
This sequence comes from Trididemnum nubilum, assembly GCA_963965965.1. NCBI lineage: Eukaryota > Metazoa > Chordata > Ascidiacea > Aplousobranchia > Didemnidae > Trididemnum > Trididemnum nubilum. The sequence goes on from OZ014479.1 coordinate 9,160,197, forward strand.
AAACTACTATAATGGTAGAAAAAAAGCGTTCAGTAGAAGCTTTTGTGCGAAAAAAAAAAGATGAATACTGCAATAAGCATGTCAACAAAAATTTATATTATGAAATCAAGAGTTTCAATGAAATTGAATGTGATTGATTACATGGAGTTAACACAAACCGTTGGGTAGGAGGAGTCAACATAATAATGATGAATTGCGTGTTGTTTTTGCAGAAGGTATCAAATGCGGAAAAGATTGCAGTTTAGTATGATATTGCATCACTTAATTACGCATTATACGCGCAGTCAAATCATTTGACTATTCGAGAGGATAACCTACACCTGCATGCTACGCATGATGCACCGTATATTGTGTTTCTAGGGGTGGACTGGATAAAGTCTATATAAAAATTGATATGGAAGAGAGGCGAAGGAGGCTCAAAATTTGGCTTAAACGAACAGAGGTGGAGTCGAGTATACAAGGCTCGAGGACAAGAACACAAAAAAAATCCGAGGCCAAGGACAGCCCTTCCTAGGATAGACCCTTTCGAGGCCAAGGACACAAGGGTTCTGAAAAAATGATAATAATAACAAGGTCTTCAAAATTTTTTTTCTGGACATTTGAAAAAAAAGGTTTTCAAAAAGTTTTTCGGTTATCTCTAAAAAACAACGTCTGCAAAAAATTTTTTCAGGCAATCCACAAAATTTTAACGATTTAAAAAATAGTGCTGGCCTCCAGCCAAGGACAGGGCAACTTTCGAGGACTTAAGGCTTCGAGGCCAAGAACTTCAAAATGTGTTCTCAAGATCTCCTCCTCTGTAAACGGAATGTGACTGTAGAACTGAAAAACAGTTGAAAGCTGAAAACAAAATGTAACCAGCAAAAATTTGCAACCAGATCTTTCCACCGCGTCACCCTCCGCTAAGAGGAATTCAAAAGAGGAAGAACCGGACCTTTACAACCAACCTCTAGTGCCAATCAGTGGCCTACAATTTTTGTAATTTTGTTGTATTCACCAAGTTGCTTGGGCCAGGAGACAGCTAAGGAATCTTTCGGTCTTCGAGTTAAGCTGCCACGTCTTGTCCACCTGTCTATCACACACTGTGGAGTCTTCACATTGTCCCTTTTTATTGCTGAACGCCGCGCAAGGAATCGAACCCAGATCTAGCGTTTCAGTAACAGACGCTCGACCACTGATTGGAGCAATTTTTTTTTCTTCATCCAACAAAAACTTCGCTACCTAATAGCCACCACAACACTCTTGATTGGCCATACGTAACGTTTTTTTGTGAGGAAGGTAGAAAAAAATTCACGTTTAAGTTATCAAAAAGACAATACTACTTCTCATGATGCATAATCTGGCCCAAATTTAACCAATACTACATAGAATTGCAATAAATCTGTGATTTCCGTCATCCAATTCAACATAATATTGTTGCCACTCACAAAATACGCTGTTAAGCCGTTACGCTCGTACGCGCCGTTTTGTATAGTATAGACACCTTCCATGTACGAGCGTAAAAAATTTTGTAATTTTGTACGCACAGTGTAAACAGCATAGGCGTAGCCAGGATTTTTGATTGGGGTGGAGCCCAAACCACAAATCACATGCAATGACGTCATCAGAAATTTTCAAAACAGGAACTTTTTGTGGGGCAAAGATATCGTAGAATGGAAGATCTGAAGCTGTAGCCTATAGGCACTTAACCAGGATTTTGGTAAAGGGAGAAGGCGAAAACTATAGTTAGAAAATGCAAATGTCTACCTTAGGAGACGTGTTTAGCAAGCTCTTGTACTCAAACGTATCACAGACGGGGGTCTGGGGGCAGAGCCCCCAGCCACTGGGCAATTTTTGTAAGTTTTTGCAAAAAAAACTATTTTAGTCCCATTGGATCACATTTCGCACTTGTTCAGAGCCATTTGAAAAAACTACGTTTTTAACATTTGAGAGCAAATCGAAAAAATTTAACTGTTCGATCCTCCTTTTACTTGCAATTTTAGTCCAAAACACGCTTAAAGTCTTCCGTTATGGTGTAAAATTTTAATGGTAAGTGATTTGGTCCATGTAGGGGGAAGTAAGGCACAATGCCTCCTGCAATATTTTAGCAATAACTAGTAATCTACTCGAAGATTTTCCTTCAAGATTTTCATTTTGTCATGAAGTTAACCAGCTATAGGAGTACATGTGCGTAAAAATTGGCGAGCTGGAGGTGAATCTTTATTCAAAAATGGTACAAAAGATGATTACGCTTACTAAACATGTTACTCCTGGGCCGGGTTTACTTTGCGCAGGGCCTCTGGAACTTAGGGGATTTTTGCAACATCTTCCTGCCTAATATAAGTGAAACCAATAAAAGTCCTACTATCAGAGCGCTGGGCCCTGGCACTGTGCCATATGGCAAATACGGCGCTGATTATTGCATTACGTTCATAAAAAGTTTAGATGAGAGCCTGGGGTATCAACTTTTACTACAAAAACCCTTAATTTCACCCTGGTTTTACGTTTAAATTGGTTGGAAAAAATTGAAATTAGGAAGTGCTCCGGGCCCCCTGGTCGTCAATATTATTTATTGTTAATTATTGTTGTACGCATGTACTGTCGCACGCAAAGATGCTAGAAGAAACTGAAAATGAAGCAACAAGATTTTTTTGTTAAATTTTTGTCATTGGTAGCATTTTAGTTGAGGGGGCCCGGGCCCCCTGGGCCACCCCCCTGGCTACGCCTATGATTTTGAGATAAGATCGCGCCCTTAATGTTTTTCATAAAAAAAATATTTAAAGCAAAACTAAAATAACTTTTTTTCTAAAACGTGGAGGACTCGAGTGCAGCCACTTGACAGTTTTTTGAAACCTTCAGTAATTGCATGACATTATTATGACGTGAACAGGTGGTCGTCATGATTATTACTTAATTTTGTACACGTAAATCCTAAATTAAAGGAACTGCAATTCCGGACAAGAACAACATACTGGCTATGCTTTCATAATATTTATCATTGGTAGTGTTTCAATTGGGGGTTTGCCCTACCGCTTGTGTTACAGCATTAAGTTCATAATAACGTTAAACGAGGGCCTGGGATTGCAACTTTTAACACAAAACTTTTAGATTTCTCACAGGTTTTGCATATAAAGTGTTAAAAATTTGAATTACGGGGCTCCTGGCCCGGGACCCTTGGTCATCAGTTAGGCGCCCCAGGGCCCCCTAGTTGTTAGTTAGGGGCTCTGGGGCCCCCTGGTTGTCCGTTACGGGCTGCGGGGCTCCATGGTCGTTAGTTAGGGGCCCAAGGGTACCCTGGTTTTCAGTTAGGGGCCCAGGACCCCTTGGTGGTCAGTTAGAGGCCCCGGGGCCCCCGTTTGTCAGTTAGGAGACCCAGGCCCCCTGCTTGTCAATTAGGGGCCCCTGGTTGTTAGTTAGGGGCCCCAGGGCCCCCTGCTGGTCAGTTAGGGGCCCAGGGGACCCCCTGGTTGTTAGTTAGGGGCTCTGGGGGCCCTGGTTGTCAATTATGGGCCCCCAGGGCCCCTTGTTCGTCAGTTAGAGGCCCTGGGGTTCCCGTTTGTCAGTTAGAGGTCCTTGGGGCCCCTGGTTGTTAATTGGGGGCCCCCTGTTTGTCAGTTAGAGGCCCCGGATACCCCGTTTGTCAGTTAGGGGCCCTGGGCCCCCTGGTTGTCGGTTAGGGGCCCTGTGTCTCCCTTGTCGTTAGTTAGGGGCCCCCTGGTTGTTAGTTAGGGGCCCCGGGGCTCCCTTGTTGTCCGTAACTGCAACTAAACATCGCTAAGCTATGTTGTCATAATTTTTTATCATTGGTGGTATTTTAATTGGGGGGTCCGGGCCCCCTGGCCCCCCCCCCCTGGCTACGCCTATGGTAGATAGGTCCTAAAAAGTAAGCAATGAACAACAGGAGAATGAATATTCTTTATTTTGACAAATTTTAGGTTGGTCACCACTCACAACCAATTTACAATAAGCCTGCCACTAGGCCTAGCTCCAAGGCTTACTATTAGTAAAGTGGCCTATTACTTGATTTTTAAGAACTGTAAAGTCTAATCTGGTTTACTGCGTTTTCATACCGTGTTTGAATGAGACTAATAATTGCAAAAAAAAACTAGATACGCCTATATGACATAGGTCAAAATTATTAATGTTGTCCGATCGGCCTAAGGCTGTTTTTCAAGTTTCTTTTTAATCGCAACAAATCGAATCTTTTCGTGCTAAAAGAAAAAAGCTCACACCAATAAGCCTAATTTTACTTTTACAAACACACCATTTTCGCAAGGCCACAGCATAGTCTGGCAAAAACCTATCCTAAACCCGGGATCTACCTGATAACTAAGTCAGTTTGAAACCGCGTATAGAAATTTGATCGTGTTATATCGCCACCGGCAAATTTTTTTCCGTAAAGTCAAAAGCTCTCCCGTTAAAGATATTTAATGTCAAACAATGAAAAAACCGGACAAAAACGTTGGTAACCAATTATTTTTCATATATAGCGAACTACAAATATGTGTATAGCGTAGAAGCCTACAGTATTGTGGTAAATTGCTGATGTGATGCCATGTTGTTCCTGCTTGGTGATGCGAGCGCAATGCGGTTGAGCTAAGTGGAGTTTCAGTGTGATACTGGTCGAGAATCCTCTTTCTGGTGACGTTGTTGTTAGACTTTGACCAGAGTAATTTGAGAAGAGGGTACGATGGCAGGTGCAGAAATTGCCTCGTTCTGTGGACTGTCGGGATATGCTATGTGTGAATTCAGATGCTGATGAAACACTAGCCTAATGGGAAAGCAGATATGTAAGGGAACATAGGCGTAGCCAGGATTTTTAATTGGGGGGGAGGGGATGGAACCAAAAATCACATGCAATGACATCAGAAATTTTCGAAAGAGGAACTTTTTGTGGGACAAAGATATCGTAGAATGGAAGACCAGAAGCCGAGGTCTGGTATCCAAAGTAAAAACGTGAAAAAATTACGTCTAAATTGGGAGACGCGTGTTGAGCAAACTTACATAACTCAAAAGTATCACAAATGGGGTCAGGGGGCGAAGCCCCCAGCAGCTGGGCAAATTTTTGGAAAAACAAGCTATTTTAATGCCATTGGATCACATTCCATAGTGTTAAGAGCCATTTGAAAGAACAAATTTTTAACGTTTAAAAGCCAATTGAAAAAAATTGAGTTGTTTAATTCTCGTTTTACTTACAATTTAAGTCTAAAACACGTTTTAAAATCTTGCATTTTGGGGTTAAATTTTGTAGGTGATTTGGCCGAGGTAGGGGGAAGTAAGGTGCATTGCCTAGTACAATAGTTTAGCACTAAACAATAACATAAACCCCTCACGAAAATATCCCTTTAAGATTTTTGTTTAGCCATAAAAATAACCAGTTGTAAGAGTACATGTACGACCAGGGGGCCCAGGCTCCCTCAATTCAAATTCAATAGTTTTGTAGCAGCTCGGTCGATTGCTTGCCGTTGCATCATCCGTAGTTGCCTTTTTATGACGTCACAGTAATTCATTCACCGTGCATTTGTTGTTGCGTGTTGCAATTCAGTTGACTTAAAATCGTTATGTAGAAAGCACGGCTAATTTTGCAGTTCAGTTGGCTTTAATTTATTATGAAAATGTAAAACGCATGGCTAAATTTTGTAATTAAACCGGCAATTTTCAACCCGAATTCTTGGTATTTACGGACTCAAGAGGCCTGCAGGATTGTTCGACGTATATACTCAGCCTTGAGGAAAGAGATATAACCTTACTAGCCTACAAGTCTACATCTGGTGCCCCTTGGTGAGGAAATTCTCACTGGTGAGGCGACGTCCTGCAGGCCAGCAACATCAGCGAAGGCAACAACAAGGAAGACAAACAGGAAAGACAGTAACACGCAAGGAAGCAAGTCGTCAGCAAAGACAAAAACAAGCAAGACATCAACAAAAGCAACTACGACAACAGATTCAAGCAATCATCATGAGCGACAGGTTCGTGTGTGCTAGCGCTAGTACCGGTGCACCGTTTTATTCAAACGTAACGCCTATATATTCTACCGGCCGCGGTAGGCCCATACCTTACCGAGTCGAAACACCTTCAAACAGTGTAGGCCTAGCGGAATGCAGCGATCGTTTTTTGCATAAGAAAAACCTTCCGGGCGACTCGATAGCATCCGAAAGATTAGCCCCGAGCACTAGTTTAGCCCCCACGGGTGGGATAAGCCATCAGTTGACTTCTGCTTCGATATCTTGCAGTTCTAGGGACCAACCGAGGCATGTGACCCTCCCGGCATTCTGGGACAGCGATACAGATCTCTGGTTCAAGGCCATCGAGAATATTTTTTCACTACACGGCACAACAGATGAGCGAAATTGCTTTGAGCTTGCGCTGGGGTCTCTTGACCTCCGCCACATGCAAAAAAATTCGACACGTGCTCCAAGGCCTACATCATGAATCCCCATATACACAACTCAAACAAGCATTAAGTCAGGCCTATTCTGTCTCTAGGCGAAAACAGATAGACGAGCTACTCTACCACACTTCACTTGGAGATCGGCGCCCGACTGAATTGTTGGCACACATGAGAGAATTGGTAGGGACCCACGATTCACCAGAATTATTAGAAAAGCTGTTCTTGGATAGGTTACCTAGGGATGTGCGACGCATAGTTGTTGCCAGTCACTCTCAGAGCCTAGACGAACTAGCTGCGAGAGCGGACCGAGTCTTGGCTGAAGACTCTAGTACCACACACGGTCGTGACTATGGCGTTCAAAACCAATCCAGTTCCTCTGACATGACGCTGCTTAAAAGAGTAGATGCCCTGACGGAATCGTTTCACCAGTTAGCTCGAACTCGTGACACATTTTCTCCGAATGTTAGCCACGCATCGCAACACCGTAACAATCAGGGTTCGTACCGCACATCAGGCTCCACACCTCGCTTGCCACCCACACGCCCGCCATTGAACTTTCACAATCCCAACCAGAGTTATAACCAATGCCATGCTAGCCCATCTCAAGCCCATCAAGGAAGTTCGCTTTGCTTCTATCACTCTAGATTCGGTCCTGACGCCAGAAAATGCCAAGCACCCTGTTCATGGAACTCAACTCCAAAACAACCATCAATCACGCGACCTTACCCCAGCCAAACAACTCTTCATCCACTCTCTGACGACAACGGGCCTTTTCCTCCCGAGCTACTTTTCCTTGAAGATCCACTAAACTCTCTTCACTTTTTGATCGACACAGGCAGCTCTAGGAGCTTACTGCCATGCGACCTTCCTTCCAACCACGCAAGCGCTAATGGGAAAATGTTTGCAGCCAACGGCTCGGAAGTTTGTCTTTTCGAGACAGTTCACCTCACTGTGTCCCTGGGTCTGGAACGTCTCTTTCCCTGGCAATTTAAAAGAGCTAGTGTTCGATTCCCAGTTATCGGAATGGATTTTTTACGCCACTACGGACTTGCAGTGGACACTGTGGGTAAGTGTTTGCGAGATGCCACTGCATTCAGGAAGCAATGGATCGCCGAAGGCCCTGCTCCCGAATCAGATGAAAGCTCGTCTTTTCCTAACGGCCCCGGCGGTCCTACTGATAAAGACTCTATCCCCACCATGGAAACCTTAAAGGCCTTACCCATTTCGACAACAGTAGAGGATCTTTTGAGCTCTTACCCTAGCCTATTCGATCTAACCAACTACTCTAGACCACACAGACACAAAACTCAGCACCACATAGAAACAACAGGACCACCAGTATCTTGTCGTGTCCGGAGGCTTTCTCCAGAAAAAATGGCCATTCTAAAACGAGAGATCAACAACCTTTTGGAGTTGGGAGTCCTCGTTCCCTCTAATAGTGAATATGCAAGCCCGGTACACCTAGTACCAAAAAAGGACGGAGATTATCGAATCACTGGGGACTTAGGACTTTTAAACAAGCAGACCAAAGTAGATCGGCATCCAATCCCTTTTTTAACCGATTTTGTTGACGCTATGGCAGGCAGCACCGTGTTTTCGAGCCTGGACTTATACAAGTCTTACTACCAACTGGAGCTGGCTCCCTCGAGTGTGCACAAAACCGCAATGTGTACCCCTATCGGTCTGTTTGCATAAAAACGCTTAGCGATGGGAATGAGGAATTCTCAAGCTTGCATGACCAAGTTTATGAACGAAGTACTACGTGGTCTCGACTTCGTTTTCTGCTACATTGACGACCTTTTAATCTACTCACGAGACATGGAAGAACACTTATGGCATTTGACGTTGGTCTTCGAGCGCCTCAAGTATTATGGACTCATTCTCAATCGAAAAAAGTGCGTTTTTGCAGTTCCGGAAATCACCTTCTTAGGCCATCGAGTTTGCAAAAATGGAGTGGCCCCGCTGGAAGACAAAGTAACAGCTATTCGTGAATTTCCGAAACCCAAGACCATGAAGGATATGCGAAGATTCTTAGGAATGGTGAATTTCTACCGCCGGTTCATTCCAGACGCTGCACAAACCCTCGCATCTCTGAACTCCCTACTTTCACCCCACAAGAATAGCCGCAAAGATATCGAATGGAATGATGCAGCTGTGGCTTCTTCCAACGCCATCAAGCAAAAGCTAGCCGACGCGACCATGCTTGCTTACCCGGTCTTGAATGCTGCAACCCAGCTCGTCACCGACGCTTCCGACACATCTGTTGGAGCAGTGATTCAGCAAACTGTAAATGACATTACTCGCCCCATTGCCTTCTTTTCCAGAAACCTGACTACTGCTCAGAAAAAATGGTCTACGTTTGACCGAGAGCTTCTTGCCATCTTTCTTGCTGTGAAGCATTTTAAGTACTTTCTGGAAGGCCGACCATTCACCATTTTGACTGATCATAAACCTCTGTCTTTCATGGGCGCTTCTAGTATGAACAATGCCACAGCTCGTCAAACTCGTCACATGAATTACATTTCGAACTTTACGTCGGATATTCGATATATTAAAGGGGATCAAAACATTGCTGCTGATTGCCTGAGCCGACCCGCACAGCTTCAAGTGAACATTATCTTTGAAGAGCAATCGCCTTTAGATTACCAGGAGCTCGCTGAAGCTCAAGAATTGGATCCGTCCATAGCTTTGCTCCAGCAATCCACAAATTCCATGCAAGTTTCAGCTCAGAAACTACCAGACTCCGACCGCACCATCTTAGTGGACACATCCACTGGCACAGCCCGACCTCTTGTCCCTGTTGCCTTCCGCAGAAAGGTGTTTGATCTTTTGCATGGTCTGGCACATCCTGGAGTGAAGGCTTCTCAGAAACTTATCTCCCGGATTTTCGTTTGGCCGAAAATCCACATCGACATTCGCGATTGGACTAAAGCCTGCATTCAGTGCCAAAGAGCAAAAGTACAACGACACAATGTGGCTCCCCTTCAAAGATTTTCCACTTCCGACGAACGGTTCGCCCACGTCCATCTTGATCTTGTAGGACTGCTTCCGGCAAGCGAGGGATACACATATTTGCTCACAGCAATTTGTAGGGTTACACGACACTTTGAAGCCATACCACTCAGAGACATCACTGCAAAATCATGCGCAGACAACTTCATGCTTCATTGGGTAGCACGTTTTGGAGCGCCTAGCACAATCACGACAGACAGAGGCCGCCAGTTCACAAGTACACTTTGGCATGAGCTTGCCGAATTTCTAGGAGCCAAGTTGTTACACACAACCAGTTACCACCCAGCATGCAATGGCCTTGTTGAACGTGCACACAGAACTCTGAAAGCAGCTCTTAAGACACACGAAAACCCTACCAACTGGTTCAGCAACCTTGGTTTTGTGTTGTTAGGCTTGAGAGCTGTCGTAAAGGAGGACCTAGGTTTTTCAACCAGTGAAATCACCATTGGCAAGACATTGAGAGTCCCTGGCCAGTTTGTTTCTGGCGAACACGAACACACTCACTCATCAAGCGACTACAGGCAGCAACTCACACGCTACATAAGCTCACTGAGATCGACAGAACCCAGACACCCTTCTTCCAGGAAAACGTACTTGGATAAGGCACTGAACGACTGCACACACGTCTTCATACGGAACCCCACTAATAAGCCGCCCTTATCCCCTTCTTATGACGGTCCCTTTCGAGTTCTCAGCAAACATGACAAATATTACACTGTAGATCTAGTCACACGCGTTGACAACGTCAGCATTGACCGAGTTAAAGCAGCACACCTACTGCGCCCTGGACACGAGGAGGCACAAACGTTTCACAGCCAGCATCCAGCACCCCTGACCTCCGCGACTCCTTTTCCCATCAACATTCCCAGCCCCCCATCCTCACCAAAGACCACACGCCGAGATGAACAACCTGCGGAGGTAGTCATCAACCGCTTTGGACGACGGATAGTACGTCCACGCCGATTTCAAGATGCATGAGTTCGGGTCTCCTGCGTTTTCTCTGTAAGCAACACGACACACAAACATACACACACACGGCCTGACACACCTGTCCCACGTTCCCCAGCGTTCTGGCCTTTCATCACTATAGGGCCCTTTTTGAAAGGCTTGTTTTGCTCGGAGCATTCAAACAGGTTTTTGTCACCCTTTTCGGATATGTTTCTTTTGCTCCTTTTTCATTTTTTTGCCACCGCCCCACCTTATCAAAAATCATACCTGATCGCTGCATTACATTTTGCTGACTTTTGAGTTTCGTGTGTTTTTCTTGAATGTTGACATTTTTTGACTCCTCACGCGTCACCGCATAAGCACCTGACTGCTAAGCACACACGAATAAAGAACTTGGTCTGCAACTGCAACTCCCATGTTTTGAATAAAACAGACAATTTGATTGAACGAGAGCTCGAATCTTCATCTTTACAAGTCTGAATGCAGCCTTGCTACTTAGACCGTGCACCATCAATCAGCTCCGTCACAATGACCAGCACGAAGGTCGACCGCTCACAACTTCAGCTGAAAGTCACGCACAAAGCTCCAGCAGCTGGCTTTGCCACTTGTTCTCAAGAGAAGTGCTCTCAAACTGTTTTGTGAAATTTTCCTTTGCCTGTTAGAATTCATGTTTTGTGTCATTTTTCGTCCAAGTTGCTGCGGTTCTTTTCGACAATGCGGCCAAAATTCTTCCGAATTTTCGACCGCATTGGCGGGGGGTGATTGTAGCAGCTCGGTCGATTGCTTGCCGTTGCATCATCCGTAGTTGCCTTTTTATGACGTCACAGTAATTCATTCACCGTGCATTTGTTGTTGCGTGTTGCAATTCAGTTGACTTAAAATCGTTATGTAGAAAGCACGGCTAATTTTGCAGTTCAGTTGGCTTTAATTTATTATGAAAATGTAAAACGCATGGCTAAATTTTGTAATTAAACCGGCAATTTTCAACCCGAATTCTTGGTATTTACGGACTCAAGAGGCCTGCAGGATTGTTCGACGTATATACTCAGCCTTGAGGAAAGAGATATAACCTTACTAGCCTACAAGTCTACAGTTTGTTCAATGAGCATTTCCCTATTGCTAATTTTTTTCCAAAAGTATATTATCACGTAAAAACTGGCAAGGTGCAGGTGAATTGTTATTGAAAATTGGTACAGTGGAAGATGGTTACGCTTACTAACCATGTTATTAGCCGGGCCGGATTTAAATTGCATGAGGCCCCAGGCAGGGCCTGCAAGAGGGGGGTTCAGGGGGTACATCATATCCGGGCCCTGGCCTAGGGGGCGCAGGCTCAAGGGACCCGGAAGAGTTCAGGTTTCCGCGTTAAGTTTTGGTATCGCACCATAACACCGTAATCAAACTTGCCTACAGCAAAAATATCAGTCAGCCTATTCAGTACTGGTAATTGGTCGCTATTTTTGCTACACATCCTTTAGGGCATCCAATAGTGGACGATTTGATTAAAAAAAGAGAAAAATGTATCAAAAGCCATACACTTGCACCCAGTACTTAAACAGTAAAATTTTGCATGGGGGGCGCTTTTGCAGCCTTGATCAAACTCATTCGGAATGCGAAAGTACTTCAGTGAAAAGTATGTCCCTTTCCCTTCCCGAAATTGAGTGAAGATCAACAAAAATTTTTAAAAAATAGGTCTTCACCAAGCATTGAACAAGTTTTGCCCCCGAAATCAAGTGAAGACCAAAAAAAGAAAGGTCTTCACCGCAATTTGGGACTAAATTCGGCCGGAATTTGTGGGATTTATTCATGCTGCCAGGCCCTTTTTTGTCTGTTCAACCAGCCCTCAAACTTCGATGGGGGACGCTGAATCTCAATGGGGGAACGCTAAATCTCGATGGGGGGACGCTAACTCTCGATGGGGGATGCGTCCCCCTACAATTTAAGCACTGCTTGCACCAAAATTAACGTTTTGTTACATTTCTCTGACTTGAGAGCCCTAATTCTACAGTATAACAATGTACGAGGGCCTACATTTCCAGAGATCCAAAAGCATTTCAATCTTAGAGAGCGAAATCAAAGTTGACATACCATACTACTATCAGTAAGTACCGTAACTCACGCTATCTGTATGAGTTTAATAGGTATTTGGGTTTGTGAAGTCTATGATTGCAGATGACTTCTTAAAACTTCTATCAGTAAAATATTTGGATTTGCAGTATTAAAGTCATCATATTGTATATTAATATGTCAATGTCATCATCCCCCACTTCACCTACTTTCTTTCATGTATATCACGTTTTCTGCTTGTCAATTTAAGCTAGTTTGGTGCTGGGATGTTGATCAAATGCTGTATTTTACCCTCGAGAAACATAAAAAGTGCTAAAGCTTCCGGGGCTCAGCCCCGGACCCTGCTGGGGGAGCTCACAGCGCTCCCCCAGACCCCCAGGCTGAATTTAAACCAATTTTGTGTGCAGTTGTGTTTTTCAAAGGTCCTAACTGTGTGCGAATGTCGTTAGCCCATCACTTTCAAATGAAGATCTACACTCATCCGACAAAAAATGATTTAACGGCATGGGCTCCGATAAGGCTTGTGGGGGCCAATAAGATTTGGGGGCTCGGTATCAACCTTCGTACCCCCTAAAAATTTTCTCTCTGAGGCCCTGGCTCCAGGCACTTTGGTTTGGAGATTTTTGCAAAATCTTTTTGCCAAATACTGTATAGCCTGGCTATTGCATTACGTTCATAAAAAGGTTAGATGAGGGCCTAAGGTAGCAACTTTTAGAACAAAAACCCTTAATTTCACACGAGTAACACATATAAATTGGTTGGCAAGAATTGAGTGGAAGGGGCCCGGGCCCACTGATCGTCAATTTTATTGTTAATTTTTATTGTCAGCGAAAAATGTTAAAAGAAATTGAAATTAAAGAAACAACGCGTTTTTTGTCGTATTTTTATCTTTGGTAGCATTTCAATTGGGAGGGCCCGGGACCCCTGGCTATGCCCATGTGAGGGAAGAGCTACCTCACAGTTGTGAAAAAAATTTTTTTCACGTTTTTGCAGTAGTGATAAAATGCAAAAATTATACAGCAATGCCATTTTAAAGTCTCAAAAATACCGTCTATGTGGTAATTATTGAAAACATTCGGCAATAATTTTGGAATGAACAAAGTACAGAGTTAACAGAGTTTGGAGTGATTAATTTAATCAGCAGCGAGGCCGAAACCATAAAGGCGTCGTTTTTACGACGACCTCGACCGCATGATCTGTGTTCAACTTGCACTCTGGTCACGTTGTTGCTTCCTTGAATAAGGCATTTTACAGTACTGTAATTATCTCTGCTTGGGGTCTTTGATGAACAAGCAGCAAATTTACGTAGGAAGAAGTCAAAACGTCAACCAGAAACTCGTAGAAGAGTCAACTCCAAAGCGGGTGAGAACAGTTCGTTCAAAATTAAAGCGTCACATTCGCTTGACTCGCTTCATCGTGAGTTGAGGATAAATGTGGATGATTCAATCAAAAATTTTAAAACGCTTGTATAAATGATCATAGAAGAGTGTATATAAACATATTGATGGCATATTAGGCATGAGGTCAGTGAGAAGGCATAATAGACATCATAGACATAGTAATAAATCAGGCATACCCCAACACTTAATCCTAACCCTGTCACCCACCATTGGGAAATTTGCATGTTGGACAAAAACTCTGTGCACAGAAACAAAAAATCACTCCTTATCACTGACGTACAGAAAACTCAAACACTCCAATAACATAAATTCGGGCATGGACGGTTGAAATCTATCCAATATTTGCGATCCCGAGGAATGAATATATTTTTTGTTTTCTTTTTTAGAGATTAAGGTGCAACGAGATTAAACATAAGTTAGTCTTCTGGCTGACGGAAACGCGGCGTAAACAAAAAGACCCCAGTGTTATGTAGTTCGTGATTCATATTATGTTTTTTATCTTATCTCGCACACTTAAAGAGTGCTTCAAGATCCTCTTTAAGTTGGCGAGAAAAATGTGACGTTTTTTTACTCGAACTGCTTTCCGCAATCGCTCAAAGCAAGTTAGCGAGAAAGAATGACGTAACGGATTTGGCAAGACTTTACATAACGTGCAAAAATGACCTCTTACGTTTAGCGAGTATTTCGTTCGGTACCGGTAGCGCCTCTTTAAAAAAACTCGTTAATTAAAGCGAACGAGGAAATTTTTGTCATGTGGGCCCAGATAACGATTTGTCCAGTAGCAAGGCTTTGAACGCATCTTTCTTTGCTCAAATAGCTTCTTTAACCTGCTGGTTCCACCAAGGTGTTCTTTTCTCACTATCGCCCGCCACACTAAGCCATTTTCACCCACAACTTTCAGCAGCTAATGAAATGATTGCTGATCTGAACAGCAGTCATACCTTCTTGATGTCCTCGGATATATCAGGAAGTTATCTAAACTTAGATGATATACTACATACAAACTGTTTCCTTACTTCTTTGTCCTCCAAAGCCTCCCATTTGTTCTGGGATGTCACAGACGACCTATTTGATTTCCTGTTTGGACAAGGTTTAGAAAGTCGCGAGGAACATACTACCAGATGGTGATCAGTAGGCAATTCAGCACCTTGCTTCACTTGAACATCCAGCACATCAGAAAACAAATCTAACGAAACTAAATGCAAAAATCAATCAAAAATTTTGATCCAAATCAGGTCGATATAATGCGCACTTGTAAACCTCTCGTGGTTTTTGCGCCAGGAAAATCTAAGTTGTGTTTTCTGCGCCAATTTGGCACAAGATTTCTTGATATTGTGCGCCAGATTTCTCTGATGCATCAGGCAAACTTTCCAAATTCAAATAGGGAAAATGCACCTTAAGAATTGTGGAGTTAGTGTTTAGAAAAATCAAAAGTTGCAATACAGAGTACCAGTACTTGCCAAGAAAGCTCATATAGTAGTGAGTAATATGCCGTTTGAATTAGGCTCCAACATTTACTAGGCCTACTGTGTTGAAGCGAAACATTTTCGATTTTTGCAATTTACAGTAGGGTAGCCTAGCCTACTGTACACATCTAACACTGACGATGTAAATTTAAAGCATTACCTACAATTTCTTCAACTCTAAGCTGAAAACGATAACATTTAATATTGTGTGGTGTGTATTCCATCAGCTTCTTACCAGTAGGCCTATATTACTTTAGTTTTTCTTTTCATGGTTTACCAAAAGTAGGCCTAGTACCAGGTACAGTATCGTACTTCAATAATAAATTTCAACAAATGCAATTCTAGACTTGCTTTTAATTAAAGCAAGTCTAGAATTGCGTCTGTTGACATTCGCTTTTGAAATACCGTACCTGGTATGGGTAGCACTTTTGGTAAAACACGAAAAGAGAAAATAAAGTAGGCGGTAGGCCTACTCTGCTAGTGCTACTGGTAAGCAGCTGATGGAGTACTTACTACACAATATTAGATGTTATCGTTTTCAGCTTAGAGTTGAAGAAATTGTGGGTAATGCTTTAAAATCTAATAGAAGTAGGCATAGTCAGGTAGTTGGTATTTTTACTTTTAGGTGGCCTAACGATTTTTTTTGTCAATTCAGTGCAGCAAAAAAATTAGCGGTAGTTGGAGAAATACTGTAGGCTATCAGCTAGGCTGAACAACCTAGGAGTTAGTGTAACGTTTAAATCAGGGAAGATCGTACTTTTGTTCAGCTGCAGAATACCTAGCTGATACAGCAGTGTGGTACGGTAGTTATTCTAACAGTTGTCAAACCTTGATAAGAAAGTTCCCAAAACTGTCCTGATGTTACCCTATCAAAATCTAACTTGCGAAATTTGCCAATTAGTTTTTGAACATGATGAGTTTAGTGCATCATGTGACGTTTGCAGGTAGTGTATTCCAGTATTTGATAACCCTGTTGTACACTGCACAGTGTAGAAAAAATCGTTTAGTGCAGTGCTGAGTGTGTCTTTGACCAGGTTTCACAATAAGTTTTCCTGTATGTTAAGCAACATCAAACCAGCTTTGTCCGTCCATAGTTTCTGATTCGTAAAATAATTCGAAACCTTGTCAGTTGTAGGTTTTAAAAAAGACACCACGCATTCTTCTTTCAACAAGAGATGTCAATTGTCAGACGTAGTACCGGTAGTTTTAGCCTGTCTGTATCTGATATAAGAGAGATTGATCTATGCATTTTTCATAAGGTATCCCCAAGATCTCTTTTATTTTCCACTCTGGTACCATAGGACTTTCATTTAAAAAGTCATATTTTTTAATTTAATTGTCAGAACCTCTGTGTAAGAATTTGTACTTGCACACATTAAAATTGAGTTCCCACATGTTTCACGTTTTGCCAGGTTTGGAGAGCTTCTAGATCAGTATATGTTGTGGCAAGATCAGTTAGTTTAACTAGCCTATCATTTTCACATCACCAGCAAACAGACTGATAAAACTTTGCAGGTTGTAAGGGATGTCATTTACAAATAGGTCCCAGTACAAAGTATCATAGTTGCCTAGTTCTGCTGTACGAATTAGATTGAATGGCAAAAATTTTAAATACCATATATAAAACAATTGCCACAATAATTCTTTTTGACAATGCGCTGTAATGAAAATGTTGTCAGACTTTAATGGTGAACATCTTTTATGTTCTCACTTTACTTTGTTTGATTTTATTTTTCAATTATACTATATATAGAAAACTGTAGTAGTTCAGGAAAGGAAGGTTAAGTAACCAGTAGGCTAATTTGGGTGTCGTTAAGTATTTGCCGTCGCTTTTTTTTTGGAAGCTTTGCGACTCGTGCATGAGCGCTCATGCACTCTCTCCTTCTCTCCGATCTAAGCTATGCCGCAAATCTAGCCCTAACTCTAATAAGTGCATGCATGAGAAGAGCACGCACACGCTCATACACAAGTTGCAGAGATTCCGAAAAAAAGTGGACTGCTCATACTTACCGACGTCAGGCTAATTTTAGAATAAGGTTCTACATTTGAAAAAAGTACCGTATTTTAAAGTATCTACTGAAATTATTCTACTTTGCCCATCCTTCTGTTCTTAGTTATGGTATTTCAACAATTTTTGAAAGTTCTAAAACTTGTTAAGAGTTGGGTGTGACAACCAGGTTGCGAAAAAAATTTTGATTGTAAACCATAAATTCATGGGCAAAATTTTCAGATAGCAAATTTCAAATCACTTCTGATCTAAATATTTCTGCATTTTCTATTAGTTCAAGTCAAGCAAACAAGCAGTTTTACCCATCGTTGGGACCCAGTCTGGCAAAATTGAAAAGACACACAAATGGAGCCTCAATGGTAGTTCTATAATTGTGTTGGTAGAAAGCGTTAAAATGCCTGGTTCATAAATAATTTGCTTGAGTTAGACTGTTTCTCAGTTCTTATTTTTTGACTAAATTAGTAACTATTGTTTTCAGTTTTGGGAAAGATATATACCGGTAGGTCATAATTTTTCTCAGTATGAGTGATGCAAGTGATATTGCATTAAAATATCAGCGTTTGGCTCAAGAATATGCCAAGTTGAAAGCTCAAAATCAAGTTTTGAAAAAAGCAGTTTTAGATGTTAAAGAAGATTCTGCCAAGTTGCAGATTTCTTTGCAGGAAAAGGAGCAAGCTATTCGACGTTCCCAGCAAGAAATTGATAGTAGCAATTTTCGAAGTCAGCAAATGGTAAAGCGAATTGAACTTTTACAATTGGAATTAGAGCAAAAAGAGAAAAAAGGCAAGGTTGCAATTGATAAAAATCATGCTAATGTTTCAAGTGTGTTAGATGAAGATTTACGACAAAAAATTTTAGAAAATGAGCTGCTTCACAAACAGGTTCATGAATACAACACAGAAAAACGGCAAATGGAACAAAGATTTAATGATGAGCTCTCTGCTGCAAAACTTCATGCAAAAACCTCCAGTGAAGCACTTGAAAATCTTCGTGAAACTCATTTTCATGAATCTGAGCAACTTAAGAATGAAACAATGATATTGCATAACCAATTGGAATCACTGAAATCTGAATCACAACAGAGTGCTATGGAAATGGCTAAGAACCTTGGTGTATTAGAAAAAGAGAATGAGAAACTTGAGCTAAAAGTTGCTCATTTGGGATCTACAGTTAAAGAAGTTGTTGTGTTCAATGATCATGAATTTTCAGATTACAATCAACTTAAGTTGTTGTCACATAATAAGCGCTATGAAATTCATGCCCAAGAACTGTTCAAAACTGCCCAAACCTTAATAAGAGATTTTTGTAAGTTCCTAAAAGATTTCCATGTTTACACAAAGCAAAGAGGAAATTTATATCCAGTTGATTCAACATTACAAACATTACCTGAGG
Source organism: Trididemnum nubilum (assembly GCA_963965965.1). Classification (NCBI taxonomy): domain Eukaryota; kingdom Metazoa; phylum Chordata; class Ascidiacea; order Aplousobranchia; family Didemnidae; genus Trididemnum; species Trididemnum nubilum. The sequence goes on from OZ014479.1 coordinate 9,178,854, forward strand.
CTAGTGTTAAATTGTCTCAATATAGCGATGAAGCGTCGGTTATATTGGATTCACTAGCATCTGCATTCAGTGATGCTTACCACATTTCTGCTACTTCACAGCATGAAGGCATTTTGAGACTTGGATCGTTTTCAAGTTGTTTTGAACAGTATATTGCAGTTTTTAGCAAATTTTTGCCGTACCAACTGAGTTGCTTAGAGAAAGAAACTGAGCTGTCTGTTTGCGTTCCAGCTTTGCAATCCAAAAATCATGATTTTGTTTCAAGCTTTGAAAAGTTTTTACCTGCTGTTTCGAAGCTGTCAACTTATTTGAAATACATTATTGGTCCTAAAATGGATAAGGATGAAAATCAAGTAGAAAAGGTACTATTTTCATCGCAGAAAATTGTGTCCTCTTTCAATGAGTTGCACCTGCTTTTCAAAGATCTATCAAAAGCTTTCAACAGTAAAATTGCTTTAGAACAGCAATTGCCAACTACAACAAAAGCTCCTGAACTGCAAACAGCTAATGAGTTTTTACTTGGGTCACTGTTGTCGCTTTCTAGTATTGTTGTAAAATTATCTGGATTGGTTCAAACTGACATTGAGTTTATTTCTGAAGCAGTTGCAACTAGTAGAAACTCTATTATGAGCAAGATCTGTTTAAGCAAGAAAAGTGGTGAATTTATGGAGAAAATCAACATTTCATCACCACCTCAATCTGTGCCTTATCAAGAAGCGATTGATAGAAAGCAAGATATTCAGAGTGAAAATAGAGAGGAATTGCTTCAACAGTTGCAAGAAGTGACAAAGAAACTACAAAATTTAGAAAGAGAAAAAGAGCATTGGCTGCTGGAGACTCAACTTTTACAAATGAAGCTAGAAAAAGTTAAGACAGTTGAAATTAAGCCAGAAGTTGGTGAGACTGGAAGAACACGAAATGAATCATTATCTTTAAAGCCACTTGAAACTGCCATGTTTGGGGATGTTGCTTCATCTGAAGAAAATCAAGATCTTGGCAATAAAAGTACTGAAGAATTGATTAAACAGCACTTAACTGCTCGTCTTTCAGAAGCTGCTTTGAAAGCTCAAGTTGCTGAAGGAAAAGCATTGCATTTTGAAAATGAATGTCGAATGCTTCACAAACATTTAGCTATACTACGTAACAAGAAACAATCCCTTCATGACGAGGTTGATGCCAGCAGCCAAAGAGTGTCCCAGCTCCAAGATGAACTGTCAGTAACGCAACGAAGTTATGAAGAGAAGCTGAGTTTGATGAGTGAGCATCTTACAGTTATGAATGACAAAATTGCTACTCAAAAAGATGAAATTGAAAGCCTTAAAACCAAAACTCCTACTCCCAAAAAATCTAAACCTTTTCGTCTCCATGGCTTGTAGTAATTTTGTTTTGACTTTTCATTGCTTTTTTTTGCATTGCTGTTTTATAAAACCACATTTGTGTAATTCAAATTGATTTTGAATTAATGTTGTTGATATCTTAGTGACTTGTACATTGTTGGGAAATTGCAAATGATGTAGTTTGTTTTTACTTTACTCTGTCGTAATCAACATGTGGATTGTCAATTTCAATATGTGTTACAATAAGTCTGGATAATTATATTTTTTCTTCCAACTTTCGCTTAAAATGTCCAAATTTGGAAAACTTTTTTTTGGTTATGTTAAAATTTACAAGTTGTTGTCACAATTAACAGCACAATTTTAGAGCTTTTATACAAAACCAACCATTAAATTTTTTTGTTTTTTATTTATTTGATCAAAATGACTTAAAATATTTTGTCATGCATGAACAATTTATGGCAATAACGTTTCTAAATGATTGAAAAAAAAACCAAAAAACTATCATCAGTTGATGATAGTTTAGTTTCATATCATAATTTGCTCTCCCATCATGTATTGAACATGTTATAAACTCAACTACTTGTAAATCTTGTTCAGTGCTGGTTGCAGTCTTTTTTGCTTTTATGGTCCTCACGCCGTTAGTTTATATTAGTGGCAGATAGGCTAATGCTTTTTTGAAACTTTCTTCATGAAAAAAAAAACAATACTAAGTGTATTTAAATCATGTGGTCCATTGTATTTCTTGGAACAAAATATATTTCTATACAGGGGCGCACCCAGAAAATTTAAAAGGGAGGGTTTCAATTTTTCAAAAAGCAATCAGACCCAATTTCAGTTAAATTATTTTAAACATTAATGAAAATGCACGGTATTATAGTCAAACAGGGTTTCGCAGTAATCTGGTAATAGTTGCATTTTATTAAAATATTTGTTTATTCAAAACCCCTGTAAAATGATTTGGAAAGTTGTTGGTTGTGAAGATTGTGTGCGAGAGAACAAGTTATCACTATGGGGGTCTGCAGCCGCTGGGCAATTCTTGAAATTTTTTTCTGAAAAAAAAACAACAATTATATCGCCATTTGGATGACATTTTGAACAAAATGACATGTATGGGGGCCTGGGGGCGAGGCCCTCAGCCACTGGGCAATTCTAGCAATTTTTTTTTTGGAAAAAAACTGCCATTTTAATGCCATTTGATTGACATGATGATATGTATGGGGAGCCTGCGGGCGAATTTTTTGAGAAATAAACAGCCATTTCAACGCCATATGGTAAACATTTTGAACATTTTTAGAGCAATTAGAAAATATGCTAAATTAGTAAGATTTCGAAGAGTTTGAAAAAATTTGTGGTTGCTCAATCCGATCAGCCCCTGCATACTTACTAGTCAAGTCCAAAATACATTTAAATGCTGAAAAATCGCATTTTTGGCTTAAGTCTTTTAAGTGAATATGTTTTTATATTCAAAAATTTGTTAGTGATGCAGAATTTCAAAATAGTTTTTAATAGCATCGAAGATATAATTCCACTCTCTGAGAAATGGGTAGCCATGAAAAAGACTGTTTTAGATTAAAGGTTTTTGTCCAGGTTTTTTCATGAATCTATGCTGGAATGAAGAAAAGTCAAAATTGGGTGGTATAAGCTTACATAAAGGTTGATTGCATCGAAATAGACAATTGGTTGTTATTATGATGCAGCAAAAATTACCTAAAATACTCTGAAGTTAATGCAAAAACATAGAAAAAATAATTTGAAAATGATAGCACCGTCGCTATTGAAAGCTGTTTTTAAATTCCTGAATACATTTGCAGATTAAAAATTTCAACGTGTGAATGTAATTTCGTATTGGGTTTCATATTCGAACAGCGGATTTGTTTACTTTTTTTTGCATAAGTGCATTTGGCTTAGTAGTTGTTTTTTTTACACAAGGGCAAATTTTTTCACTAAATGGCCGTCTATCTCTTTTTAGTGTCAAGCTCTGTTCTTCTCAGAAGTTTGTGATCAGATATATTACTGTATATCTATTATTCAATGTCTATGGATATATCAAAGATACATAGTTTTGCAATGTTTCTGTCAGCAATATTGTAGGTGAAACAAATGCAGAGAATCTCAATTGCTTGGTAAATATCGCGCTGTGGTGTGGGATCGAATTACGGCACAAAAACAACATCTTAAGTGATCTATAACAACTAAAGAGAATATTTAGTTCAAAGTAAATATAGCACAGTGTTACAAACTGTGTTATATCAACAAAATTATGTTGCTTTTTGAGTTCAAAAAGGGGGGGTTTCGACCCCCGAACCCCCCCCCCCCCCCCCCGGGTGCGCCAGTGTTTCTATATGACAGTATTACAACGGCTCAAGAAGTAAGCTTTTTTTTCTTTTGAAACAGGTGTGCTAAAGCATCTGCAGGTTCATAAAACCATAATATGTTATACACTTTTTGTGTTATAAGCTGAATAATGTTTCAAGAAAATTATGCACTTAATCATGTTGGATTTAATTTGCATGGACTTTCACTTACTTAAAGCCAAAGTTTCTCGTGCTGAGTTTTCAATGTCGCTTGCTAGTTCAGCACCGTGTGAAGTCTGTGCCAATCCACTCAGTCACACATCAGTGATTCTTTTTGTGTTTGGATTATTTTTATTCATCTTGACCCAATTGCTCCGAAGACATTCTGTTTTGAGCATTGTCATACTTACTTTATTGAGATCACTTTGATAAGCTATAATTTCAAACTTTTCTGATCAGTAAACTGCTAACTTACTCAAGGCAGTGATTATGGATGTGTTATGATGGCACAGACAAGCAATTAACATCGGTGTAGCTTTGTACATTTTAAAAGTTCGGGACATGGCAATGTAATTTAAGCAGCACACTGCAAAATGTAAAAAGTTGGTCCATCAGTCGAGATGAATGTCCAGAGTTTTAAGCACAAATAACCCACTGGTGCCAGTATTGAACCAATTTTAGAGACTTCATTAGTTTTTCCTGTTGTCTCTTTTTAATCACTATACTATAATGGCATTCTTTATTTTCTTTTTTTATGACATGATTTATCAGTTACCAGTTACCACTTGGTTTCTAGTAAAATTTTGCTTAATTTCTTTAACATGGTTACAGTCTTTTCGACCAAAAAACTATTTATGAATAAATATATACAGGCATCTTCATAAATGAATACTGGTTCAGACACTTTTTCATTTTAAAATGTCGAATTGGGAAAAGTTTTCATTAATCTGTTGATTTTGAATTTTGGTTTATGGTGCACTTTTTATCTAGCATAGTCTTTCAGAATAGATAGGTACAGGTACATATAAACAGCTACATTAAAATAAAAAACTTGGCGTCCTTTGTGGCCGACTCCTTATAAAGCCTTTATAATCCCAATATAGCCTCTGCCACTGTGCAAGCCATTAAGGTTTGTTCAGTTTGGCCGAGAGGTGGCTGGGGAATGCCTTCAGTTTAGATAATGCTGAGGGCTACTGATGAGAGCTAAAAGCACAAACAGTGCTGTCCAGCTCTGTGCATTGTTCCCTATAAGCACAGAAAAGTGCGAAATTTTTTCCGTCATTTTCACACTGAAATTTTGCAAATTCCTGTGTTTTTTCTCCCTCCAAAAACCGGGCAAAAAGATAGAAATTTTTTAGCAAATATCGAAGACACCTCAAGAGCAGCGGCATTTTCACATTGGGTTTAGAACGTATGCACTATTTCCGGCATTTTTGCAGGAGGTGAAAACTTAGAGGGAACACTGGCTCTGTGCTTATCATTGAAGTTTCCATTTGTATCAACATAATTCTTTGGTATTAGTCTGGCTGCACTTGATGATTTTTTTAGCTGACATTGCTTATTCTACGTAAAAATTGTTTCTGTTGAAGTGCTGGTATGTTTCAGTATATAAATTACGCATTTTTTTCTATTGGAGCTTTTTTCAAACTTACTGGTACTTTCAAAATTGATAACGTTTGAAAAATTAATGTTTATTATGTACTGGTTCCATACTTTATTAGCCAACTTATATTTGGATCTAGCACCAACAATACTACTTTGTTTTATTTGGTAGCATAGGCTTAGCATTCATGCAGTTGGGAGATACAAGTACAATATATTGCCTTAATAAACGTGAAAGCTTATGTGCCTTAGTATGTTAAACAGGTTTTACCTCAGGTTTGCAGAGGGATTCATAAAGTTACTTTTTCAAAAATTGTTTTTTTTTACTAGTGGGAGTTTACAAATTATTGTTTTAGATATATTGCTACCTTGAAAATCACAATGTTTGAGGGGGTGGGAGGTACTAGTACTAGTCCATAGTCAACAAAACAAAAAAATTGGCTGATTAGTTGCTGCTTTTTCAACATTTTATGCTGTATAAATTGTCAGCATTAAAAATTACATTAAGTTTCTGTCAATCATTCAGAGTAAGACAGTGTTGTATTTTATTTATAATTTTCTGTTTAATGTGCATTTTGGATTATAATTAAATGTGTTGAATATTATGGCTAACGCATGGTTTCTAACGTTAGTTTGTTCTACTAATTTGTAATATGCTTGTCTACACTTTTCAAACAATTTTAAGGTGGTGCAAAATTTGAATATGACTTTCTGTAAAGTGTATTTCATTTGAGCTCTTGCAGTAAGCTTTTCAAACAGAACGCTTCAGTTCAGGGGCGCACCCAGAAATTTTTAAAGGAAGGGGTTTCAATTTTTCAAAAAGCAACCAGACCCAATTGTAGTTAATTTATTTTAACCATTAATGAAAATGCACAGTATTATAGTCAAACAGGGTTTTGCAGTAATAGTTGCATTTTGTCACAACATTTGTTTATTCAAAAACCCTGTAATAATGATTTTAAAAGTTGTTGTTTGTGAAGATTGTGTGCGAGAGAACAAGGTACCACTATGGGGGTCTGGGGGCAAAGCCCCCAGCTGCTGGGCAGTTCTTCAATTTTTTTGGAAACAAAACAGCCATTTTAACGCCATTTGGATGACATTTTGAACGTGTTTGACATTTTGAACATGATGGCATGTTTTGGGGGCCTGGCGGCGAAGCCCCCAACCACTGGGCAATTCTTGCAATTTTTTCAGAAAAAAAAAACAGCCATTTTAACGCCATTTGGATGACATTTTAAACGTTTTTGATATTTTAAACATGATGACATGTTTGGGGGCCGGAGGCAAAGCCCCCAGCCGCTGGGCAATTGTTGCAATTTTTTCGGAAAAAAATAGCCATTTTAATGCCATGTGGTGACATTTTGAATGTTTTTAGACCAATTAGAAAAATGCTAAGTTACTAAGATTTAGAATAGTGTGAAAGAATTTGTTTTTGCTCAGTCCAATCAGCGCCTCTGCATGCTTACTGGTCAAGTCCAAAATTCGCATAAATGTTGAAAGATCGCATATTTGCTTTAAATCTTCTAAAGGAATACGTTTTTAAATTCAAAAATTTGTTTATGGTACAAAATTTCAAAATAGCTTTTGATAGCATTGGAGCTATCATTTATACTTTCTGAGAAATAGGTAGCCTTGAAAAAGACTGTTTTAGATTAAAGGTTTTCATCCAGCTATCTTCACGAATCTACACTAAAATGAAGAAAAGCTAAAATGTGGGGGTATAAGCTTATATAAAGGTTGATTACATTGAAATAGACAATGGGTTGTTATTTAGATGTTATGATGCAGCAAAAATCATCTAAAATACTATAAAGTTAATGCAAAAAAAAAGAAAAAATCATTTGGAAATGATAGCTCCGTGGCTATTAAAAGCTGATTTTAAATTCCTGAATACATATGCAGATTAAAATCGTCGACGTTTGAATGTAATTTTCTAGCGAGTTTCATCTTCAAACAGCGGATTTGTTTGCTTTTTTTTTTTTGCAAAAGTGCAAAAATTTTGCAAAAGGCTTAGTAGTTGTTTTTTTTACACTAGGGCGACTTTTTTCAATAAACGGTCGTCTGTTTCTTTTAAGTGTCCAACTTTGTTCTTCTCAGAAGTTTGTGATCGGGAATAATATATCCATTATTCAATATCTATGGATATATCAAATGCACATAGTTACGCCATGTTTGTGTCAGCAATGTTGTGGGTGAAACAAATGCAAAAATCTCAATTGCTTTTTAAATATCGAGCAGGATCAAATTGCGGCCCTAAAACAACATCTTTAGAGATTAACAACATCTAAAGTGATTATTTAGTTCAAAGTAAATAGAGCAAAGTTACAAACTGCGTTATATCAACAAAATTATGTTGCTTTTTGAGTACCAAAAGGGGGGTTCGACCCCCAAACCCCCCCTCTTGGGTGTGCCACTGCTTCAGTTGCAATCTCTGTCTGGTTTGGTATCTGGAGAGCAAGATCTAAAACCGTTACTAAAGAGTTCTGTTTGAAAAGCTTATTTTGAAAGCTCTAATGAAATCGACTTACTGAAAGTTGTATTCAAGTCTACACTTTTGTAGTAACTGCAAGTACGTACCAAAATTGTAGAAAGTAATGTGATATTTATATTTGTGTATACTAAAGTTTGTTCCTTTTCGTGAAGATGTAAACCTAAATCTTTCTGCTTTCATTTAATTGCATGAATTGGTTTGCCTTCTGTTAATTTTGGGTTATTTCAGTATAACCGACATCCAAGATTAAAAATGATTATCTATGTTTAGTGTTTGATAACTATAGTACATGCAATTGATGGAGTATAAATTAAATAAGCAAAAGCTGATGAAATAAACAGTGGTCCAATCCATAATAAATGTGAGTTTAATTTTTCTGCTGTTTTGTAGAATTAGGCATCTTGACAACCGAAAAACAATGCCAATTTAAACGTCGTTGAGCTTTTTGATTTTTTTGTTTTTGATACAGTGCAAAATGTCATGGTTAAATTAACCTATTGATTCACACATTGTGCAATACCGGTATGTGAGTTGCTCAAAATTTTTGCAAATTCTCATGTGTTAGTTATTGTCATAACACTGACTTCTATATTAGTCTCATTACCTTGCTGACTTAATTTATAATTACTTTTTGATTTATACCTACCATACGTAATTACCCATTACTGTATTTTTCGGACCGAAAGTTAATTGATTTATGTTTGCAATTCTTTTTCAAAAATCGAACATGTACCAGATAGCACCTAATAATTTAGTTCCTAATGCAGGGCTGCTGTACAAGGTTTTGCTAGCAGGTCTGGCGATTAGGTTTCTTTTGATAAATGCTTTGTAATACTTTAGTCAAAAAATGCTTTCTGTCAAATTTGTTGAAACCAAACAATCAGCAAATTTTTACCATAGTTTGGTTAATAACTTAGCCTAAAGTTAAAGTTTTTTGTGTTGCCATTTACGTTTTATTGGTGCAGAGCTTGCATTCCAAAGCGTACATTGTAGATTATGACACTTGCCAGTTAGACATTTTGAGATATTGACATAAAGCAAAGACAGTTGTTTCTATTGAAAATTTGATGCTGTGCTGTAGTATGTTTGATGCTTTGTTGTCGAGTGATTACTGTTGGTATAAAGCAAAGGTATAAAATATAGCAAACTCTAGCAAAAATGGTAAATAATACTGGCATGGAGTATAAGGCAAGGAATTTATGTGCAGGAAATTTGGAATGGAGAGTTATCTCTACCATGAAATAAAAGAAAAAACTGTCAATGATTTTTCTCATTTCTTAATGATTTTTCTCATTTCCAACATTGTCTTTTCACACTTCTTTATCATCCTCAATCCCCATGCCTAATAGTTCACATGCATATCTATGCCTAAAAGTCTCAGAGTGATTATAAGTCTGCTTTGTGCCACTTAAAATTATAGAAATGGTCAAATCAAACCGTGCTTTCAAAATGTTATTTTTTGCTAAATTTGTTAAAAGTTGCAATTTTGTTTGTGCTGATTTCTTCTGGTTTTATTTCATCAATGATACTTTGAGTGCATTTTATTATGCATGAATTGTTTTCTTCATTCCATTGTGCACTGCGATGCTTTGCTTTATTATTCTTATTTAATTTCATTTTAATGTTTAATTTTTTCATTTAGGTATTTTAGTCGAATGTAGATTGACTAGAATTTGCTGCAATGGTGAAGGAACAATTTAGAGAAGCAGATATTGCTAAGAAAATAAGCAAAGTTTGTTTTGGTGTTCAAACTCCGCAAGAGATTAGTCAGTATGCCCATGTTCACTGTGTGAGTAAAAATCTTTATCTGCAGGACCCCAATCGCACACCAGCGGAGTACGGAGTATTAGATAAACGAATGGGCACAAGTCAGAAGAAAGAAGAATGTGCCACCTGCAGTAAAAATTTAGCTGAATGTGTTGGACATTATGGGTACATTGATCTTGAACTGCCTTGTTTTCATGTTGGATATTTCAAAGCTGTCATCAAAATTCTTCAAATGATATGCAAAACTTGCAGCCGTGTTTTATTGACTGAGGATGACAAGCAGGAATTCAGACAAGCTCTAAATCGTCCTGGTTTGACATATTTGCAGTTGCGTTCTATGCGAAAGAAAATTAACACTAAGACTAAAAAATGTCACGTTTGTGTTTACTGCAAAGCATTAAATGGCACTGTGAAGAAATGTGGATTGTTTAAAATCATCCATGAAAAGTACAAGCAAGGTACGAAGAAAGCAGTAAACCCTGTAATTGAGGAGTTTTATCAGTCATTTCAAACAGCTGTTAAACACAACAAAGATATTGAGAGCTTGATTACGAGAGCTCAGGAGGATTTAAACCCATTAACAGTGCTTGACTTATTTCGAAGCATCCCTTGTGAGGATGTTCCTCTTCTAATTATGAAATCAGAGTCTAGCAGACCTGAGGATTTAATTTTAACTCGTTTGATTGTACCTCCTTTGTGTATTCGTCCATCTGTCGTTACTGATCTTAAAACAGGAACAAATGAAGACGATTTGACTATGAAACTAACTGAAATTATTTTTCTCAATGATGTCATCCAGAAGCATCGCTTGACTGGGGCAAAGTCGCAAATGATTATGGAAGACTGGGATTATCTTCAGCTGCAGTGCGCCCTCTACATCAATAGTGAAGTGTCTGGAATCCCGTTTAACATGAAACCTCAAAAAGCTACTCGTGGTTTTGTGCAAAGGCTAAAGGGCAAACAAGGAAGGTTTCGTGGCAACTTGTCTGGTAAAAGAGTCGATTTCTCGGGCAGAACTGTCATTTCACCTGACCCCAATTTGCGAATTGACCAGGTTGGTGTTCCCATTCATGTTGCTAAAGTACTAACTTATCCTGAAAGAGTAACACGTAGCAATATTGAACTTATGCGTAAACTTGTTATCAATGGCTGTGATACTCACCCGGGAGCCAATTTCATTCAACAGCGCCAAAACAGTATGAAAAAGTTTCTGAAATATGGTAACCGAGAGAAAACTGCCAGTGATCTGCGATATGGCGACATAGTTGAACGACACTTGATGGATGGTGATGTGTGTTTGTTTAACCGTCAACCGTCTTTACACAAACTCAGCATCATGGCTCACTTTGCTAAAGTTGCCGACCATCGGACTTTTCGATTCAATGAATGTGTTTGCAATCCTTACAATGCTGATTTTGATGGGGACGAAATGAACCTTCATCTACCACAGACTGAAGAAGCTAAAGCAGAAGCTCTCATTTTGATGGGAACTAAAAGCAACATGGTTACCCCACGCAATGGAGAGCCTTTGATCGCCGCTATTCAAGACTTCATCACAGCTGCTTATTTGTTGACGCAAAAGGATGTATTTTTTGACAAAAGACAAGTTTCACGCATCATCTCATACATTGTCGCAAATGATGATAGAAGCACCAAAATTGATCTGCCACCTCCTGCTCTTGTCAAACCATGTGCACTTTGGACTGGAAAGCAACTGTTCAGCTTAATTTTGAAGCCAAATAACGCTTGTTCTGTCAAGGCTTGCTTGCGAGCTAAAGGAAAGCAGTACAGTGGAAGTGGAGAAGATCTGTGCGTGAATGACTCTTTTGTTGTTATCTACAACTCTCAACTACTTGCCGGTGCAATGGATAAAGCCACTCTTGGAGGAGGTTCTAAAAACAATATTTTTTATGTTTTGCTTCGTGACTACGGACAGAAAGTTGCAGCTGATGCGATGTGGAGATTGGCAAGAATTTGTCCTGTTTTTCTGAGCAATCGAGGCTTTTCAATTGGTATAGGTGATGTCACTCCTGGGACTGGACTACTTAAAGCCAAACAAAAGCTGCTAACTGATGGGTACCAGAAATGTGATGAATATATTGCAGCTTTATCGCAAGGCAAGCTTCCAGCCCAACCTGGCTGTACACCAGAACAAACGCTGGAAGCTGTAATTCTTAAAGAGCTTTCTGTGATTCGTGATTATGCTGGTAAAGCATGCTTGAGAGAACTCCATCGAGGCAACACCCCACTAACAATGGCTGTTTGTGGCTCAAAAGGCTCTTTCATCAACATTTCTCAGATGATTGCGTGTGTAGGACAGCAGGCTATTAGCGGTAACAGAGTTCCAAATGGTTTTGAAGATCGTCCTTTGCCACACTTTGAAAAGTACTCCAAAGACCCTGCTGCCAGAGGATTTGTCGCTAACAGTTTTTATTCTGGTTTGACAGCTACAGAATTCTTTTTTCACACAATGGGAGGTCGAGAAGGTTTGGTTGACACGGCTGTTAAAACAGCGGAAACTGGTTACATGCAGAGGCGCTTAGTGAAGTCTTTAGAAGATTTATGTGGTCACTATGATCTAACTGTGAGGTCCTCTACCAGTGATATAGTGCAGTTCGTGTATGGAGGTGATGGTTTGGATCCTACAGACATGGAAGGTCGAAATAAACCTGTCGATTTTTCACGAATTCTTGGACTTGTCCAAGCAAACTTTCCCAGTCCTGATGATATGGCTTTGAGTGGCAATCAAATTGTTTCTGAATGTGATTTGCTTTTGCAGAAACAGACAGTTGTTAGCGATGAATTTAAAGAGGACTTAAAAAAATATATCTCAGGTTATTCTCAAGAAATTCAGTTAACTCGAACGCGATATGGAGTGAATGACAATGGCAGCACACAGCCTGAAGTGCTCTATCAATTATGCAGAGTAACCCTGAAGCAACTGCAGGAGTTTGTCAAGATCTCTTGCTCAAAATACATGAAATCTAAGTTGGAGCCTGGTACTGCTGTTGGTGCTCTTTGTGCTCAAAGCATTGGTGAACCAGGAACACAAATGACCTTAAAAACTTTTCATTTTGCTGGAGTAGCGTCAATGAACATCACACTCGGCGTCCCTCGAATAAAGGAGATCATCAATGCATCAAAAAACATCAGCACTCCTATCATAACCGCCTATTTGGAAAAAGACACTGATGCTGATATTGCTCGTGCTGCTAAAGGTCGGATTGAGAAAACAACCTTGAGTGAAATTTGTTCTTTGCTTGAAGAAGTTTACCAACCAGATGACTGTTACATCCTCATCAAGATCGATCTCCAGCGTTGTAGATTGTTAAAGATTGAGGTGAATGCTGACACGGTAAAATACAGTTTGTGCACCTCTCGCCTGTCAATCAAACAATCTCAAGTGATGGTCCAGAGCAACGACATTCTCACAGTTCACCCCGCTGCTAACAACAAGTTATCTCTGTCGAATATGATACAATCGCTTAAGGAAGCGATACCCAAAGTTGTTGTTCAGGGATTGCATGATGTATCACGAGCTGTCATTCACGTTGATGAAGCACAAGGTTCCCATGAAAAATACAAACTTTTGGTTGAAGGCAATGATCTACGTGGTGTAATGGCTACAAATGGTATCATTGGTGAGAAAACGACATCGAATAACACCATCGAAGTGGAGCGTTGCCTTGGAATTGAGGCTGCTCGTGTTACCATCATTAATGAAGTGGAGTATACAATGATAAACCATGGCATGAGCATTGATCGACGTCATCTTATGCTCCTTGCGGATCTGATGACTTACAAAGGTGAGGTGTTGGGCATTACTCGATTTGGACTTGCGAGGATGAAAGAAAGTGTTTTAATGTTGGCTTCCTTTGAAAAGACTGCTGATCATTTGTTTGATGCAGCTTACTATGGTCAAAGTGACGTTATAACTGGTGTCTCCGAATGCATTATAATGGGTATTCCAATGAATATTGGCACAGGGATCTTTAAGTTGCTTCAAAAGCCAAAAATTGGAAAGTTTTCTGCCAAACGATCTTTACTATTTGATCGCCCTGAACTGCATTTGTGATGCTGAGATTGCTGTTATTTAACAATCAATCATTGTTGCATGAAACTTCTACTGTTGCTTCTATTTCCTGCATTAAATGCTTGCCTTGGTTGACTCTTGTATTTAAAATGTTTTTTAGATGAATTGGAATTTTTTCTCATTTGCTTAATTAAATACCGGTACTTGTCTTAATAATAGCATATACCAATTCGCAAATTAGTGAGGGTTGATCAATCTTAAACCAGTTGTCAATGCAGCTGTTTAAACCATGCATTGATGTATATCTCATAAATGGCGTATTTCGCTACTGTTGATGGAAGATAGTCCAGAAATTTTTTTTAAAAGCAGCTTGGTTGTAATTATTTATGATTATTTTCGGTAAAGAAATACTTGTTTGTTCTGTGGGTGAATTCTTGATACAAATATCAAACTTTGCTGCATTACTTTTAATTATTTGAAGGAGCTTGATCTTTGCCATATTTTAATATGTGACGTGCCGGTATCTTATTGAGTTTGGTTGTTTGAAATCTCATATGACAAAATTTTCTATCTGCCTCTTTCACGTTTGCAGAAGCACAAAGAGCTTAAATTCACTGATGTGCCTCAAATTATTTAGGTCTCATTTTTGGAGATTTTTTGTTTGTTTCCATTGACAGCAAAATTAAACATCTTGGAAAGCTTATATACTGCCCGAAGTTAATCGTTAAAAAAAGACATTAATTGTTGGGATCTTTTTGTAGCAAGCCTTCTTATCATATTTTTTTTGCTCTGCTTGTAATGATGTAGCAGTCAAAGCTATTACTTTGCTTATTTTATTAATTAATGGTATGTATAATTACATGCTTGGATAATTGTATAAAATGGCCCCAGTTGAAATTGCGTTGCATAATGCTCTTGCTTTTTTTGTTTATTTATTGTGGTTCGCCTCCTGCTATTTTGCCTATTATCTAAAATTATTATTAACTTACTTGTCATTTGCAAAATTGCAAATGCTCAGCATTTTTTTTTACAACCTTGATGCCCATATGTGCCACAACGGTTATGAATTGTGTATCTCAAGAAAATTGAACCGATTATGGCTGTTCTTTGCTCTGATTTAAAATCAAGTAATTGCAATTTTGCTGATGGTAGCATACATAGAGCACATTGTGGTTCGTGAAACGAGAAAACAACTGAAGAAGAAGGGTTGGTGGAAGTCTGATTCCTTCAGTCTCAACATAGTAGAATGGAATTTAACATCTCCAGTAAATACCCTCAGCTTCCAAAACTACTTAATTGGCTGGAAAAGCTTTGGTATTTAGCGAAATTTTAGTCCTGCACAGTGCTTTAAAAAAAATTTTTATTAATTTAAAGGAATTGAAAACATTGCGTTTTGCCGATGAATACTACTAAAGCCCAGTTTTTGCGTTTACTGGTTTAGTTACCCCACCCTATACCACTTTCAGTAAAGTCGTTTTGGAAGCTAAGGAATCTTTCAAGTGACTGGTGGTGTTAGATTGTATTCTACTGATACTGAGGGAGCTAGATTTTTGCCAATCTTTTTTTTAGTTGCTTATTTGCCTTTGGAAATAGCTCAGCGTTCGATTCTTTAGAATGGACATATTATCGTAAATTTGAGGTCCTTGCTAATTAATAAAAACGACTAAGCAATAATCTGTCTTTACAATACAAGTGCGATATTTAACTCAGTGTTATGAGGAGCTTGAACAGTACATTTATTACCATTACGTTAATCGTGTTGAGAGAGCTATTTGTTTATTAAAGAGGGAAAGTAGCATAGAAAATGACGAACCAAATCAACTGACCGCCAACGTCAGGGTTAGTTACCGGTTAGTTGGTTTGCGTCAGTTTGCGGCAATCAGTAGTTGTGAACCCGAAAAATAAAACTGCCAAAAAAATTTTGTCATAAATTCTAAGTTTGAGGTGCTTTAGTTTAATTTGACTAAGCTTACTTTTGCAACTATTGTATGTTACGGTGTTTAGTTTCTCAATTCTCTTTCTGTTATCATGTTAACTTTTTGTTTTGATTTCAGAAATTAGTTTCATTAATGCTCCAAACAGCCATATATTGCTGTTGGGAAATCTTACTTATAGTCTATTGTAAGTTTTAACTCTGATATGAATTGATTCTAAGCAAAATATTCATTTCTAATATGACTACCAACTCAATAAGACACCCGACCAACCCTTACATGCAAATGCAGTATAATGATCCCCTGCTTCATCCCCCCGATGTTCAGCATCACCCCAATCTCCCTAACCCAAATTCTGGATTTGCCCAACCTGGCAATGTGCTTATGCAAGACCCACAGCAGATGAAGGCTGCCCAGCCTGCCAATCCCGTGCCAAACAACACAATTCCAATGTCTACTCTGATAGATTTTGTAGTGTCCAAAACCTACCATGATATCACAGTGATGTCTGAAATTTTACCCAGCAAGAATGATATGGAAAGAAAGACGACGATTGTTGAATTTTCCACACGTACCAGGCAGTTGTTTATTCGGCTTTTAAGCTTGGTGAAATGGGCCAGTTCGGTTGGGAAAGTTGTACGATGCAGTGATATCTCAAATTTTTTAGACCGGCAGGTAAGCTGTTTTTGCCTTTCTACAGAATTGGACTTAGATTTCAATTCTTACAGAATACAAAGGAATACAATTAGGTTTTTGCATCCTTAGTTTTGATTTAATAACATCGATAAGCGATTTACCTTTATGACTTTGTAATCTATACGAGCTATGATATTTATGTTTTGTTTTTTGGTTTACCAATCAGTGGTCAAGTGGATAGCGCCTCTTCTACTGAAACAGTAGACTCGGCTTCGATTCTCGGTCGGGTAAAACCAAAGACCATAAAAATTGGTCTTCACCACTTCCCTCATTGACGTTTAACATTAAAAAGAGACAGCGTGAAGTCTCCACCGTGTGTGCTAGACGCTAGACAGGTGGCAGCTGATTCGAAGATCTAAAGGTGTTTTCGCTGTCTCTTGGCCAAGGTAACCTGGTGAATAAAAATGTGATTACAATTTAGGCGTTGATGTTCGTGGATGCAGCTGACAAACTTCATATATTGGCGAACCAAGTGGTTGTGCAAGCTCGATTGCCTAATTTCTCTATCCCTGCTGCTGTAGACGTTCTAACGACTGGAACCTATCCTCGCCTGCCTTTGTGCATTCGAGACCGCACCATACCTCCTGACCCAATTAAACCTAAAGAGAAAAAAGCTGCTCTGAAACGGATTAACCAAATCATGTTGTACCGTTTGGTTACGGAATACATACCTCCTCAAATTGTGGATGTAAAAGTAGACCAAGGTGTTGTAGTTTTACATGTGCCTCACGAGTTTAAAGTGTACATTACACTAATGGGTGATGGGGCTGATATACCTTGGCGGGTGTTGAAGTTGGACTTTTTAGTTGAAGATTTGGATATTGGCAGCGGGAGGTCCCTAGTGCACCCAGTGCAAGTCAATTACATTCACCAGCTGGTCCAGTCTCGTCTTTTTGCAAATGAAAAACCCCTCCAGGACATGTTCGATTTGCTGCATTCATTTTGTCTTTCTTTGCAACTCGAGGTTTTGAAAGATCAAGCAGGCAGGTTGGCCCGTTTACGTTGGGGAAAATTCATACATGTTGAAGAATATGTTCCTGGACAAAAGCTCTCTGTTTCTTACTGGCGAATCAATGCCTACAAGAAACAAACACAGCCTTGCATTGTCACAATTCAGCAGTCACCAGATGATCCATCAAAGCCGTTGCAGGTATGCTGATATTTATCAAAAATTGCGTCTGTGTTAAGAGTTTACTTAGGTATTACTCCGAAGCGTGTAATGAGTAATGTATTTTACCGGGGCTTACAGTTGTAGCGGAAGCGAGCTACACGGCCGCGCTGTTCGGTTTTACTAGATTGCGATGCTTGTAACTACGGAACGCATGTTGTCCTAGTAAGGTTTATTTAACCAAAATGAACTCGTTTCAGGACAATTGTGTCGCTGTGATTTTGTTCAATTTAAATATTGAAAATTATGTGGTAAATAGGTTTTCATTAAAAAGTTTAGTTAAAGCTAAAAGCAAACAATTGTGCAACGGAAAGTTTTAGCCTAATCGATTATTTTTAAGTTTTTACCTGCAACGCTAAATTTTATAGTCCCTTTTTTGTTATGATCGCAGCATTCTATTCATTTTGATTCTTGGGTAAGGTTCGGTTCAATTGAGATTTGCCAGTAAAAGGACTAAGTCGAATCAGAATTTAAAGTGTTTCAAAATGCAAAATGCGAGTGATGACTGCATGGACATAAAGTGCTGCTTGCAATAAAAGGATAGAAAAGACCTTAAGAACCTGTTGCGGGATGATTCGGCACCGGGACTATTAGGCACAAGAGCAAAAAGAATTTTCTTAAAAATAAATCAAAAAAATTTTTTTCCACTACATGTTCGCAAAGTTTTCTTTCCTAAGCGGGACGTATGCAATCTCCAGCCCGCAGTCTGAAATTCTGCGGCGCTCGGGCACAAGTTGCTTGTGTAATCATGGCACACGCAGCAAACCGCGTGACGTTTCATTATTTTTAGTTTTCCTGCACCAAACAATACAGTGCAAAGTTTTTTAGACGCTAAGAATTTATCTCCTAGTGGATTCCTATTTCTGATCGTTACACCTTGTTGTAAATAACTTTTAGTAATAATTTGAAGCAGTGTACACTTCTGTTATTTTAGAAGTTGTTTATGCAATTCTGAAAAGACAAATTGCACAGAATTTAACGTTGCTTTTACTATAAGTATAAGTAAGTTACAACAAGCTGTAACGATTAAACGTAAAATATCCCTTTTAACATTGTTTTTGCTCTATTTACAACATGGTATAAGGATCATAAATAGGAATCTGCTGGGAGATGAATCGTTACCTTCTGAAAAACTTGACTGGATTGCTTGGCGCATGGCGCAGGCAGACTAAAAATAACCATGAAAAGCCACGCGGCTTGCTGCGTGTGCGAAGATTTCACGAGCAACTCATGCCCGTGCGCCGCAGAATTTCAGACCGCGGGCTTGAGATTGCATACGTCTGGCCTAGGAAAGAAAACTTTGCGAATATGTTGTGGAAAAAATACAATAAAGCAAGAAATCAAGGTTTTGAAGAAAACTTGAATTTGAAAAAAAATTTAAAAAAATTTTTTTGAAACATTTTTTTTTTAGATTTTTGAAATATTTATTTGCTATGTGGCGCCAAATAGTCTCGTCTATGAATAGTCCCAGCGCATCCGGTGCCTAATAGTCACAGTCCGTATAAGAACAATGTGTCAGAAAAAGGATCTTACCTCTCGCCGATAATTTTTTTTGTTTTTAGATAAAACACAGTCCACCGCTTGAATCAGCGGGCAGACTCGACTTAGTAGAAGCATGTTCACGCGTCAATGATTTGTCGCTGGAATACCTCATACATAATTCGATATCAGCTAGATCCTACCACATGCTCACACAGGTTGAAGAAATGCTGTACAAGCACATCAAGTATGCAATAGTAACGTCATCTCCTACAGGTTGTGGCACCAGTAGTTTAGTCTTCAGGATCACCGTTATTCTTCAAATACCATGTCATCTTTATGTCCGGAAAACATGCTTCGTTATCGAACTGGCTGTCTTCGTTTTTTCTGTGTTTCTTTCACCAACACAAAGAGAGCGAATCCCGTCCAAAAACAAAATTGAAGCTACCAATTCCGTATTAATCAACAGGAAATAGATCGAAATACCGTTCTTATAATTCTATCTCGATAAATTACTAAACTGTTAGTTGAAACGCCTTTAATAAAATCTCGTTGTTTTCAAAACTGAATTTGAAAAAATATTAGAAACGATTGTTTTTTGTTTGCAGACACGACGCGTCTTATTTTTCGTGCGATGATTCGGACCAGCGTGCTGTCCTCTTTATTCCACTTCTTGACGGAGTTGCCCAATCCGAATGTCTCCGTCTTCTGGTAGATCCACAAACTGGGCAGTTATCACCCTCTCTAGACGGTGTATCGGACACGATGTTGGATAAGGTCGGCGTTGATTAGATGTTGCAATTGCGTATTTTTTTAGCTACAGCCATCTATGATTGTGGGTTGCCTAGTCGACCCCACTTTACTGTAGATTGACAATAGTACCCATCCGGCCTTTCCATTTCTAGGTTTGTTTTCGTTACGTTACGCGATACCAATGCTCCAGAACACATTCCTCTTTTTTTCCATCTCCACTTTCCTGGCACTGCTCTCGTTACGCGATACCAAAAAACAAACCTAGTCAACCCCACCTTACTGTAGATTGACAATAGTACCCATCCGGCCTTTCCATTTCTAGGTTTGTTTTTTGGTATCGCGTAACGAGAGCAGTGCCAGGAAAGTGGAGATGGAAAAAAAGAGGAATGTGTTCTGGAGCATTTTGACTATTACAGACGGCTTAACAACTTGTTGGTCATCACGAAAACCTTGTTTCTGGACCATTTAGGACAGTAGTTTTGTACTCTTCCCATTCTATTTGTAGTCTAATCCTCGACTTAGGTGCTTAACCCCGTCTAAAGGGTGCGTTGGTGGATACAGGAATATTACTTTTAGCTTTCACGCTGGCGTAGTGGAGCTAGACAGGCTACGGATACATTTCATAGTCTTGAAGTCCAAATAAAAACGTTATCGAAATATCTATTTTCATTGTAGCTACAGGACGCTTGTGCGGAAAGTCATGATCTATTTCGCAAGACGGTTTACGCTGTATAAATACAGGTTTGTTGTTTTTTCAATTCTCTTGCACTTTGTTTCGCTCACTAGAATGAGGGCAACACACACCAATCAAACTCAAGTAAGGAGACGACAACTTGACTTCTGTTACCTCAAGCAACTAAATTTCAGATGGAAAAAGAAATCAACGAGTCGCAGACAATGTTGCTTCAGTGGTTCCACTCGCTACGATCTTTGCTTGCTAAGCTTCGAGTTAAGCGAGCTTTGCAGCATCTCCCTGTACATTGCCTCGATCAACTGTTGCTTCAAAACTCAACTGATTTTGGTAAGAACCACAAAAAAAGTTAAAACAATTGGCTTTCCACTCGTGCAGCATTGTATTCTAATCGGTTTATACTTGATGATGCTGGAAATTTGTGTTAAAACACTTCTCTACCCCTATTTTTGTTTGTTTGTTTTTTTCTGCTGAAATTCCTGCTTATTGTGTTCATAATCTATTTATACTTCGGTAGCAATTCCAAATAGCAACAAAAATTTTTGCCTTTTTAAAGGTAATTGTGATTTCAATAAATTAGTTTTTTTGGCATGAGTTTTATCATAATTGAGTGACCTAAACGTAGAGTGGCCCAAGTCGACTTGGACCGAAAATGATTTTATCATATTTTCTGATAGATTAAAGCCTTAAAATTTTTTTGTAAATATTTTGAAGTTCTTCTACATAAATTAATTTTGGCTCAAGTTAACTTGTAACAAGTTAACCAAAATGTGAATTCAGTATAATGGACCATGCCAATTTGGTCCACTACAATGTAGCATCTTAACCAAATTTCTTTCCAGTGTAATGGACCAAGTAAAACTAGTCCACTATTTTATTTACTTTTTATGAAAAACCCAACTTTACTACAGTGGCCCAAATTCACTTGTGTCGGTTTTCGCCAATTCATCTAACAGTTATTATTATTTAACTTAAAGAGTATTCAATGTGGATGATGATATTTCAGTTCAATTCTTTTTCATGAATGGAATATACGCTGCACAATGCCTAACTGGCTTTTAAAGAATGCATTTTTTCACTAATACTACCACATAATAAAAAATTCATCCATTAAAAACTAATTGCATTTGTCTTAGTTAGCTTTTTCTGCATCGTACTGTGATATTGGTAGTTTCTCATCTGCTTACCGCTTCTTATTTCTGCTCTCTTTCTCTTCATTGCTCAATTTTTCGTAAGGGTCGCAGAGGCAGCAGCTCGAGATTAACCGGCCACACTTCACAGTGTTTCATCAACTCCATCATTTTGCTTGTGCGAAGTCCCAAGCGATTCCATCCAAGATCCACAATCTAGGTCGTCCAACTAATCTTTTCCCATCATTTTGCTTTGGCAAGTAAACTGAGGCACTTTGCTTACAATGCCAAATCATTTGCGCTGAGATCTTTTAATTCGGAGATGTAGCGGCTCGATGTTTAAAGGTTTTCAAATCACAGAGCTATGCACCTTGCTAAATAACATAGCTTATTCGATTTTTCAGAGAAATCTCATTTCAAACGCTTGCACTTGTGATCGCACTCTTTCGGTCATTGCCCAAGATTCATTATATAATAATTGAGAATGGGGACAAAAACTGTTTTGAAAATTGAGAGCTTTGCTTTTTTTGACAATTTTTTGTTTCATGACAACCGAAAAGTGCAAAACTCGCATTACTGTATCACTTAAACCAGCTTTGTTTATTTTTCGGGTATCTAGTTCCTCATCTTGTCTTCCGTCTCTAGTGAATGCAACCCCAAGATACTTAAACTTCTCTACCTGTTTCAGTGTCGCTTCATTCACTTTGAACAAGCACTGATCAGGGTTTCTTGAAAGATGAAGTATTTTAGGTTTGGCCGTGCTTATTTACTTATATTTCATTCAGCTGCAAGCCATTTAATGTGGATTGGAGGCTAGACTGTCGAAGAAAGCAGAACCAAATCATTACCAAATAACATGCGACTTATCTTGCCATTTCCAATGGTGACACACTCAGCTGGATTTGTCGATCCAATTCATGTCAATAATGAAGAGGAGAGGTGACAAAACGCATACTTGCTGGAGTACAACGCCGACATAAAATGACTTTCATTACTTGCCATTTACCAGAACACAAACCTCCGATCGGCAGTAAAATTACTTTATTGCACTAACAACTGACTATCAACTCCATATTCCTGCAAAACCTCCCAAAGTTTATCCCGAGGAACTCGGTCATATGCTTTTTCGAGATTGACAATGCATGCAAAGAGATCTTTGCCATCTACCCAAGATTACTCAATGATTTGTTTCAGGGTGAAGATCTGGTTCGTGGTGCGGCGACCCAGACGAAAACCGCACTGACCATCTTCCACTTTTGATTCCACTATTTCTCGGCATTTCTGTTCAAGGCATTTATATACTTTCCCAGGAATAATATCTTTCTGTAGTTCGTACATGCTCACCTGTCTGCCAATCTCGGGAAGTTTTGCTAATCTTCCGCGCAACTTGACAAGGCTTTCAGAATGGTGCAAATCTAATAAGTTAACTATTAATCCTTCAAAAAGCCAACTCCTCGTTATATCCCCAAGAATGATTGAGTTAGTGACGGATTTTGATGTACTCCTGAACGGTATTACTGTCCCCCTTTCTAACTCTGTCCAATATTTGGGGGTAACACTTGACTCCAAGTTAACTTTCGAGATTCACATTAAAACCTTAGAAGCCAACTTGTCCAAAGCTGTTGGTATTATTTGTAAACTAAAATTCGTTCTTCCTAAAGATGCATTAATAAAACTATATTATGCACTTTTCCACCCACATTTGTTATATAATCTAGTTATTATGGGATCAACGTATCCGTCCTATTTGATGAAAATAAGCACTCTTCAAAATAAAGTAGTAAAACTGGTAGGGGATGGTACCTTTCAAGACAGAGCTACCCCATTTTACTACAAACTTAACATTCCAAAATTGACCGATTTGTACAAAATTGAAATATCAAAACTAATGTACACAGGCCTCGATATCTTCCGAATAACTTTTCCAAATATTTTGAAAAGGCATGCAAAATCTTAGAGAGATCAACGAGATCTATCACTCAAGAAAATGATGTTTTATATATTCCACGATTTCGATCGAACAGATAGCAAAATAGCATTGGGTACCTGGGCGTCAAAATTTGGAATTCCATTACTCATTCAATCCGTTTGCTATCTCCAATTTTTTTCAAGGTAAAGTTGAAAAACTTTTTTGTGGAATCATATGAGTCTTAGAATTTAGGATTTCAACCTAACTTGTTGAATTATTTTAATAATATAACTCACACTCTTTCTCCGGTATTTTTTATTCCCTCTATTTATTATCAAAAATTATATTATGTTGGCATCTGGGTGGCTGCTTGAATCGATTACCGATAAGGTCTTTTCGCAGCTTCCTGGTCGTGAAAACTGATTCTCAAGAAGTACATGAGCCTTGTGTATTAATATCGTATATTGTTGAGTGTGTGGTTTCTGTTACCGTAATATTTTAGTTACAGAAAAAAATAAAAAACGATTTGACGTAACACACTTGCGTTAACCAGAGAATTCTTGTTCGGTCAGCACTTTTAACATCTTTGGTCTGATTTCATCTTCACCAGCAGCCTTTCCAGATTTTATCCCTTTAATTGTCGTTGCCACTTCTACTGCAGCAAAAATTTCTTCTAACTGTACTCGTGTACTTCTTACACTAAATGTATCGTTTCTTATGTGTCATGAGTTGATGTGATGTCTTTCCAGGATTCAAACGATCTTCAAAGTATTTTTTACTTCGTGAAAAGGTTTCATTCTCAACCGTTAGATTGTTACCTGCAGAATTCTTGATGGAGTAAGTGACAGTCGATCGCTTACAACGTAACGGCTGATGGTCTGCCAAAATACTTTGTTTACCAATAAATAGTTGGAATTCAACCGACGACTAAACTCTTTCTAGGATTTCTTGGATTTCGATACTGCCAAAATTGCCGCTTTACATGTCTCAGTGTACCGGGATTGCAAATTAGATGACAATCTGTCCTGTAGCCAGGCCATGAACAAATCTTTTTTGTTTGAATAGCTTCTTTAACTTCTTGGTTCCACCAAGGGTTATTTTCTCACGATCCCCTGCCACTCAAAGTGGCATGCGCCCACAACATTCAGCTGCTGATGAAATGTTACTGATCTGACCAGCAGCTATTCCTTCTGCATGTCCTCAGATGTATCATGAAGTTGTCTGAACTTAGATGATATACGGAATGCAAACTGTTTCCTTACTTCTCTGTCTTCCAAAGCCTCTCATTTGATCATGTAAGTAACAGAAGATTTGTTGGATTTCCTGTTTGGCCAAGGTTTCGCAAGTTGCAAGAAACATACTACCAGATGGTGATCAGTTGGCAATTCAACACCTCGCTTCACGCAATCGTCCAGCACATCAAAAACAAATCTGACGAAATTTTTTGATCCATGCTAGGTCGATAGCATGTCTACTTGTGAACCTTTCTGTGCTGGAAAAAGGTATTCACGATGCGGAGTCCGTTGCTACAACAGAGCTGCAATAAATACCTTCTGTTCTTCATTCTAGCAACTCCATGCTGTCCGATCACACCCTTCTACCTTTCTGTGGTAATTAAGTTACCTTGGTCGGGAGACAGCGAAGGGACCTTTTGGTCTTTGAGTCAAGCTACTGCACACGGTGAAGGCTTCACACTGTCCCTTTAATTGCTGAACGTCAAGCAGGAAAGCTGTGAATCCCTATTTTTTTAGTCTTTGGTTTGACCCGAACGGGAATCGAACCCGCGTCTATCGTTTCAGTAGCAGGCGCTCTATCCATTCGACCACTGATTGGTTCCAACACCGGCGTTGATTTCAGTTGGTGATACTTATAGAAGAGCATCATTCATTTCATCCTCAGAAGCCTGATGTTCATTCGTAACATTGAGGGCATATACCTACTATAGGCACAATGACCAATTCAATACTTTGTGCTTTAACGTGTAGAGTCATGATCCCAAAGAAACCAAATTTACTCAAAGTCTGACAAACGAGAGCTTGTGAGAAGCCCCATACCCGCTTGCGCAGACATACTAGAAAGAATCAGCACCAGAATAGAAGAACTTCCAGCCGCCACCCAGATCCACAGTTCCAGAGCTACATCTCTTGGTTCAAGAAACTCAAATAATATCGAGATGATACTGCTTTGCTTCCTCAACCTATTCTAACTCTTTTCCTGTGATGGTGAGGATATTCCAGTAGGAATGCTTTGTGCTGCCTCCATTCGCCTCTCCAACAGTGGGGCAGGCACATTGGTGGAGCTGCTACAAGAGCTAGCTTTTGAAAATTTTCGCTTATTCTTCGAACGAGCTTCTCTATCTAAGACCTAAATGCCGTACGAGTTTCGCTGAATGATGACCTGGGAGGTCACTAAGCGCTTCCCTGCTGGACAAGGCTCCAACTGTAAAGATGAACTCATTAACGTCTTGCACGTAATTTTCATTATACGTACACATCGTGATTTTTTGGCAGTTTGACGTAGCTTCGGAGAGGTTTTATAGGAGTTGTTCTTCTAGTTTATGTGCTTACCGCAGCTAATGGACATAACCTAACCAGGGTTTAAAGTTTTCCATCTTGTTTGGTTTGAACTATACTTCGTCTGGTCTCTACCCTCCGATCTCTAAATGCCTATTCTTTTGCATGGGATCTAACCCTTGTTGTCCAACCCCCTCCTCCTAAAGGCGTCATTTGATATTTGAACGGCCCCTGAAATTATTACTATTAAAATAGCAGAGAAGAATCGTTATTGTGCAATGATTTAGTACTTTGTTGCGGAAACACTTCATATATTTGAAGTCTTTTTCAAACAAATTCGTCATCTATTCAGCAGAAAATATATGTCCATACAACTTTTTGATCAATTTTTTGACCGAGCAAAATAATATCCTTGATATGGTTCCATTTCATGCCCCTTGTTTTTCTTTTTTTAGTTTTTTTTTTTAACTTGGGCCTTTACACGGTAGTAGAAGTTTTGTACCAAGTTAACTTGAATCCGCAAAACTTGCAAATATTGGAGTAGTGTAGTGGCCCAAGTTCGAAAATGATGCAATAAAAAAAAACATAGCGATCACGTGATCACCAAATTTTGTGAAAAAATTTTTGATCACCCCAGTAATGAACTCGTAAACGTACATAGTGCTAACGCTTGAATGAATACATAAAAACAACCGTCAACTTTACACGCGGTTTTCTCAAAATCACTAATTTCGACTTGGGCCACTCTACGTTTAGGTCACTCAATTATTATTTTTTATGAAAAACTCTCAACCAATCCCGAAATGTTGTTGAGGTTGGCTCATTAGCTTTAATGGTTTAAACAACAAATCAGCACTTTTTGTCATGGCTGGTGTGATGCGGAAGGTTTTGACGTGGCCGCGTTCAGGTCAGGGTTTCACGTCAAAATGTCTTCGGGATTGGGATTTAGACGTTGGGTAAGGGATAGGTTGAAACCGGTCGTACAAAACTTCTCGTGTCAAATTGGCTGCGCCCAAGAAGTCGCGGATCCATCTGATAAGACCTTATGCTGCGTAAACGATTGATAAGACTGATGTGTTTGAACTTGCAATCTTAAATCCTTTTTTTACTTTTTAGATGAGAACTGCATCTTCGTGAAGTTCTTACGTCATCCATCGTATTACTTGGCTGTTAAAATTTCTCCTGTTCCTCGGCATCCTACAGTGATGACGTATGAGTACCGCCTGATGGCTACGTCGATTGGGGTGGGGGCTGCGGGTCTGAAACCAGGGCAACATAACCCTGGCAGTAGTTTGCTTGGTGTGAAAAGTATTCATAAATTGAGCCCTAGTGTGACGGCACAAAGACACCATTACGATGAAGAGTAAGTATTGATTAATATTTCTTTAGACCGACTATTCTCGGACTGTCTTGAATTTCTGTTCAAAGATACAGACTTTAGTTGATCTTTCAAATAAAACCTTGTACCAAATTTACAGCCACAAACTGCATAATACACTGAACCAACTTTACCTAGCTCTGAACAACTAATGTTGCTTGCTTTCCAATACAGTACTTTGTGCTGCAGTGCTGGAAGTTCGTCTCATTCTTATCTTTGCAAAAGTAGTTAACTTGAGTTCTCTAAATTGATAATGACATTTTAATAAAAAACTGCATGTTGCTGTTGGTCACTTGTAATTGTGCAGGTTTTCAACCATCTTTTGAAGCGGTTCAACTTTTTTGAAAACTGATTAGGGTTCATATACGCAGAAAATAATATTAATGGATCAAATACGATATGTCTCGCAAAAAATTTTAGAATTGCGTTGATTTCTAATTTTTCAGTAAGATTAAACTCCTGAAAATTAGCTAAAGAATAGCTTTAATTCAAGCCAAAGAAGAAGGTAATGAACATTGCCTTTGGGGTTTTCCGTGTTTAGATTGGTAAATAGGTATGTTTTCTAGCAAAACCAAAACGCCACTTGGGACTTGTTTAGTTTTTGAAACTATCTACACTATTTCTTCGTAAAAAATTATATTTTTATTTTATTCAGATATGTTATCCGGATGAATAATTTCTTTTTTAATTTTATTTTATTTAGATAAGTCGTCATGACGACGGCTTAACTGCTTTAGGCAGAAAACGTTCGATTTTGATTACAATATGTTTTTACGGTTGAATGAAAAACTTCAAAAATGTCAATTGATGCTGCTAAGTTGCTGATACTCTTATTCTCTCATTAATGTAAATGTAGATAAAATTTTCTGTGAAATAAGTCTCTTTCCAACATTTTATTATTGTAAATTTTGTTTCATTTTTGCTACTTGCAGACCAACTCAACACGAAGCTATGGTCAGCGAACTAGTCCATGTAGTTTCGACATGCAACTCGAGAATCCCATTTATTTCGCTAGTGGACGGCTTAGAGGAGCGAGACATAGACCACCAGGGGGTGCAAGAAGAAGGCCCGGGGCTCGGACTAGTGTGTCACCTCTTGTCGCTTCCGAAGATACCAGATTTAAGCAACGACATAAACGCACTGTTACAAAACGCTGTTTCGCAATGTTCGTTTCGTATTAACGACCGCGGTAACGGCAAAACCTGGTCGGTGGAATTGCTAATGAAAGACGTTCCAATTCGCGGATCGTTGGACAAATATACGGACGACTCTGCTCTTATTTTATTTTCCTACGATGCCTTCACTTTTACCCACACTGTGGCTCAAAAAGAGGTTTTGAAGCTTTTTCTCAATGACTGGACTGCCATTGGCCACCTTTTCAGTTCTGTGATTGTATTTTCGCACCATTATTGTCACCCTTCCTACGCTTTGGCCAGCCGCGTTCGAGTTCTGTCTTACAATTACAAATCCATTACCATTCAGTACGGCACTGAGTTTGCTCTAAGCGTAATTATTACATGGACGGAAGAAAAGAAATTTTTCATTCGGTTTGGCCGCTCCGGGAAGCATTATAGTAACAATGCACATTGTTTAGTTCGTCATTATCTCATTGAGAGGTTCAATTCGGATCCGGATATCAACGACTTAATGCACATACTCACCGACACCTCTGTGCCTCTACAGGCTCTCAGTCGCCTTCCAAATATACCGTTGCTGGGTGTCCAAATGCAAAAGCCTAGCGCCAATGTTGATCTTTTGTTCACCATCGTTCCCCAAAACGCCACCAGGTTCCGTGTCTTTTTTCTTTCTACCTATTGCATTGATGTATACTGCCGTGAAGACGGGCATGTTATGGTCCGAGACGGGTCTTTTTCTCAGTTCGAGTTTGCCAAAGCAAAGAGTTCCTCTATCATCCCTATTCCAGGATTCGCCGCCTTTCTGTCTAAGCACAAAGATCAGCTACAAGCGCGCCGTTTTGCTACTTCGGAGAAAGACAACCCGCCGTCCCCAACTATACCTGTTCCGGGAACTGCACAGCAGAGTGGTTCGTTGTTTGCTCTGCCGCATGTCGCGTATTCTGGAGCGAATTTCACCGTTCTACCGCATTCGTCTCTGCAAGTTCTGTGCACTCCTTGTCCTAATCCAATCAACACTCAGCATTCGTTTAATGGTCAGCCTATGTCTTGTCCTCTCGAACAGTTTCTAAGTGTTGCTTTGTCCCGCCGCTACCTCAATAAATGCTGCGCAATCACGGAGAGTGTGACCAAAACCACACTTACTCAAAGTGCAGATGCTTTTGACGCCTCTTTAGCATCGGCAGTGGCGACTAAATCTTTGCAGTTAGTGTGCCAGCCCCATCCGGCAGATATGAGGCGACTGGTTATGAAGATCGCTCCTCGAGAGCAAAGTATGGAGAACTGGTTGAGTCAGGATCTTCTCCAAGTGTTGGAGAAGTTCTTCGAAGTGCGGGTCACTTGCGCCCCGTATCGTTTTAACGCAATGAAATCCTTTTTTAACATTATTTCTGCCCCATCACCAATTCTTAGAGACTTGATCCAACTGATGAAAACTGAGTTATTTCCTGCAACTTTGCAAGGATTTAAGCCGAAGTGGAGCATGTCTCTCTGCCTAACTACTCCACCTACACAAGCCATCACTCAAGTTGGAGGTCCAAGTGTAATCATCAAAGACAAGCTGTTAATTTTCATCCAGTTGAGCCCTGTTGTGTATCAAGGAGCTCAAGGTAACCCAGTGATTTCGATCCCACTTTTATTCGACCCTTCTAAGAACGCAGTGAGTGTTCTGCCAGTGGCAATGCAACACAACACCACGTGGGCACAGGAACTTCATATGATTCACAACCTACTTTCGAGGCTAGGCGAAATGAATCGAGCAACAGAGAACAGTATTACGTACGCTGTCAAATATCTAATGGAATCTTTTTCTGTCCCCGGAATTCCCGGAATGACAACTTGATCATAAAAATAGAAAACGTTCAAACGTTTGCGCTACATTTTCGAAATTTTCCTGGTTATGTACTTTCAGTTTGCATGTTTCCATTAACTGAACCAACGTAACATAATTGTCTCGGTTCTAGAGAGATATAAAAAAAATTTTAGTATCACTGCTTTATCTTCTTTAAAGTTGAAGTCTGTACGTTAACAAGAGACAACGTAGACTAGTGGCGCAACTAGGTGTCTAAGAAGGGGATGAAGCCCTTTTTCCCCTTTGCCAAGTCACTTAGGAAACCCAAATACGCAAATTTTTAAACGTGTTGTGGACTTCAACGCTATGTAAAGGGGGATGAAGGGACTGAGGTAGTGTAAATCTGTCCAATAGTTTTCAAATATTGACAATTTAATCTTCGAAGTGGATCCAAAAGCGTGCTAAATGTCATTCACCTTACGTTAAATGGCTAAAAAAATCGCTAAGCAATGGGAGGCTCCTTCCAAAATCTCCGTCTGCCATGCACTTGAGGTGCCGCAGATTGCTCAACACTGAATACGTTTTTTTCCCGTTGGATGCATTTTTCTACGTACAAAAATTTTAGCTTTGGGCTTAACCCGCCCTTAACAAAACCCTAGTCGCTCACCTGATGTACGCCCTGGACTGACATTAGTCTCAGGCTCACTTCACTGCTCATTCAGTAGTAACGGTATTTTGGTTAATATTATAGATGAAAAGATTACATACTCGTAAGATTCTCAACTCTTACGAGTATGTAATCGAAAGACTCCGCTCGAAAGAATAATATCTTAGGTGTTTATTTTTTGTGCCTATGAATTCGAGTTAAAATATAGAGGAAAAGCAAAAACGTAGACTTTAGTGCTCTTTGTGTCAAATTCTTAGTTCCAACGCACGTGTGAGCCATGCAGCAATGTTTCCTAGTGCAGACCTTTGCTTGTGTCCCTCGGGTAACCGCCCCTTTGAGAAATCCTGGCTTATACTTTCGCCATCCTAAATTTTATTTCTTTTGCCTTCAGTAATTTCAAGCCAAAATTTGCATCACAGATTTCTGAAAATTTGCGCTGATTTAACGAAGGCATAGCTCTAAAATGATTTTATCGGTATTGAGATTTAGCATGCACTTTGTAAGTTGTCTCTTTAAGTTGAGCACTACTTAACCAATTTCCGCTCTAATATGAAACAACTTAAAACTTTCCGGGAAAAATAAACATTGGACAACCTTAAAACGCCGCTAAATACACATGTTTCAAAGTTTCAACTTGTTTAGGTAATCAAGCTTATATATTTTGTCGAATTGTTCCTGTGTTTTGCTTCAATCTTGGTGATATCCTGTAATAAATGAATTAAAGTAGGGATTGACATTGCTACATAAGAATCCTGATGGATTGAATCCTAAACTAGTATTGCAGTAGTTTTTGCAAAGAAGAATTAGATGAACCAAAAATGCTTGAACTACAAAATCATTTTGTTTTTTTATGAAATTTATGAAAAAGTTTCTTTTATGGAAGTTTTGTTTTATATGGAAGAGCTCATTATATGGAAAAACTACTGAAACGGTAGACAGGGGTTCGATTCCCGGTCGGGTCAAACCAAAGACTATAAAAATTGGTACTCACAACTTCCCTGCCTGACGTTCATAAAAGGAACAGACCTGGAAGCTTCCACTGCGTGTGGTAGACAAGTGGGCAGGTGGTAGCTTGACTCGGAAGACTGAAAGATTCCTTCGCTGTCTCTTGGCCAAGTCACCTTGGTGAATAAAATGTAATTACATGAAACTTGTATCATAGCCTGTTGCTCTAGTAACATTAGGTTTACTTTTAGCCTACTTTGGTACAAATTAGAAAAAGGCCTACGTCCCAGTTAGTCAAAATTATTTTTCGTTAAATCCCTATATCAGGAGATGAATAATAACCGTTTTACTTTTATGATGCAGTGGCGAATAGGATTCGATATTCTGAATTCAGTTCAAACTGAATGCCTATCCATGAATTAAAGCCAACTTTATTACGTGCAGCTTTGTTTTGCAGTTTTGTATCGTGAATCCTTTGTGTTGTGTAATAAATATCTTGAAATCCCTTGATTCTTCTGTAATGATGAATCGAGTGTTTGAATCGTCTCAACAATATTATGAATTAAGGTACGTTTGCTCTGGATGCAAAGAAACCAAAATTTGACGTCATCGACAACTTGCAAAAGGTTTCAACCGGCTGCAAACTCCGCGAGCGGTTGGTTAATGCTTAGCTTCACGTAGACAAAATTGTGTTTGAATGGTTGGCCTATTTGGAGCAAGTGACGTAAGCGACCAGTCTCAATGGTTACCATAATCAGCCTTCGCTTCGCGTCCAGTGTAAGCGCACCTTTATTTTCTTTGAATTGACTTATTTTTTTATGAGCATCGAGAACAGATGAGCTCAATACCAATCAAAAACGACACACAGAGAGACGCTGTGTGCCCAGCGCTGCTATGATTATGGTTTTGTGGTCTGCACTTCATGTGGACGTAAGTTGGTGTAATTAGTTAATTTAGAAGGTTTTTAATTTGAGGGTCGGTCCGAATGCAATCACGACTGAGGTAGGAGATACCAAAAAATAAAAAAGTACAAACTAAAGTGCTTTGGTTTAAAAATATTCGCAATATTGAACAAAATTAGTTTGGAAGATTTGCTGGCAACATTTGCACAATGATTATTGAAGTAATTACACATAGGCCTACTCTTATTCTTTTGCATGTAATAACATCGTTTTGTCTCTAAATCCTTTTTCTGATGAATTGACTTCACTTTTATTATACATGTTCTATTTGTTCTAAGAGTTTCCAGATATAAAACAATACTACCACTAGCCAAGTTTAAATCTGTCTCGGGTCGTTGGAAAAAGTGACTACGAATGGGATTCAAATTCATGCCCGGAGCTTTTTAAAGTTGGGGCAATTGTTCAACGCAAGACGCCGCAAGACCACTTTGCCACTGCAGCTCAATGATTATACGAGCAGGCGAACATAGTTTATTTGAATGTTGAACTGTTCTGGATTGCGTCATTTTTTTGATAAATATTTGTAGGTTTTCAAGTACTGTCGGAAGGTATTCGAGTTTACTTGTTGATGCAATTTTCTCCACTTAAAATCGTTTTAAGATAGATCAATAGATCATACTTTGTTTTAAGGCAATTCACGTCCGAGGTGTCACACTGTAACACAGTAACTCGATGGTATGCAAGATTTAACTGAATGCCTCATCGAGAATGGGGCGAGTAAAATGCCAAAATGGAGCTTGGTTTCATGGTTTGTTTTTTAGTCAAGAAATTACAACTGTTTCATAAAATTGGAAAAGGATATTTTTGCTTTTTGAAACAATTTTTTAGCTCGAGTGAAACTATTTTTAGTATTGTCTATACGTATTACGCTGAAGCGTGTAACGGAGTCTTGGATGCCATCTTTCTGTCGTATTATTTTAAATCTAATTTCTTGAAAAAACTTGACACGAACTAATGCACTTGATCTAAAACAGGGGGTTCTTGATATCCTTGGGTCTGAAAGGATCATTTTAAATCACAGTAGTTTATGGTTTATTGCATGAAGAAATGTCACATTTCAGCTCCTGCATCTAAATAAACAGTGGTTTGCCGTCGATTTTTGCGATTGCTACTAAGGATTCGTGGAGGATTAGAGCTTCTCGGGCATAAGGTTTTTTCAAACAGCGTTCAATCAAAGGCTTTAAATCTTTATATATCATTAATTTTCGTGATTTCGAACGCAGGACACCGAAGCTGTTAACTAGGATTTCTGAAAAAATTGCGTGGTATAATTCTTGATAACCGCAATAAGAGCTGAGATAAGCCAATAGAAAATCAAAGTTTTCCGTTAACTTCCGTTTGACTTTCTCATCCGTTTTTCCTTCCACGAGATCTGTGCTGGATTCTTCAATTTTTGCTCGGATATTTCGCACCGTGAAACCGTACAAACGTTGCCTAGGGGTAAACACGTATTGCAGCATCCTGCGGTCGAGCTGAAGTGCAATTTCTCCAATAGTCCGCAAATCGTCGTCGCTTATATCTAATTCGCTGTCGCTGGTGTCCGTACTGCAACAGAGCGGAATTAAAATGTGTGTTTTAACGTTCTCCATTCCATGAGTGGACAGCTAATTTGTTTTTAACACGCGCAATAGTTTATGCTTAGATTCTGTTGTGGTAGGTTTAGTATATTACCAGAGACTGCCTCGCTAGCGGCTCTTTAGAATACAAATTATTAAAGTATTAATGTGAATAACATCATTACGGTTGTAGTTTGTGTTATAATTAAAAAGCTCTCACAAGAAGTTTAAAAACGCAGCTTATGTGCTTAGAAAAAGCAACATAAAACAACAAGTCTTACATTCTTCCGCAGGAAAAACAAAAAACAATAACCCTGCAACATCGAGTAAATCTCTTTATAAAATTTGCATAAAATATGACCCGTATGCTGTTAAATTAGCACATATTGTAGAAGGGTAACAACTGAAGATAAGTTCAAAATCTAGACAATGTGACTAAAAACATAGCCATATTGCCAAACTAACCTGATTAGGTCGTCTTTTTTAAGGTTTGGCAGCAAAGGATGTTCTTGCATGTGTGTTACCGTACTCTTTTCACTGATAAACGAGCTCGTGGAATCTATGCTCTGTCGTGAAACTAACGAGCGAGGATTGTCTTTTTTGAGATTTAGTCGCAAAGGATGTTCTTGCTGGCAAATAACCGTACCTTTTTCGCTTTCAAATGAACTCGAAGAATCTAAAAACATAATGATGATTTCGGAAGCAGAATAACGGGACGATGTGAAGAGCTTAGACAAAAAAACCAGAGCCAGGATAAAATGAATCATTCTATTTCGAGACGTTTCGACTTAAACTAAAGTCATTATCAATCTATAAAAATCATGACGTTAGAATTGTTGAAAGACCATCAATATAAACCAAAACGATAAACCGGAGGTAGCAGTTAATAACCGGGTCAGGGGTAAAATCTAAAACTAAACCAAAATAGAAATGGAAAAAACATGTTGGTAATTTGCCACAGATAACCCAAATTTAATGAATTTAAGTAAAAAAAAAACAAAACCTTCTAACCACGATGGTTAAAAAATAAAAAATAAAAAAATTACAAAACTTACCTTGGGTATTATAATTTCAAGTGAAGACCTGGTTATTAACTTATCTCTCTTTAAATCTGTACTGTACTAAGGTTAGTAAGCACCATTAACAGGTTAGTAAGCACCGTTAATTTTTTGAGAGAAATTTTAGAGCTCTGATTTGTTAAATATCTATTTGTTAAATGTACTGTACTAAGGTTAGTAAACACCATTCACAGGTTAGTAAGCACCGTTAATTTTTTGAGAGAAATTTTAGAGCTCTGATTTGTTAAATATCTTAGTTCTTGAAAATTTTACTGTTCCATAAGTGTACTTGATTAGTTCAGTTATTAGTCTTGTCTCTAAACTGTAAGTGAGTTGCCAGTTTGACCTGTAGATCTTTGAATTTAGCGCCAAATTTTATTGAGAGTACAGTACAGATTTAAAGAGAGATAAGTTAATAACCAGGTCTTCACTTGAAATTACAATACCCAAGGTAAGTTTTGTAATTTTTTTATTTTTTATTTTTTAACCATCGTGGTTAGAAGGTTTTTTTTTTTTTTACTTAAATTCATTAAATTTGGGTTATCTGTGGCAAATTACCAACATGTTTTTTCCATTTCTATTTTGGTTTAGTTTTAGATTTTACCCCTGACCCGGTTATTAACTGCTACCTCCGGTTTATCGTTTTGGTCTATATTGATGGTCTTTCAACAATTCTAACGTCATGATTTTTATAGATTGATAATGACTTTAGTTTAAGTCGAAACGTCTCGAAATAGAATGATTCATTTTATCCTGGCTCTGGTTTTTTTGTATAGTGATGATTGTATCTTGTTTTGTGCATTTCTAGTGAAGAGTAAACATTTACGACTTACTATTGTATATAGTAGGCTACTCACGAGTCACTACTCAAACTCAGACCGTTGAAAGAAATTTCGGGTCTAACACAAAAATTCTCAGCCGACCATCTATTTTTCTCTCCTCCTGATTTCTTTGCTTAAGTTTGGCTAATTTTTTCCCGAATTTAAGATGAACACGAAAATCAAGGAGAAGACAAAAGTTTCCATCCCAAACTGACTTTGTGTTTCGTCGAGACGCCTATCCTCAACACCTCAAGTTCTTGCGTCAGATCAATCAATTTTCAATCCATACGGGCTCCCTAAATCAGGACGTAGGCTAGTCTCCAAAAAAGAAATCTCATAGACTACCCCTTTGCCCCCTCCCTCTGAACGGCCCTGCTCGAAAGCAAATTTTTCAGAAATTCTTGGCAGAAAAAATGGTAGCAGGCCACTTTAAAATATCATGTTTTCAAAAAAAGAAATTTTAAATTGGCTTGTTTTGTTCTGTATAAACAAATTCGTCAAAAAAATCTCTATACTGCACGACAAAACTGGTTGTGATTAGAATTAAACCCTGAATCAAGATTGCAGTAGATAAAAAATAAGCGATAAGTTCTCGGCTACTTAATTAATTGGCTGCATCTTTGTTTTTTTGTCATGAAAAAGTGCCACTGGCTTGAACAGTATATCCAATATCCATGAAACAAATAAGCGATGGCTTAATTAGTTTCTGACCATTTCCTGGCGAACTCTTTAATACTTTTTCTAAATTTGCTGCTGTTTATTCCAAAGATTCAAGAGGAAGCAATTACATGAAGCTGCTTAATTAAGAATCTTACAACATTACCAATGCGCGAGTTAAATTGAGATCTCGCAATTCTTTAGTCTTAATTCTTCGTCAGAAATACAACAAATAATTTAATCACTTTCAAACGCACGTACAAGATTTAAATTTTTTCTTAATCTCCTAGGTCAAACATTTTTCGGAAGTTTATTTTTAAGAGAATGGCACAGCGATAAGGCGTCAATTCTTACTCATACTTTGAAGAATCGACCCTGACTAAAGCTGCTGATTTTGTACGTCTATGCACAGTTTGTACAGGGCCTCAGAGAGAAAATTTTCCAGGGGATACGAAGGTCGATACCGGGCCCCCAAGTCTTATTGGGCCCCCCAAGCCTTACCGGGCCATGGCATTAAATCATTTTTTTTCGGAAAGGTGTAGATCTTCATTTAATTAAAAGTGAGGTGATGGCGATATTCTCATACAGTTAGGACCTATGAAAAACACAACTAGATATAAAATTGGTTTAAATCCAGTTAGGGGGTTTGGGGGAGCGCTGTGAGCTCCCCCAGCGGGGTTCCGGGCGGAGCCGCGGAAGCTTTACCACTTTTTATGTTTCTCGAGAGTAAAATACAGTATTTGATCAACATTCCAGCACCAAACTTACTTAAATTGACAAGCAGAAAACGTGATATACATGAAAGAAAGTAGGTGAAGTGGGGAATGATGACATTGACACAATATTATACAATATAATGACGTTAATACTGCAAATCCAAAAATTTTACTGATAAAAGTTTTAAGAAGTCATCTGCAATCATAGACTTCACAAACCCAAATACACCTATTAAACTCATACAGATAGAATGAGTTACTAAATGTTAGTAGTAGAGTATCTCAACTTTGACTCCGCTCTCTGAGGTTGAAATGCTTTTGGATCTCTGGAAATGTAGGCCCTCTTACATTGTTATATCGTAGAATTAGGGCTCTCAAGTCAGAGAAATGTAACAAAACGTTAATTTTGGTGCAAGTGTATGGCTTTTGATACATTTTTCTCTTTTTATAATCAAATCAGCCACTATTAGATGCCCTAAAGGCTGCGTAGCAAAAATAGCGACCATTTACCAGTAGTGAATAGGCTGACTGATATTTTTGCTGTAGGCAAGTTTGATTACGGTGTTATGGTGCGATACCAAAACTTTACGCGGAAACCTGAACTCTTCCGGGCCCCTTGAGTCTGGGCCCCCCTAGGCCCGGGCCTGGGTACGATGTACCCCCTGAACCCCCCTCTCGCAGGCCCTGGTTTGTACACCTACAACTATAGGTTATAATTAGTATTCTAAAAAAGCATTGTCTTGTCATATTCAAAAAAGGCTTCAACTCTTCCTCCTGCTCCAGTGTTTGTTCTCAGTTTATTAAATAAAGCTTTCTAAAAAAGGCTTTACCCAAAAAAATAATTCCGAGAAAGCTCAAAGCGCCTTCAAAAAATCCAAACTTTAGCCCAAGTACGCTCCCTTGCGGACGAATAAACCACTTGAAATTCTCCATCAACAAGAGCTCGTTAACAAACACTTTGTATGGCCGAAAGAGCACTTGCAGACTGCGCTGCGGCAAAAAGTCGAACTCCAACTCGCAAGGGCGATGGTTCGGTTTCCGACCGTTGCAAAACTTCCAAGTTCATATAAATACCAGAGGTGGAGTCGAGGATACAAAGCTCGAGGCCAAGGTCAAGGACACAAAAAAAATCCGAGGCCAAGGACAGCCTCTCCGAGGACAGACACTCTCGAAGCCAAGGACAGGAATGCTCTAGGCCAACACCAAGGACCAAGGACACAAGCGCAAGTGCTCTCCAAAAAAAAAAAAAAAAAAAAGGGCTTCACAAAAATTTTTCAGGCGATCTCCAAAAAAAAAAAGGTCTTCAGTAAAATTTTTCAAGCGCTCCACAAAATTTTAACAATTCAAAAAATAGTGCTGTCCTCGAGCCGAGGACAGGCCAATTTTTGAGGACTTGAGGCCTCGAGGCCAAGGACTTGACCTTCGAGGCCAAGGCCAAGGACTTCAAAATGGGTCCTCGAAGACTCCATCTCTGATACATACAGTATTTGCGTTGAAGAAATTGCCTTGGGTCCTTTTAAGTTTGTGTTTGTTCTGTTATTGCCAATCGTGCTAAAGTGCGTGTTAAAACTTATATCGAAATATTGTCGTAAGTTTTTTATGAATTTACTGTATGTTCGTTTTTTAATACAAAAAAAGAGGGAAATACATGCGAAATACTAATTAACTCAAGATGAGCGACAAACCTGATTGTAGAAGTTTTTCGATTGAATCATGATTGCTTTTTATGACACCAGTGGTATTTGAAGAAAGCTCGTCTTCTGTAATTATGGTAATATTTCGAATTTCATTCCTTAATTTTTCGTTTTCTTCCAGTAAAACTGTAATCTGTTCTTCAAGATTTGAATCTTCGCTCAATTTGCACGACATTGTGAACTTCGTAAAGCGTTATTAAAGTTAATTAATTTTTAATGAACTCGGTCAACAAAGACTGAAACCGATGGTTTCATACAAAAAACTTTACGTTAAATTAAGAATTATTTGCGCACAAAGATATTAGTTAAAAAAAAAGACCCAAACTAAAAAAAATCAGCAACCCATTAGTTCTACTCCAAATATCAATTACCATGCTTGTTTGAAGCAGAGTTGTAAATCGGGCCGGACTTTTCGTGTCCGGTTTGAGCTTAAGATTGGCAAAACGTCGGGCTTAATTGGGCTTGATATACGATTATACGTAGTTGACTCATTTCATTAAAAAAAAATTCACTGGGGGGGGGTGCAATTTTAAAGAGGTAGAGTAACATTGTAGCATTTTGGTGAGGATTTTGCCGCAAATTCAGGTGGAGACCAAAAAATAAAAAGGTCTTTACCACATTTTGGTGGTAATTTTGCCGCCGGAAATTTAAGTGTAGACCACACAAAAAAAGAATTTTCGACGTATTTTGATGTGACGTTTGCCTGAAGTTTAAGCGTTACACGTTTAGTTTTTGGAAGTAAAAAAACAAACTTGTTACCCGGGAGGAGGGGGGGCAATTGCCTGGGCACCGATTGCAGGCTAACTATAGCGGTAGACCTAGGGTTCTCTAATACTGATCAAAGATCGATGTAGGCAGATACAAATTTCATCCTATTCCTGTTTTATTATTCATGTCAAATCCATCAATTCACCAGAACGATGTAATCAGTTTTCAAAAAGCACATGAGCGCAGTCAGGCGTAGAATTTATTATCATTAATAAGAAAGGAGCAACTGAGAATAGCCTGACTGCGCGTTTACAAATGATTGACTGCAGATGCCCTCAGTTTCATTACAAGCAATAACCGTAAACATTTTTAGATCTAACTTAATTTTCGGGATTTTTCAAACTCGACCGAGTTTGAACTCATGTTTTCGGGGTCAAACTTATCGGCCTGTTTACAATACTGTTTGAAGAAAAAAACTGGTTTCAAGCTGCATTCACTCGGACCACTTTTTGCATTGAGAATCTGCATTTTGCCTTTTTTTTTCTCAATTGCTTTTGTTTCTTTCTCGACTTCAGAAAGAAAAAAGGCAAAAAGTAGATTCTCGCAGCTAAAAGTCGCCCGGGTGAATGTAGCTGTAGCTTTAAAGAGATTTATCACAAAAAATCCAAAGGGAAATTTTTCGTCTCGCCTCCCCATATAAACTTGGTAACAAATTCGATTCGTATTTCGTAAAAACGGGAAATGTTCAAAACTTTTGAAAATAACACGAAGACGTGCTAGGCAAATGCTGTTTAAATGAAACCTAAGCAGCTCGGTATTGAGAGTGCATTTGCTTGCCAGAGCATCATTGCAAGCACTTTCTGAGTGTAACTAAAATGTTCGAAATTACAGCTTCGTGAATTGCTCAAATAAATTTAAAGCTTACTTGGCATTTATTTGTATTTCCTTTTTACCTTTTTGCTCCCACAACCTATTTTTGACCTGAAACATAGCATTTATCAATCAGTCTTTTTTTCTTGGATCGATTTATTGAACACTAACTTTTCAAGACAATTTTTAATTGCCCATTATAAGAATGAGCAAAACCAAGGAAATTTTCCAAAGCTACGTATGATAAGGAGTACGCGAAAACTTGCATATTGCACAGACGGCTACTAATAATCTGAAGTTGTTGAAACAAATTAGCTCGGTTTGCCTGTTTATCAAAAATCTGCTTAAGTCGTATGAAGTTGATGATTTTTCCACACATTTTTGACAAAATTACTTTATGAGTTGCATTGCTAGCAACGTATATTTAGTGCAATGTGCAATGCCAAGTATTGTAAGTATTGTAACATTAAAAAAGAGTAAGAGGCGAAAAAACAGCAAAGATTTATTCAAAACAAGCAAATAGTTTCAGACAAAACTTGGTACGGACCTGTATTGCAATGAAAGGAGTTATAACGGAGCAAATGCCTTAGAACGATTTATGAATATTATAATTTTTGTTACAAATTTGCCGATTTGGATTGGCAACTTGGAACGTGCCACCACGATGCTACTTTTGTTCTTGGGTATCAAACCATCAGATTTAAAATATCGCTGTAATTTAGCAGTTTTTTAATGTAGAGCTATTTGAAAAAATTGTTCTCATTAAATGTCCAAGACTACTGCAGAGTACCGTTAATGTAAAAATGAAGAGAAAAAAATGTGCGTAATGACATCGGACGATTGTTTTAATAACTATTTGTATTTACGGTTTAGTTTCGTAAAAACTTTTTGAAACACGGGTATTTTTTCTAAATTAGGGCTTGCGAATGGTAATCAGGGCTACTGCAATTCATAGGCTCTCCAGCATTTTGTAAACCTTATTGCGTGACCTTTCATGTTGCGTTTGTCACGTAATCTAGCTTTTACGTCTATCACACAAGGACACGCATGACGTAGTTACGTTATCTGTTATTTCAATTTTCGCAGCTCATTACAATGGTCTAATTTCAATGCACACTACTAGAACATACCACTAGCTTCTAATGAACTCTCATGAGAACTGTTCGTAATTCGCTGCAACAGGTAAAGGGAAAATGGAAAAGTGAAGGAAAGCGAAAAGAAAATTGTCAATGAATTGAATTGAGTAGCTAAAAGTTTTCATATTTTATGAAAAGATTAAGAGCAACATGTCAGTAAGGTCTTACAGAAAAATTAGTTCTTATTACTGCAGGGTCGCAAGTTATTTTAGAGGAATTACTACAGAATTATTCTCCGAAAATTTTAAGTAAAAAAGACAAAAACGAAAATGAAGAATATTCATC
Organism: Trididemnum nubilum; assembly: GCA_963965965.1. Lineage (NCBI taxonomy): Eukaryota > Metazoa > Chordata > Ascidiacea > Aplousobranchia > Didemnidae > Trididemnum > Trididemnum nubilum. Next base: position 9,221,029 of record OZ014479.1, read on the forward strand.
CATTTATTTTTGTTTTGCGTTTTTAAGGGTAAAAATTAGGGTTTGAGTTAAGCTTCGGGTTTGAGTTAGGTTTGGGGTTAGTTTAGACCAAAAGGTTTGAGCTTGCATTAGATTCGAGTCAAAATCAATCAAAAAGTAGATAGAAACTTACGGCAAATAAAGCCTTCCTGTTTTTAAACTCTGAAACTTGGTTAGCTAATTTTAAAAACAAAAAAGTACCTTGCCACTTTAATTTAATGTGTAAACAAGCAAATTAGTGTTAAAACATAAGCAACTAACGGTTTTGATACATTGTGATTTTCATGTCCAAGAATTGCAAGAAATGACTGCGATCTTCAGACTCAAAGACTGACGTTTTTTGAGATTTAGTCTTATTGAGCTTGCTGACATGCAACAAACACTAATATTGCACAAGTAACATCTTTCTTTAGATTTTTTAAAACGGAATGAAAATGGGAGCATAATGTTCGGAACATTGAAATATCTTTAATATAAAACACAAAGCCAAAATAACTGGAAGCATATCTTGACGTTTCGTGAAACTACTTCACTCATTTTCGTCATTCATTACTTTTAACAAAGTGAGAAGTAGTTTCACAAAACGTCGAGATATGTTTCCAGTTATTTTGGCATTGTGTTTTATATTAATGAATAATCATTGTTGGATTCGAGAACAAAATGCAATTGAATGAAACCAAACTCAATCTGTTATTTACAAGATCGTGGAAATACGCGCCTAGACAATAGACATTATAACCAATTGGTCAAATCGTCTTAATTTTAAAAAGACGATTGATTATTCATTTTAGGTTTTGAAACTTCAGTAGAAGGTTAATGGACTACTTACTTCATACGCACGTATTACAACTTGCGCAAATTTTGGATGTTACGTGTCTTGTCGGGTGAGATTGCATTACAGTAATTTGAGATTTCTCACTTCTTTAGCTGAAAGAGATTTGACCCAAATTGACCAAATCCAGTGTCTGATATGCCGTGTCTTTTTGTTGCTTACTAATTTTATTCGTGCGTATAAACCAGAAACTCTGGCTCTGTTTAAACCAGTTCAAGAGTCGAACTTTGAACCAGCAACTTAGAATTAAATTGTGCTTATAAGTAGATGCAATTGGACCTACTGCATAGCATGATTGAAAACTCTGCTTTTCATAAGATTTGAAGAATTAGAAAGTTTCGGTACGTGCCATTGCAAGGTAAACAAGAATTAAAGATTTTGGCCAAGAAAAGCAACGGCTGATACAAACGGAAATTACTTAAGAAAACGATAAGGTAGACGAATGCAGGCTGATCTAGAGCTAAACGATTTACCGACAATTAGCTATTGATTCCAAAAATATTTTTATTTAGCCTCGCAGTAACCGGTAGCAATTTACACGTGATGGTTGCACTACTCTGTCGCAGATTTCTGTGCATTATTTTCAGCCTGTCAACTAATCGATTGCTCGGCTTCTGTCTTATCCAATTGGCGCCATGAACTTTCATTCCGTCATTTGCAAAACGCATAAAAATAGCCGACATTTCGACTTATTACGTACAGTATTATAGCTCGAGTTTTATGAGCCATTAAATCCATATTCGATGTATGTAGCTTCAATATTGAAAAAAAAGTGAACACATGCTAAAACTTTTTTATAGGTAGAGTTTTTTTTTAATAAAATTTATTGAAAAATAACATTAATTTCTCAAGCTTTTTGAAAATTTTGTCTTGTAGTTTGCTCTGACTTAGAGTATTCAAGCAGTTTTTGGGTTTCTTTAGAACCAAATTTCTCTGTATTTTACAAACTTTTACAGTACAGTATTTGATCCATGCGACTCCGATTTGAGCCATAATGCGAGTGGATTAGTAGCACTTAAAAATTAAAAGTAATATGCATTTAGGTCAGGGTTAAAAATCTGCAGTTAATTGTTTGAAAACTCCCATATCTCGAACTATTATTTGAATGAAACCAATTGAATTATCCTAGGCGCGTAACCATGATTTTGCTAATAGGGAAACTTGAAGCAAACGTCAAAATATTTTTGTTTGAAAAACGTATCAAATAGGTGGCGTGCTGAGCAAACCGGTACAACTCAATTGTATGACAAAGGGGGCTGGGAACCAAGCCTTCAGCCGCCGGAGGACATGGGGTCGTGGGCGTCAAGCGTCAAAACCTCCAGCCGCTGGGCGAGTTTAGTGATTTTTCAGAAAAAAATAGCATACGCTATTTGGATCACATTTTAAACGTTCTTAGAACCATTTTGAAAGAACTAAATATTGCTAAAATTTCAAAGTCATTTGAAATAAATAAATTGCTTAGCCCTGCCCCCCACTCGTTACTGATGGTCAAGTTCAAAGCACTTGTATTTGAGTTAAAATTTCTAAGTGAATTGACTTAGGGAAGACTGAAGCCCCCCTTCCCCGCCGGCTGTGTCATTGAATTATCCGTATTGTTCTCACAAAAGGCATTTTTGTTAGAAGGTTATTAGTAACAACGTTCTGCTGATATCGTTGGCTGTGGAATTGTTCCAAGTACACTTGAATTGAATTTTAGAATAAAATAATCTTTATGTGATACAAATATCACGTTTTATTTAGACTGCGTTTACACATGGCGGTTTTCGCAATCAGGGATGAAACTTCAGCCACGTGTAAACGAGTTTTCTATCATGAAATCAGGTTTCATACTCTTCATTTTCAAGCGGTTTTAGTGCCGGGGTTTCGCGCCTTAAATTGCCAAATTTCATGTGTAAACGCTCTCGACACGAAAACCTCGATCACATGAATTTTGTAGTGTGTTTTCGGGATTAAGATGTTTGACGCGGTAACATCTGAAAATACATCCGCAGCGCACTTAGTGCTTTTGTTTTGCCGGCGACATTGCTTTCGCACTTCTTTTAATGACTTAGAGGTATCAAACCTCGAAAAAGGCAGCTTTGAACACCGGGTTTGAAAACTGGTTTTCGCTGCTTTTCATCGTTTCCACTTGCGTAAAGCTTCATTTCTCGTCGTCAAAACCGCTATGTGTAAACGAATTTTTTTGTCATGTGTGAACGCGACAGGTTTGACAACCACAAGCGAAACGCAATTGTCAAATCTATTATGTAAACGCAGTCTTAGTTAACTTGAAATATTTAGCTAATATAAACATTATTGTATATTGTTTGTGGAAAGAAAATATGTTGCAAATACAGTAATTGACCAAGATGAAGGCTTAAAGAGATATGATCTGAAAAATTCAGATTATAGAGGTAAAGTTTCAAAGCAAAGGAAAAATCGCAAAAACAGTCAAAGACTTTGTTTATATTTTTGTTTTGTATTTGGATAAAGACGTTCTATTTATTCGAGTTGTTGTCTAAAAATTCCTAGCGTAATCGCGTTTAACTATTGTCGATAGCTACAGTGGTCAAGTGGATAGAGCGTCTTCTACTGAAACAATAGATTCGGATTCTATTCCTACTCGGGTTAAACCAAAAAATTGATATTCACAGCTTCTCTGCTTGACGTTCAGCAATAAAACGGACAGTTTGAAGTCTCCGGTGTGTGTGGTAGACAGGTGGGTAGGTGGTAGCTTCACTCGAAAACCGAAAAGTTTGCTCGCTGTTTCCTGTCCTAGGCGACTTGGCGAATAAAATGTAATTACATAAGGAATCTATGAGAATAAGCTCTGGAGGATGGGGTAAAAGGCGAAATATATTTGTGTGACTTGAGATCAGGTATGCCAGGCTGATACAATTTTTTAACATAAATTTTAATTTTTGTTAATTACAGTTACTTATTTCATATTTCTAAATTTTCAATATTACATTGTGTGTTTCGTGTGGTAGCATTTAATTTATTATGACGATTTGTTCGTTACGTCACACAGTGGCGTCGCTGGGGGGGGGCGGCCCGCCCTGGGTGTCACCATTTGTTTTGTTTTTTTTTTCTTTTGAGACCGAAAACTCACTGACTGGTAGGCAAAAACCTTTTCTTTATTTTTTTGGTCATCACATATTTTGGACTGAAAACCAGCTCCTTTTGCAGCGAAGACCTTTTTTTTTGGTCTTCACTTATATTTTGGCCGATGAAGGGTGCCACCACGAAATCCAGCCCCGGGTGCCACTATTCTTAGCGAAGCCTCTGACGTCACAGTTAACTGCAAACTTATGAGCATAAATTAAAAAAAATATCAAAGATTAAAATCTTCAATTTTGTCACTTTACAGCTGAGACAAATGTCGAAACTTTTTTGCAATTCTTTTTTTTTTGTGAAACGTATTGAATCCGTAAGTACCATGCGTTTATCTTCATTGTTTTTAAAACATCTGTTTAACCTTGGCATATCCCTAAATATACAGCAGTTACACCAAGGGACATATTGGATCTGTAGTTCTACTAACAATCTATAATCAGTCACATCAAATACGGGTTATTCATCGTGACTGGTACCCCCAATAGTGTTCTGCACCTTGGTTTGATGCCTTACTGTCGGACTTCAAAAAATTTTCACTTCAGCGTTAACGTCGTCACTTCAATTTTTCAATCACAACTCTCTATGTTAAACTAATCGTATGTAACAAGGTGAGGCAGAAAAACCTACCGTATCTTAAAATCTTACTAAGGCAAGGCTGTATAAGCAGCACTTAAATTGTAAAATTTTGCGTGGGGGAACGCTTTTGCAGCCTTGACTGAACCTTAGTGAAGATTACATAATTCCGTCGATGAAATTGAATGAAAACCAAAAAAGATAAAAGTCTTCGCCGAAAGTCTAAAAACTGATGTGTTTTTTCGCCACAAATTAGGCGAAGACCAAAAAAAAAGATCTTCGTCGAAACCTGAAGTGTTTTTCTTCTGAATCACTATTCCCGGGGAATTTGGTGCTTTATTCGACTTGGTAGGTCCTTTTCCTCTCATCACGCTGCGCTCAAATCTCGATGGGGGGACGCGTCCCCCTCCGTCCCCCCTACAATTTAAATACTGTGTATAAGCTATCCACATTGTTGGAGTGAATTTATGTCGTGATTGAATTGTCGTTTGGTTTGAAATAAAAGATTAAAAAAACAGGTGATTGTTTTGTTTAAATTTAAAATCTCGCTTTAGGCTGCGCGGGAAAAATGACGTCTATATTGTGAAAAATGTTGTCACTCATGAAGAATCAGCATACGCAAAAGAAGGAATTTTCAATACCATTTTCGACTAAGCAAAAAAACCGTGTCTGATAAAAAGCAAACAAATTTTCTCAGCTATGAATTAAAAGTTTAAAGTTGCAGACTCATAACGGCTTCAGTTTGGCGCAGCAGACTCCTCCTCAACAACGTATACAAACACCCACCTTTTTTTAATCTTTTTTCTCGCCTAATCGGAACTTTATAACATTACTCTCAAAAAAATTGAATCAAATTAATCACTAGTTTTTCTAATTCTTAATTCTAAGCCAAATGACAACTCTATCATAATATAAGTTCACTCCAACTCTGTGGATAACTGATCCAGCATTGCCATAGAAAGGTTTTAAAATATGGTAGGTTTTTCTGCCCCATCCTGTACTACTGTACTAACCACTTTGCTGTAACATGTCTTTAAAACTGTTGATTATTTTGGGTATCGGTAATCATTTACAAACGATACGTCTTCACTATTCGACTAGACTTGAGCACCATAAAACGTAGTACAATGTTCAATTGTACATAACGCAATTCTATTTGAAAGGGCCAGTAGAGTTTGAAATCTTTACATGTGGCATGTAGTATTTGTTGTGGTATTCACTCTGGCCATCGCCTTCGAGCACTTTTTTGAATCAGTTAAATTCAAACTTCAATTATTGCGATGTAATGTGTATTTTTTAAACTCCATGTTTTCAGTTTTCAACTACTTAACTTTTTGAGCAACTTACTTCACATAACTTTTTTTGCTTGTTTATTTCTTACTTAGCAAAATTAAACAGCACAAAAATTGTGCAAAGTAAGCAGTAAAACCAAAGTTAAGTGGGAACACATAATTGTAAAAAACACAAAGTATCCTTAAACTTTTGTCACAGGTTGTAAAGGTTGTCTGAATGGTTATGAAGAAGATTTGGGTTAGGTCTGTTTCTTTTATTCTACACGTTTGAAATTTGTGTCTTTATGATAATGGCAATGAATGGCTACAGTGACCAGCCCACTTACGAGTACGATACGCAAGACTTCATACAACCTGAGGAAGCAGTAGAACTGGTAAGGTGTTGTTTGTATATTTTTTATTTTTTTCCAAATGCTGTAGGTTTTGTACACTTTTGTGATACCTAACATGTAAGGAATTGCAAAACACAAAGTAGCGCTCGACACTGAGGAGTGAGCATCATTCTCTTGATCATGTTGAATTGTGTAAAAGCTGGTAGCGGATATCAGTTTCAGGATATCCAAAAACTAATAACGACTGTGCGAGAGTGAAATTAAACTGACATTTTACTGGCATAAGGCCCAATGTTTATTGGGACTGTCATGCAATTTGTAAATTTGCATTAATATTATTGTATTTTTAGCACTTTTGCTGTAGGTTCAGTACGATACCAAATCAAAGCGGCATTAGCTGAATACACCACTTGCCTTTCCCTTTAGCCCATGAGTTACAGTAACTACGTCAATACGTGACTTCGGACTTTAAAAATGGTAAAAATCTCAAATTTCTGGACTTGCGGTCTTGAAACGCAACGTGAAAATATAATCTACTCACGCGATATCTATACCCATCTGTAAACCTTTTGCCGGGCTAGAATTGACTAAAATCTTCATAAATGCTTGTTGTTGGTTTTGTTAAATTTGTAGCAGCTTATGGGTTATTCCGAGTTTTTGAATGAGCAAGAATCGTAGTAGTTCAAGTGACTTTTCGAAACGTCATAGGCAGCTCAAATTCTTCAAAATTCGTACTTTTCTGACATGCTATGTTGCAGTATCTGGATGACGACATGTAGAATTAAGAACCACGTCATTTACTCATTTACAGTACAACATCTTGGCTCAGCAAAATTAGTTACACTATCCCTCTAGTTGTAATTTTAATGTTTTTTGTTGCAAATCTTTTAGGATTTTTAGGATATTTTTTTTGTATTGGAAACATGTGAAAATAGTAGAGCAAAACATCTTGGCTCTTTTTACCTCAAGGAAACTAATTGGGCAACATTTGGTTGCTTGGCAGCTCTTAATGGGTTCGCGACTTTACTCTTCTATTAATCTTGGGTAGGTATCTGGTATGCTGTTGGCCAATCCTTACAAATGTTTCCGAGGTCACAGTTTTTGCAAAGCAATTTTGCTTGTGCTTTTTATTCAAATGTGCTGCGTTGCATTTAAGATTTATACTACTTGAAACAAGTTCAAACACATTTGTAGAATGGAAGTAGATCGAAAAACCGGCCAGGTGGTCAAGTGGTAGCGCGTTCGTCTCTGGAGCGGGAGGTCTGAAATTCGTATCTCGTTCAGGTCAAATTGGACAAAGTGTTGTCAACTGCTCGCCACCACTGCCACATTTTATCGAGCGGAGCTGAGTTGCTCGGGCGCGATGATGCGGAGATGGGCCCCGCCACCTCGTTACACGTTTTGGCGTAATACAGCGAGAGATTCGATTTGATTTGAACTAGACTGATAGAAAAGAAAGAATAGAAATAAAAACCTGTAAAAGCTTGGCATTCAAATTATACCCCAGCAGTTGATCACTCTGGTTTCTAAGCTTTTACAGATTTAATTTCTGTGATCACACGGAGAAGGAACCTTTCTTTGTATTAAAGATAGCTTGTGAGAGTCCAGCGTTTTTTCTCTCGTCTTTTCTGCAACTGTCGAAAAATCAAAGCAAAAACAAATTTTTCGTTATTCTCTCTGTATTACGCCGAGGCGTGTAACAATTTTGTGGGGCCGTCATTGCGCCTGACAATACACTCACAGCAGCTTCTTCCGAAGAACGTTGCAGCGGTGGCGATGCCTTAACAACACGTATCCAATTTGACCGGTCCGGGATTTGAGCCTCAGACTTCCAGCTTAAAATTTATTGTTTAATTCCTACGCCTTTGAGCAATGCCGAAAAATATTTAGAGAACTCTGAGGTTGGATGAACTGAAGTCTGTTGATGAGCGAGCAACTCGGAAGAGCATTGTCTACTGTTCAACTCTGTGCATGATAGAAATCTGTGTTAAAAAGCCACATGATAAACAAGATGCTTAGTTCATGCTAACACGTAAATTACAATCTCGGTCATCCGGCGGTCTTTCTGATTTGTTCATATTAATCATAATCAGAAGAAAGAGAGTATGCCGCATGAAGTTAAGTGGTTCAAAATTAACTCCTTCGCTTAAAAACAAATTTAACTCAATCGGAAATAATTAAATAAATTTAATTATAAAACTTTATTGCTTTCAAGGCTACTGCTTCCGTTTTTCTGTTTAAGGCAGCCATGGTGCTTTTATGAAGTGATAATATTAGGCCAAATCTCGTAAAAGATTTTACTTCAAAGCAAGTTTATGGCGATAATTGAAGATGAGCTTTTGAAAAACTGCAACTGCTAATTTAATAAATATTTCTGTCCCTTTTCTGCGGAAATTAAAAGGTTGAACAATGTACATTTGCAAGCTTGTTGCTAATCTGAGGACAAAGTTTTCAACGAATTTTTATTGAAACAGTGGCACACTCGTCAGGTGCTGTAGGAGAAATTCTGGACTCAGGTACAACACAAAGAGTTAAGTTTTTCACTGGCTGAACTGCTACCTTCAGCTGAATTTTTATTGCCACATTAAAGTGAGGGCCCAAAAATGGTCTCCTGGTTAGGATCACTTTTTCTCCCAAATTTAAGGTGCAGGCCAAAAAAAGAGGTCTTCTCGGGATTTCCATGAATTTTTCTCCCGGATCAACCCTAAGTGGCTTTCGGACTCTGCTCCTCAGCATTTCTTGGTACCTACTTGGAGTCAATAATCAAACCGTACGGGTCCTCCAAAAACCCCAGTTTTGGTCCTTATATCCCCATCTCTACCACGCTACACTAAACCAGCTACTACCAAAGTTTCATGCAAAAATAAAGATTTATTATAAAGAACCAGCAAAATGCTGTATATAAGGCTTTTTTTTGTTTTATTAATGATTTTTTGTTTTATAGCAACATGGGAATTCCTTAAAAAACGTTGAAAGTGAAAACTCTCAAAAATCAGGAAACAAAAGTTCGCAGCAGCAACTTCCGTTCACATTTGTACGTGTTCGATACGATGAACTTCAATTCCACGAATGTTGCGGCCAGGGGACATTTGGCAGTGTGTACCGGGCCTCGTGGCTGACCCAGGGCGGAAAAGAAGTGGCAGTGAAAAAACTGAATAACATGGACAAAGAGGTACGAAAAACTAAAGCGTAATTCAATTTGAAAAAATAGAAGTCATAATTTCACGAACTGAAAGAAGTGACTGGTTCATCGGAAAATTTTTGTCAAAGAAAATAAAAGAAAAATGATAAACATTCACCAGCGCATTTTTTAGTTGCTTTTTCAGAGTCAAAATTATTGTTTGGTTTAGTTAGGGTTTGGATTAGGGTTAGATTTTGGATTAGCTTTAGAGTAAAGATTTGAGTTAGGGCTAAATTTGAGTCAGAATTAACAAAAAGTACATAGAAACTTCTGGTAGAAGAAAGCCTTTCGAAGTGCAATTTGCCTGAGGTCGTCGGAAAAAACCCATTAGGCCTAACCCAACCGCAATTATTTATTTTACGACCCGAGGTAGGTTCATCAAGTTTAAGACGTTGATGTTATATTTTGTTCAATGATAGAAAGCTGTAATTGCTTTGTAAAAACCCTGCTCGCTTGATTAGTTGGACTGAGAATCGAATAGCCACCCTCCGGGTCCGATGCTCGTAATGTGAATGACAGATAATCTAGTTTCATTGTATGAACCCGTTTGCTTTTACTTGATCTCAGTGAAGAGTTTTAAAACCTCGGACGCTCCCGTTGTTTTAATGGGCAGCCACATGTGCTTCTCACAACCACTCACTGTAGAAGATCTGTGGTAGAACGTCGAGTTAGTGATTGAAAAGTTGCTCATTCCAGGTTTGATTCCCGAACTGGTAATGCATTATTGTGTACTTGGGAAAGACACTTTACGCATATTTTGGATTGGAGCCAAGCAGTCTACCCGCTGTGGTGGCCCAGGCTGATGACAAAAGACTTACAAACAGAACCCCCAAAAGTGCTCTGCGTTGTGTGGTTAGACATACACGGAGTGTTTGGTTCATACGAACGAACGAACGAAATGTAGAAGGTCCACCTTGTCTACTTTTAATGCTAAAAAACTTCCAGCAGAAGAGTTGTGAATATCTATATGAAAGAATTTACTCCGAAACGACGGGAAATTGCTGCCAAGTTTCAGGAGTCTACAGTTTCAGTAACAAACGCTTTATCTACTAATACCGCAAATAAATAGGTGGCGTCAGTACAAAAGCTAAGCTTACAGTTACAATATACAACTAAAATTGCTTCGTTTAAAATAATAACTGATTGTGCATTATGCAAAAATAAAAACTTCGAGCTCGAATACCTTGATGCCCTCTCTGGAGCGGAAAGTCAGAGGTTCAAATCTCGCGCAGGTCAAATCGGATATAGTGTTGCCAACGATTTGCCAACTACATATCTTCGAAAGAAGCTGTGTAGCCCGCAGGCCCTCTGAGGCATAGATGGGCAATGGGCCCTGCTAACGCTTCGGGGTAACTCAGCTGGAACAAAGGTTTGATTTGATTTTTGAAACTTTGACCGTTGATTCTCGTTTGTAGTCTTAATTTTCTGCTTTTCATAGCAATGATTTTCTTTTAGGCTCATGTGCTAAATTTGCTGAGTCATCGCAACATCGTTCAATTTTATGGAGCTTGTGTTTCCCCCCCAAACTTCTGCATTGTAACCGAATATGCACCATACGGCAGCTTGTTTGACTTTTTATCAAGAGAAGAAAGCAATAAATTGGAGGTATGAATCAAATGCATCATAGATACTTGTCTCCAATTATGCTTTGAAATTCGTTTACACCTATGTCTGATACCATCTCGAATTTAATCTGATTCAAACTGACTTAATTTTTGCATAAACGTGAAAACTCTTTTCTTATTTTTCTTGAGGACGTAATTTTCTCAAAATTGTTTAAAAAACGTTAAAAAAAAAGTTTAATATCTTTAGTTTAGCTGCTTTTTGGGTATTGTGTTTACTGTTTAAGTCTAAAAGCACAACTACAAAATCAAAAACTGGCATAGATTACTGTCACGTTATTTTTTATTATTTTTTTCCAATAGATTCCTTAATTTTTTGATAGATCTTCACTCCAGATGCAATTTGTATTTGGAATTCAGAAAAAATCAAATCCCTATAAGTTTACTTACAACAAAATGGGAGCTTGCTGAGGAGCAATCCCTTTGAACGACCGACGCAAATATCTAGAAATGTCAAAAAAACTAGCGCTCTAGGTTAAGCCGTTAGAAAAGTGATTTTTTGGGGGTTCCCGGGGGTGGTACCCCCTAACTAAGTTTAAATATTTGTCTGTTAAATATTTGCTGATATCAAAAAAACTGGCACCCTACGTTTAGATCATCAAAAAATTGATTTTTGGGGGGTTATTAGAGGGGTCTCCTGGGGGAATATCCCCAAACTACGTCAAAATATTTGTCTGTTAAATATCTACTGATATAAAAAAAAAACTGGCACCATAGCTTGAGCTGTTAAAAAAATTGATTTTTGGGCCCCATTTTGGGGGGTTTCCAAGGAAGTGCCCCCCAAAATTTCGTGAGGCAAAATTGCGCTTTCAGCTCAACTACTTTACACAAGCATTAGATTTCGATGTTTTGTGGTTTAAGGAAAAGAAGAGCGTACAAGATTTAGGAAGAAAAAAAAAGGAAAAAAACGAAAAAATCTTCATCGCGCCGAAAAGTGGGTTGGCAGGGATGAAAGGATATCTTAAGACATGTAAATAACCATGTAAAATATTTTTTGCCGTATTTAAGCCGTTTTTGAATGAGACCGCTTTGTGCGCCAAACTTTCGAGGCGGTTTTCGGGTCATAAAACCGAAGTCACTTGACTAATTGCCTCGAAACTTGGTGCAAACATACAACTCATTAATCGCAAACTGCTGTCAAAATTTCATCAGCTGGACTTAACCGTTCATGAGTTATATAAGCAAAAGTCTGAAACTTCGCACTCATTAGTTTGAAAACGCCCGACTAAAAACAAAGGAACACGCGACGCGTCGTTCCAATAAATGATCAAAAAATACAGCCAGCGAAACTGTGTTGATTCAACTTTACCAGACTTTATTTTTGGTAAATGAGGTATAGCAGTCTGTGTGAAATTGCATTTGTCTAGTCGTCACCTGTCAAATATCTTGACCCATCGGTTGGCCTGATGCTATTTAGAGACCACAACTTTGATCTTTTGGCTTCGGTGGTTGCGGTTGAAAGTATAGAAATAAATTTCCACGCTTGAATTAGAGTTTTTCTTATGTGTGAAAAAATTTTTGTAAAAAGTCTGCTGTCATTTTCTTCTAAAACTTTTGCTTTGTGGTTCTTTTTAAACTTGTGTTGTGAAAACTGATTCTTAAAGTATGCTACCTTAACAAACGCCATTGTATCGAAAACAACAATGCTATAATATGCATTTTATAAGAAGAGTTTGTTTATAATCTCTAACTGTATCTTGGTGATGGGGCCACTCTTCCTATCGTGACGTCAGCATAAATTAAAAGCTTTGTTAAAGTTTTATTTGTTTAAAGATTGATAACTCACTCTCTTGACGAGCCTATCGGCAAAACAACCTGTTAGGAAATTTATTTAACCCATATTTATTTTTATTGATATTAATTGGCTCTGACAAAATGCCAGCAAACTCTCTAATTGGACGCCACAAACTACACATATATCACACAGTGCAAAGAGTGTCCTTTGCAAACACAGTAAAACTCTTAATCTGAAACTAAACAGAAAAAAACTTTTACGGTGAATGCTAAATTGCTCGATTATACTAAGCTGTAAGAACAATGTATAGAAATTGTCTTTTGTTGTACAGAATTTAAGAATAGTCTTTGTATAAGTTAGTCTCAAATTTATACTACAAAACATACCACAATCAGAACTATCAAATGTTGCTTAGAAGAGATTTAGTTTCAACGAAACCTAACAGATTGCTCGGTGACAGGAGGAGCCGTTCGGCCGAAACAGGCACTGTTGTGGATATTGAATGATTTTATTGCGTTAAAATGTTTCTCTAAAAAGGTTTAGTTTTGAGTCTTACGGTAAAAGTTTTTCATTTTTTCTTTTTTCAGTAGTAGTGCCGCGATGAATGAACGTAAATGTTACCTTTGCATTTTTTTTTAGTTCAATCAACTTCTGTCGTGGGCGCGCGACATAGCACTCGGAATGAATTATCTTCATGAAGAAGCTCCTCTCACAATCATACATCGAGATTTGAAGTCAAAAAATGGTAATTTCTAGATCGAAATACACACCCAATTTAACGTTAGCCGTTCAGTAACTAATCCGACCAATTCTTTGCTTGTCAAATATCAAGGAATTCATTTTGTCTTCTGGCCAAAAAATGCTTTTTTTTTCTCATTTCAAATGAAGGTAATTGATAATTACTAATAAGATGTTTTACCTCAAGTTGCCTAGGTCGGAGACAGCGAACGTTCCTTCCGGCCATCGAGTTGCTCTCTTTCAATGAGTTGCAAAGCTGCCGTCCGCTCAATGCCCACCTGTCTACCGCACACAGTGGAGGTTTTACACTGTCCCTTTTCATTACTGAACGTCATGCAGGGAAGCTGTGAATACCAATTTTTCTAGATCTTTGGTTTGACCCGGTCTAGAATCGAACCCAAGCTTATCCGAGTAAACTTGTCAGAAAAAATCATCGAGCAAAACTTGCTTTAAAAGTATTCCAATCTTGTTTTTCGTATAGCCAAGTACTTAAATTTTCACATTCAGTACTTAAATTGTAAAATTTTGCATTGGGTACGCTTTTGCAGCCTTGACCAACTTTACAAAAAGTTTAGTGGAAATGATGTATTTTCGTCGCCGAAATTGAATGAAGACCAAAAACTAGAAAAACATTTTCGCCGGAAAATGAAGTCATTTTTCCCCGAAATCAGGTAAAGACCAAAAATAAGGTCTTCGCCGCAATTTGCGACCATTTTCGGCAAGAAATTTGCAGGATCTTTTAGTCCTGGCAGGCTGTTTTTCCTCTGGTCATCCAGCGCTCAACTCTCGATGGGAGGACGCCTAAACCTCGATGGGGAGACGCTAAATCTCGATGGGGGACACTACAATTTAAGTACGTCCCCCCTGCAATTTAAGTACTGGTTTTATTTACAATCGCAGATTTGTCAGCTCTGTCTGTTTTGTTTTGCAGTGGTTATTTGCGAAGATTTTGTGTTGAAAGTAAGTTTATTCGATTGTGAAATAGTGTAAATTTGTTTGTTTTGTACTAATTCATGCACAATCTACTAGCATAATTCATACAGTAGTACGGTTTATAGAAAAGAAGGTTTATTAAAATTATCGTATTGACTAAGATATTGTCATACACAAAGACATAATTATGATGTCACTTTAGACTTGTTACTTTTCAGCGAGTTGGTGAGAAAGTTAAATATTAGTGGTAAAAACACTTTGAAGAGTTGTATATTTGCTGCTCGCTCCACTGATCTCTACAAATATACTTGTTTAAGTGGTTTGTTTGATGTGTTTATGTGAATAAAAATTATTCACGGAGTGGTGGAGGTCTCCGGCTCTGTTTTTGCAATTACGCTTGAGTCAAAGGTTAAGTTGTCAGTAACAAGCCATCAACCTAAGGTTAAGTATCATTTGCTATGACGTCGAAGGCACGGTTTGCAATCGAAACCAATGGCGTTATGGTCTATTTTTAAAAACGTCCACGAACGATCGAATTAAAAAAAAAAGTTCTTTCTGCAAGTTTATCACTCTTTGGCAAGCATCAAGCTTGAGTTTTTACCGGTTTTCATTCGATTTAATTGGCAAAATAAGCGTTTTTCTATCATTGATTAAACCAAACTTGATAGATCCATCCGAACCTAGAGTGAAACATTTACAAGGATCGAATTAAAAAAAGCTTCTTCTGCAAGTTTATCTCTCTTTGGCAAGCATCAAGCTCTTGAGTTTACCGGTTTTCATTCATTTCAAACATAGTAATATATAAAAACCCTTTCGAAGACAATTTCAAGTCGACCAGAATTTTTTAACCCAATTGATTTGGCTCAAGACGTTTTTGAGCCGCAGGATAAGGTTGCGTATCAAAAAATTCTAGGGAAAAAATTGGCTGGTTTGAAACATTCGCAAGTCGATACCGGGCGCGCAAACTCGTTTGCGTCGAACGGTCACGGACCCATTTTTACCTCCAAAACTAATTTTTGATGCTAGATATAGGTTAAAATAAAGTCAGGGTTACCCTGAATAAAGTTTATTCTGAGTACGTTTTGTTTTGGTCTTTCGCTCAATCTCGTTGAGCTAAATCGTGTCTTTTTTAATGTTTGCTGAATTTGAGATGTGTTATTTTTGTTTTTAATAAAAAAGTTATTACTCAATGAACAGACACCGGCTCGTTCCTCTGTTGCTTGGTAATGCATAACAATAATACTTTATTTACGAAAAATGCGTCGGTTTTGGAAGATTTTGTCCTTACATTAATTCAAAAAGACAAAAACTGATTAGGACAAAGATAGTTGAAAATTTTCTTCTTCGTCATTTACTTGTTTTTACGTCGTAATTACGCACTTTTCAGACATTGATTACGCTAATCCAAAGACTACGTGCGGAAAAAACAAAACGAATGCAATAATAATAAAGACCAAAATATCACCAGTGCGCGCTAATTAGGAAGCCTTTTCGGTGGACAAAAAGGCTTAGGCAATTTTTGATGAAAACTTTAACCACTAGACAGTTGTCCTTGTGTATTGTGAATTACATAATTGATAGGCATACCGGGCTGAGACGGTTAACTAATCAGTGTGTGCGTCTGCAAATAATCGTGGGTATTTTTATGTTAATTTGTAGTTAGGTAACTGAACAGTTTTATTTGGCTTGCTGCATGTAAAAGAGCATGTACTAAACGGTTAACTTTGGTTCGATTCGCAGTCCAATCAAACCGAGAAAGAGAAATAATGTTGGCATTCACCACATCTGGTTGAAGTCTTCAGAAATGAACAGATTAAAGTTGTGAAGCTTCTACCTGTAGTGAGAAATTGTCACGTGGCATTTTCGATCGAAGCGCGACAATCTTTCCTATATCGTTGGTTAAAGCAACCCCAAATAAATATAGTAAGCTCCATTTACTAAAATATTTATTGGATAAAATTTTTGGTGTCCTGAAAGTCCACGAAAGTACATTGGTATATACTTGTACACAAAATGATATGGTTGGCAAAAATAAGTGTTTAAAAATGTGTTTAGATATGCGATTTTGGAGCAAGCCGATTTTTTGGTGATACAGTCGTCATGACAATTACTGGAACTTACCCCTGGATGGCTCCAGAATTAATCCAAGGCCTTCCTACTTCTGAGCTTTGCGATGTTTACTCATTTGGGGTGGTAAGTACTCTTAATTTTCATAGTTTTAGGATTCTATATGCAATACTTTGCTGCTTGCAAGCTCTTTACTCTTTATCTAAATAGTGGTAACTATGACATAAACATTTTTCTGCGCTAAAAGTCTTGGTTCTTGCGACAGTGGTGTGTTCTAGAGCTGGTTTTGAGTTTAGGTTAAAGTCGCTGCCTTTGTTTAGTTGGTTAGAGGTTATATTTCTGTACTAGTTAAAAATTTTAGAAAAACTTTGAACTCACTCAACATTCAGACTGAAAATTTGATTCAGCACATTATTCTGCGCCTAACTACCCCCAGTTAGAATGAAAAAAGCAATCTGAT
Organism: Trididemnum nubilum; assembly: GCA_963965965.1. Classification (NCBI taxonomy): domain Eukaryota; kingdom Metazoa; phylum Chordata; class Ascidiacea; order Aplousobranchia; family Didemnidae; genus Trididemnum; species Trididemnum nubilum. Next base: position 9,237,908 of record OZ014479.1, read on the forward strand.
ATTTAACGCTAAGAATTCACAACATATCTTAGACTATTTATGGTTTTTGTATTTAAAATAAAATGATATTATAAGTTATGACGGTCAAAAGCCGCTTGCTTTGTTTGCAAATTATTGCTAGAAATGACGTCATAATGAAAGAAATCAATGATGTATTTTCCAGGTCCTTTGGGAGTTGCTGACACGCGAGATCCCATTCAAAGGCTTGCAAGGCTTCCAGGTTGCCTGGGCTGTCGTAGAGAGAGAAGAGAGACCAGCCATTCCGACGTCATGTCCCGAGAGGTTGTTTATTTTCGTTGCAAACGGTCTTTGTTTACGATTTGACTTTTTGTTGTGCATAGTAGCATTTTGCCAGCTATCCACTGTCCGCTGAATATTAGCGCAGTGTAAGCGAAGAAAACCCAGTTAGTCGAGCGCTAATGCGGTTGTCTCTGAAGCGGGAGGCTTAAGGTTTGAATCTCGGGCCGTTTAAGTTGGACATAGCGTTGCCAACCGGTCGCCAGTCGCTACCACTGCGAAATTTCTTCGAAAGAAGCTGCGTTGCTCTGGCAAAATGATACGGAGGTGGGTACCGCCAACTTGTTACACGTTTCGACGCATTACAGCGAGTCCAACAAAAGATTTGATTTTGATATTTCCTTGCAACGAGTTTTGCTTCAAGATATGGTTTTAGTTTTTTTCTAAATTATTTTCATGCAATGGGTGCTGCTTTAAGGTGAATGAAAATATCTTGTTTTTCCCCAAGGTCACTAATTTTTAGAGTAGCTCCGGTATTTTAAGGTTTCATTAATCAAAATCTAGCAATTTCTGCTTGACATTATTCACTTCTTGTCAAATGGTCTAAGATGTTGTGTGAGAAGGAAGGTGGGTCACCACCGCTCGCAAAATGTTAACCGGAAATTATTTGCTTCGCAGCTTCGTGACTCGTTTTCTTTGTAAAATTATTTTTGGATATCTTCACTTGTTTGTTTTGTTTTAGAGTAAGTGGTGATTGATACACATTCATTTTTTGCACTTTTTCTCAGTTAAGAAAATGGCTATCTGTTTATCTTTTGTAGATTTGCGATGTAGGGTAATTGAAATGCTTAATTTTTGACGTTTCCGTTAATATGCTGCAGTTTCTTGAGGTCAAAAGTAGCAACTGTCTCAACCATCATGTATTTTACTGTAAGTTAAGAACTGAGAAACGATAGCATCGTATGCAATACATCAATCACAGCCTTACATTTGAAGTGACGTTTCGTTGAATTTTCGTGACATCGTTAACTTTCAACGAATTTAAAAATAGTGGCAGATTGGTTTCACTTTACCATTGGCGTAGCTAGGAGGGGTGGGGCCTATTGAAATGCCACCAATGATAAAAATGTGGCTAGGTAAATCCGATGTAAATGTAAATCCGACCCGGGCAATAGCATGGTCAGTAGGGGCAACCACCTTTTGTATCATTTTTTAATAACAATTCATTTCCACCTCGACAGTTTTTACGCGAAAAAATACTTCAAAAAAAAAATTAGCTAGGAGAAATGCTCATTGAAAAAATTATTGAATTGCAATTAAGAAGGTCTGGGCCTTCAGGCCGTACATGTACTTCTATAACTGATCATTTCATGACAAAACAAAAATCTCTAAAGAAAATGTTTGAGTGGAATATTGTTTACTGCTAAAATATTGCAGGAAGCAATGTACATCGCTTCCCCTACCTGGGTCAAATCACTTACAAAATTTAACACAAAAATGCAAAATTTTAAACTTGTTTTGGACTTAAGGTGCTAAATTCTCAAATGGCTCTAAACTCAAGCGAAATGTAATCCAATGGCATTAAAATAACTTTTTTTTTCCAAAACATTGCTGGTTTACTCAACACATCTCCCAATTTAGACACTTACACTTTGTTACTATTGGTTTAAGCCCTCTCCCTTAAGCAAAATTCTGGTTAAGTGCCAAACCCGGCCACGGCTTCTGATCTTTCATTCTACGATATCTTTGCCCAACAAAAAGTTCCTTTTTCGAAAAATTTTGATGACGTCATTGCATGTAATTTGTGATTTGCCCCCCTCCCCAATCAAAAATCCTGGCTACGCCTATGCACTTTACGCTACTAATTTGTTTTTTTATTACGTATAATTAAGGAATATAGAACTCTGAATATTACAGATATTACAGTACATACATATTTAAATAATTTAATTTAGTTTGTACACTACGGAAATGTTTTCACACTTTATTTATAACTACAGTACTAAGCCGATCTGAAGATAATTCTGATGCAACGTCTGAAGACGTAGCGTCGCGTTTTTTAGCGATCAAAAATATAGGTAAAGTTGGTCGGAGAACGTTGAAGGAGCATAATACTTTCTTTGATTTGTTCTTAGTTTTCTGTGTGACTCAATCCGTAGGTTATACAATTGTGTACCCAAAAAGAATCGCAAAAACACCAATTACTAGGGTAAGATAATGTCACCAACTGGCTGTTTCGATGTTAGGCTCATCAGGAGGGTGGCCACCAAACTAAAATCTTCTTCGAATAGAAATAATTTTACCTGTATAAACTGCAGCTTGTCCATCGTAAGAATCACACGAAAACAAAAAAAGGTTCTTAAATTGCCAGCCTATGAGTTAAAATAATATCACAGAAGATGTTTGTCCTAGTTAGGTATAATAGTTACTGGGCCTGATGATATAATAATCTCAACACAAAGTTACTTAAGCAAAAAATGTAAAAAATTTACGAAAAATAGCGTCCGGCCTATGTGACATATTCAGCGACGTGTAGTATTGATCCCGTCTTTATGTTAGTGTAGGTGAAAACAATCATTACTGTTATAATGTGAGAAAAAAACAGTAGCTAACCACATATGTTAGCCAGCTTTTGTGGTAATCTGGTTGGAACGAGCGATACTAGAATTAACAAAGCTGCCTCATAGTATTTGTCAAGCGAGACAAATTTACGTAATTTGTTACCTTTAATGGTTTAAATGTAATGCTCTTCATTAACATTAAACAAAACTTTTCACTTATTAATTCGGTATTTTGTGCTGGTTAAGTGCTCATATTTCCGTTTTATTTCGTAAAATATCGCGTCCTAATTTCAGATAATAACTTGAAAAGCAGCAAGACTGCAAATTATCGAAGAGATTATGGGCTGAAATTTTCAATGTTTTGTTGTTGCTCTCTATTGTTTCAATTTAAGCTAGATATTATCATCGTTTGTGTTACGTATTATGCGGCCAAATTACATTTCTTGTATGTTGTAGATTCAGAAGGACTATTAATTGACGTTTGACTAAGATATCTTTTGAATTAGAATTAAAAGTTCAAAAAACAGTGTTAAAAGTTTATTAATTTTTGACTGATATTCTACAGTTTCATGCATTACCGTACAAGTATATACGTAATTTGAAACAAACGATTAAGTCAGTACCGGTACGCTTCATATGCATCATTGTGAGGTTAGCTAAAATATGTATTTTTGTTTTAGTTGCAATATTTTTGTGTGGATACTTTTCATGCTGTTTAGAGTTATCTCAAGCCAGCACTCTTGACCTGCAAATTTGATGGAGTGTTGCGAAGTAGTGTATCTCAATTCTAAGTTTGGTTTGAGTGTTTTAAACTTTAGTTGAATATGATATTTTTCAATTTATGAGGCAGAATATTTTTGGTGATACCGATACATTAGTAAATAAATTTGGTTGATCGTAAATAAATTATATTTAATATTTATAATATAAATTAGGCGTTAAGCTTTCTGAGCGCCTTTAATTATCAGGTTTGAGAACAATCCTGCAATATTCCAAAAATAATTCAAAAATTTCTTTTCGCGGAAACAGCTTTAATTGCAATTTAGGAAAGTACAAGTTCACGTAAACTTACTTTGATATTTGTATTGTGAAGACGAATTGATATCATAGTTTGTATAATTGCATAGAACGGAAGAGTTAGCTCGTTTCAGAATAATCTAAAGTGTTGAAAACAAAATATGGACCGTACTTATTATTATTTATTTAGTTTTAACTTTGCTCTGCTTCAATAAGCGCTCTCAGCAGCGTTGTTCTTAAACTGCTCGAAACTTTTGCTTGTGGTTAGATTGTTAAAAGTTTTTCTGATGAAACCGTTGGAAATCGTGCGTTCGATACCGCAATGTCAAACTATAACTGCAAAAAAATTGGTAGTTGTAGCATTCTTGCTGAGGTTGTGTGCAAATTATCTGACATATACGGTATATTGGCTAATAGTTTCATAATGAAGTTACTTGGTGAATTCCTGAACTTCAAAGCATCGTTAATACATTTGCACACAGCTTCCAATCCATTGAGACCGCAAATGAATCATATTTCAACGGATGTGTTTGGCTGCATTATCTTGCAGCAATGCAATGCCATCTGATGAAATTTTAAAGTACCGTATCCTATTTAAATGTTTGCTTTGCCATAGTTCGACATGACTAACTGCTTTGTCGTCTCAAACATACAAAGTTACCGTAGTCGAAAAGCCAACCAAACTCAAACTTTAAGTTAAAAAAAAAACTCAGCGCCGTCGAGGTTTTGTTGATGAACTTATTTGCTACCACTGCTACTGAAAAATGTTTCTGTATTTTCATTTCAAACATACTGAGTAATAAAACTTCTGAACTGAAGAAATGAACGTTTTTGGAAAAACAAAAAGCTTTTTTTACAATACTATCCCCTTGCAATTACAGAACTAACAAAGGATCGGAAACTGAGGAAGGAATGAAAGTATTAACCTCGGTTTGATGTTTAGTCGCTGTGCCATCCCCGAATCCTCTGACAAATTTTTAGGAAACACTCTTCAATGCACTGCGTACATTGAACCACAAAAATTAATAAAATCATTTCTTTCGGTGTTTTCACTTTTTTTTTCATCTATTATGATTTGTGTTTTCAGATTTTCTGATTTAATCAATCGATGCTGGTCGTCTGACGTCACCAAACGACCCTCGTTTTATGACATACTCGGAGAATTGCACAGCATGCTAAACAACGGTGGGTCTCTTTCCAATTTTATTGCCACTTTAAGTAAGAATTGCAATTGCATCAATCCAAGAACTATTAAATCTCAAACTCTCAGTCATGACCAAAATATCGCAGCACCTGAAAATTGGGAAGAATGATTTACTTGAGTTTGTTATTTGCTATAACATTACTAAGCATACGCTTCCGTAAAAACTTGATCATATTTAAAGAAAGATTACAAAAGTAATAATTTTAATGTTTAAGTAAGCCAGCAAGGCAATTTGAGTTCAAACTTCGCTGTTATTTCTTAAAGTCTGTTGCAAGCTAAGTTAGGTACTCTTATACATGAAAATAGTTTTATCGTGGAGATATGCAGTTGGCGTTTTGAATTTACTGATTCTCGCCCAATACCCAAAACGTTTGAGCTTTACAACCAAGCGATTGACACGTTCGTTGATTTTAAAATAGTATTTTTGAATTCAAGAATAAAATTTGGGCGTGATTTCTGGTAATAATCAAAAAATTTTTTTAACCTACTTTAGAAATTTAGTACTTTTGTAATAGCCAGGATTATGTACCTTAACTGAAATGCCTACCAGAAAATAATGTTAATATGAAACTTTTTTTTCTGGAATTTTTATCTACTTTTTATTCATTCTGGCTAAAGTCAAACCCAAACTCAAATCCCTACTCTAAAAATAACCCCAGATCTTGTCCCAAAACTTAACTCAAACCCTGATCTTAACCCTCAAAAAAGCAAATAAAAAATTCGCATTAACTATTCCTCATTTTTGTTTTCGTACTTTCAAATTAAAATTTTTTGGTGAAATAGCTATTCCCAAACTCCCAGCAATTACAGAGTACAACTTAGTTAATGTTCAAATGGTTTTGGCAGAGAAACTGATGGAAAGTACTAACAGTTTCATTCAATCCAAAGAAAGTTGGGTTAAGGATATGCGGGAAAAACTGGAGGAGATGAAGCAACAAGAAAGAGAGTTTGGAGCAAAAGAGGAAGAGCTTGCTAGAAAAGAAGAGAAACTGAAAGAGTGGGAAGAACGTCTGAAACAAGAAATGAAAAAGCAGGTAAAAAGAGATTTGCTTTAAAATAATACATTATTGGTCTTTTGAAACTCGTTTTTTCCGTTAAATTTGTTTGTAGTTTGTACTGCATGACTTCAGCAATATATTTATTCACTATACCTTTGGTTACTAAAAAGCAATACCTTCAAGAGCAGTATTATGCAATGTAGAGTTTCGAAAGAGTACAAAATGTCGAAGACGATTGCTTGTTTTAAATTGACGTAATAACAGTCAGACAACACGATACTTGCGTTACTCATTAGCGCAAAGGGCCAAAAATGTTATCTTTACGCAAACTAAAATAATCGGAAATGCTTTGAAATTTGCGTACGTAATCTGCACGGAGATGCAGCAAAAAAATGCATTTTTCAAGAAGCATGCAGATTAAGTTTTGCATCAAACGTATAAATTAAAGAACATATAGTAAACATGCTTTTTAATGGTTGAAATAATTGGAATATTAAATTTAAGTCTCCCCAAATTGCAGTCTTATTTCTCAGCAGATGCAATACCTTTATCGTTAAAACATGAATGCAGGTAATTTTTTTTTCATCCAATTTAGACTTTGGTGGGAACAGTGAAGCATCACAAGAAATCAGAAAATCTTCACTTCAACATCACTGGCAAGGGAAAAGGAGCGATCGCTTCCGTAAAGGATGCTCTGAATCACGTAATGAGAAAAAGTAGCTTCAGTAAAACTGAGGTACAGTATGTACGAGTACGCCAAGTTAGTTTTCCAATTACTTTGCCATTAACCCTATTTTACACAAGCTATTTGACTAACGCATTAGTCTAACTCCTAAACCAAAGGCCACGGGAAGACTAAAGTTGGCATGCCGATCGGTGTTCTCCAAAATTTTTTAGAGAAATGGTTTTAAGTTGATGACGTCATCTTTGTAACGTCACGGTCATATCTCAAAAACTGATGACGTTGCAAACGTTCAGATTTTGTACAAATGCTTGTTTTTTGATACTGAATTATAAAATGCCTAAGTCAAGTTGGTTACGTCACAAAAACGTCTAATGACATCATTTAATTTAAATGACGGCCGAAAAATGCTCAGATTTTGTAAAGTGACTTCAGCAAACCTTAAAATTGGGAAACTTTCCCCTACCCTAATTACTTGAAATTTTTAGAAATTATTTGCAAATAAATTTGAGCAAAAGTCAAAATGATTTGAAGTACAAAGCTGTATTCTGAAGGGATTTATCACAGAAAAACCGATAGGGTCAAAAGTGCTCTCCCCGGATAAAATAGGGATAAATTTGCATGATGGGCACGTTATTCCATTATTTTTTGCTGCTGTGAAATACGATAAACTTTCACTGTAAAACTAACATCGTAAATTTGTAATATGAAGTCATTAATTTTGCTTCTTTTATGTTGTAGTTTTAAAGTGCTGTATAGATTATGATGTCCCGAATTCGGAGGTATTAGGGATGCTATCTTTCTCTTTTTTGTTTTGTTCAAACTGCTTATATATCTTACCAGAGAAAAAATCTTATATCTTGTAAGGATTGCATCTATCAGTCATCATCACCCCTCATAGCGAAAAAAGGCGGCTACTCTTTGGAGAGAAGTTCAGCTGAAACTCTCGTTTTTACAGTATAGCTACTGCAGTATAGTTTACTTTTTAATGTGAAAAAATATCAGGAATCTAAAAAATCAAATTGACGAGAAAGGAGAAGCGGTAGTCTTTTTCCCATCGCTCTTAAAGAGTTAGATGTAGCCAGCATAGAACAGACCAAGCATTGATTGATAATCCATCTCCACACCAAGCTGCTACACAAGTTTCAGAAAGCTGTCATCGCGTTTCCATGTTCTATTTTTCTCTCTTTGTTTTCAACAATATGTTTTGTTTTAAACGTTATAACTTAACCATAGTTGAGACAGGGAAATACGATTCTGTATGCGCAGTAGCTTACGCAGGTGCTTAGATTTTAAATTAAAGCTGTCTTACACAAGCTCCACAATGTTAACTGTTCTTTGAATAAGATTCAAGACGCTAAGATTCAAGATATTCGTGCAAAGCTACACCTAACCAAACCACAAAAATAAACGAAGACTAAAGGCAAAAAAAAGGGGTATTTTAAGTTAAGCCAATCGTATTAGACTAGATTGGTGTTGACTACATTCTATTTAAACAAGCCGTTCTGGAGATAGACACGACGTAATGCTATAATTTTTTTAGCAACCCTGACGTTAATAGCCTGGGCGTCGTTATAGCGACGCCATTTCAATTTTAAACTAAAGCAACGCCGCTATTAGGCTACTACATTACTGCGTTGAGTCGTTTTGCTGCGCAGTACGCACTGATCAGTTTGATCTTGTTAGCACAGCAGATCCAAGGTGGTAAAAAGATTAGACTGTTTAGTAGCCGAGCGATTGCGGTAAAAATCTAGCTGCCAGATACATTTCAGTGTAAACCATTAGCCAAGACTAGCAATAAGGCTTTTATTACAAGGCTACAAAATACAAACTCATGCTTGATAAGAAGACCACCAGTACCTGGGTAGGCTTATTTTATTTGCTAGTGTTATTTTGTGACCCTAGAATAAACTTTTCCACCTTAGTTTGCTTACGATGGCGTAATACTCTACTACCCTTACCTTCGCATGTTCTTAGACAACACTTAGACGTTTTTTACGTAGGCTACGATACAGTCTATTCTTTTTTGTAGCTCGGATCTGTTCTGCCGACTAGATCAAACTAATTAGCAGAGGTGGAGTCGACGGACACAAGGTTCGAGGCCAAGGACACAAAAAAAAAACAAAAAATGAGGCCAAGGACAGCCCTTCCGAGGACAGACCCTCTCGAGGCCAAGGACTAAGCACACAAGCGCAAGTGCTCTCAAAAAAAGAAATCTTCAAAAAAATTATTCAGGCGATCTCAAAAAAAAAGGTCTTCACAAAAATTTTTCAGGCAATATCCAGAAAAAAACGTCTTCCAAAAAATTTTTCAGACGCTTCACAAAATTAACTATTCAAAAAATAGTGCTGTCCTCGAGCCGAGGACAGGCCAATTTTCGAAGACTTGAGGCTTCGAGGCAAGACCAAGGACTTGACCTTCGAGGCCAAGGCCAAGGACTTCAAAATATGTCCTCAAGGACGTCCTTGAGGAATCCACCTCTGCTAATTAGTGCGCAGCGAAACGACTCCCTGCAGCAGCCTAATAGCAGTGTTGCTTTAGGCTAAAACTAGGATTGCGTCGCTAACGACGCAAGGCTATCAACGTCAGGGTTAAAAATAAAAATTATAACATTAGAGGCCTCTACGTCGTGTTTGAACTAGAACATCTCTGGAATGTCTGGGTCAAAAAGGATGGAGTCAATGTCAACCTAGTCTCATGCGATTGGCCCAACTTTAGATTACCTCATTGATTTTGCCTTCAGACCTCAATTAACTTTGTAGTGTTTAATATTACGAATTACTGTATCACTTTACGCAATCTTGGATTGTTTTGCAATGGGCAATTTTCTAATAAACGCAATCTATTCAGTGTATGCAACTAGGGTAGCTTTCATGTTGCAATTTTGTTTAATACATCCTTGTTTCTTTTTCAGCCTTGCTTTTCAACTTTTCCTAATTCGGAGGAAAATGCCTCTCCTTTTTCAAAAGAAGATTGGCCGCTATCATCAAATAATGATCCAAATGCGCGAGAAGAATTGAGATCCACTGGTTTTAGCTCTGGGTTTTGTCCGCGAGTGTCTACAACAATGAATTCTTCGTTTCCGACAGAGAGAGAAGAACCGTTTATTGATTCAGGAATAAAATTCGAGCAGTCAGAAACAAACAACCATCTCAATATCTTTTCAAAATCTCCCTTCAGAGATCCCGGATTTGAGGATAAAAAGTCTCCCAGTTTTGATAAGACACAAAACAAGTTTCCTCCAAACAAAGTCCAAAAGCAGGTCTCCTCCTCTTCGGAGGAATATAGCTTTGAAGGATCCAAGATGTCCAGAAGCACAAACGAAACTTCAGGAGGTATAGCAAAGGAGCCAGAGATTCAGACGTGGGAAAGTGCAAAAGGAGATGCTAAAGTGAGCAAGAGCAACGAGAAGTTCGAATACGAACCACGTGAATTTGAAAAATCTGGTACCGCCGGTTCAACGCATCCATGTTTTAAAAAGCTCAAATCTCATAGCTCTTCTCCTAATCTTTTTTCAAGAATAAATAGTGCAAAAAAAGGGAGCACTAACAAGACAACTCCCTATGAAGCTCCTTCTGAAAGCGACATTTTAGCGGCTCTGAAGTCTCTAAAGCAACATACAGGATGCCAGATTCTTGGAGAAGATTTCGCTCGTAGTCTTTCAGAAGCATTAAAAGAAGTTTATGCTTCAAAGCAGGGCAGTGTACGTCAGTCTCAATCCCAAAATGAGCCTAGATTTGAGAATGGAACAACTCTTCTAAAACCTAGTATGTCTCTAAAAACAAGCTTTAAAGATTTTGAAGATGACAACACACATATAAATGATAATTTCGATTTCAGTCTCTCAGAATCAAGCAACTTTTCAAAGTCATCGAATTCAAAAAAGAAAAGAAGCGAATCTGTGTTTGATTCTTCTTGCAGCAAAGCTTTTTCGGAATCTAATGGATTTTCTTCAATGTCCAAAAGCTTTCACAAGCAGGAGAGTTCGAAATCAAAAACCAAAAACCAGATGTCATCTTCTCGAAGAAGATCAACTTCTGTCAACAGATTCGCCGATAAACAACAAAATGAAACTCTGGAGGAATCTTCCCACTCTTCCTGCAAGAATCATCAAAGATCAAGTCGGTCAAGCATAATCAACACTTCCCCACTACTTGACCTTCCAGTAATACAAAAAGCAGACTGGAATGGAATGATCAAGCCTGAAACAAAAGATAAATCTGTTCAGATAACTCTGCAAAAGCTTGATAAATCCCCAAATACAGACAGCCAACTATCTTTGCCAAATCATCTTCACAGCAAATCTACCCAAACGAATCTCAGTTTAATTGCTGAAGTTAAGCCAAAAAACAGTTCAACTTTACAAGTTAAAGCTGCTCCGAAGCTCTTGCCTGAAAAGCCTAATCCTACTAGGCAAATTGCAATTGCAAAGCAGTCTGTAGAAACCGTCAATAGACCACAACCAAACCAAAAACGTTGCGATAAGACCATTCAAAATAACACAGATGTTGAAATCTCGAATAATAAGAATTTAAGTGACGTTGAAAAAGCAAAAAATAATTTTGACAGTCCGTTTTATCATCATGGAAGTCTCAGAAAGCGCAGGGTTCTTCCAAATCCCTATCGTCGATACAGCAGTGATTTAGGTGCTCCAGCTGACACACTGTCGATTCCTAAATCTAATCTTGAACCTACCCAGTCCCATTCAGCTTCAGTTTCCCCAAAACAAAATAATGACAACCTAAAAGCAAATCCACATAATTGGAAGAGATCAATATCCACTCCTGAAATAAGAAACTGGAAAAACACTTTAAAATGTCTGGATGAAGATAATCTTGACTCGTACAAGTCAGCCGGAAAAGCGGTTGATAAGAAAGAACATAATGAAAAGACTGTTAAAGTGAATGAGGCCCAGCGAAGAAGAAATTCTCAAGCTGATGTAAATCCTGGAAATGATAATCCTTTAGTTGTTTGTCTTGCTTCCTCATCTGCTGATTCTGGATGTTCGGATGGACGTTGCTCCAGATGCAACACTCCTCTTCATGGAACATCTACAGCAGCCGTTACTTCTAAAGATGTAGAAAGAGAGGAAAGCAAAGGAAAAAGCCGCCAACAGCCAGAAATTTCAGCATCACCATCTTCTAAAAAACGTCTAATCACCGTCAGGTCTTGCGATAACCTTTTAAACTTGAGCAACGAAAATTCGAGGAAAATTTGCTTGAAATCAAGTTCAAATCATGCCATCATCTCGCAGCAACCTACCTCGCTATCTACCACTCCCGAGCGTCGAGTCCCAAACGATGCGTCGATGAAAAAAGTCGCTTCAGGAAAGAACATAAAGCTATCAAAGCAATTAGCCGATAACACTTTCTCGGAGCACAGTGTAGACAAATCAAACTCTCACAAAATTGATGGAAAACAAAATAGTTCTTCGAAGATAAAAGTTTCTACTAGAGTGCAACGAAATGTTCTAAGTGAAAACCCATCGAAACCTTCGACAAAAAAAGAAACCAATTTGGAATCTTCTAATTCCCAGCGTAGCCTTCCTTTTGATGGAAACAACCAACTTCCATGCAGCTTTTCATCTGAAATTAAGCTTTTGAAAAACAAAAAACCTCGCAAGTACGTCACAAAGCAAGCTTTCAATGAGCTTGATAACCATATTGTGAATAACGAGTCCACACCGACTTTGCAGCAGTTTTCTACCTCTCCAATCCAAGGTCCAAATCACCAAAGTGGCATTTTTGAAACTGACGATTTTACTTACATTATCCGTCCCAAAGGACGCCGTATTCGTGCGCAAATTTAAAATATTACGTAGCATATTGTAGTTTTAACCAGGGTGTCAAACCGAACCTGAACCCGAACCGTAAACCCGAATGAACCGTTTCATTTTGGTGAACCCGAACCGAACCTGAACCAGCAAAATTTTACTTCAGTAAACCTGAACTAAACCTGAACCCTCAAAATTGTGCTCACGTGAACCCAAACCGAACCTGAACCCCTAACAAAAGTAAGAATATATTTTTCCATATCCGAATGCCGCTGGCGCTGGTACACGCACAATAAAAGCAGTGGTGATCATCAACAGGATCAGCAATTTCTCCTTTTTTTTTTTCTGGACGAAACGAGTAACGACAGTTAAATTTTAAGTCAATGAACCCGAACCGAACCTGAACCAGTAATATTTTACTTGAGTAAACCTGTACCAAAAATGAACCTCGAAAATGGTGCTCAAGTGAACCCGAACCAAACCTGAACCGCTAAAATATTTTGAGCAGGAGCTAAACCTGAACCCGAACCGTTATTTGAAACGGTTCGACACCCTGGTTTTAACGCTGCTTTTTAACGATTTTTAAGTTTTAACACATTCTGATGACATTAAGAAGCAGACTATCTTTTTGGTACGCTTCGTTGGTCACTCGGCAAAAAGGCATGACAAAGGTCAAGAATAATATTTACAGCTCAACTCGATGTCAGCTAATGCGTTCGTGAGCCAAAATTTATTCTGAAATACAATAATTGCTATTAAAGTACTGTAAGTTTACATCAATTTATTCTGTTGTTGAAAGTGTCTGCCAGGTTTTTTTTGCCTTTTTTGCGTCTTTTATTATGACTCTTCAATAAGCACCTAATTTCGGGCACGGTTTCCTGATTTCTGACGTTGAAAAACCACATAACTTCAAGTCAAAAAATTGAATTTTCATTACAATATTCCTCGTTGTATTACCCCGCAGAGTTGTAAACAGGCCGACTATTTCAGGCCCAAACCGGAAAATATAAGCCCGAACCCAAAAACAAATTTAAAGCCCAAATCATGGCCGGAAAAACCCGAAGGTTCAGTAAGGTCTGAAAAACGTAAGCTATGGCCAAGGTATTTTGATTATACTTTTGTGCAAGACAAAAAGCACGTCTCAGACCCGAATTAATCCCGGAATTTTGTCTACTATAGGCCCGAACCAGACCCGAAAAGCCCGGCCCGACTTACAACTCTGTTACCCAGAAGCGTGGAACTTGTTAGCGGGGTTTATCTCTATATCAGTGCGTTTACCACTGTGTCCAATTTAGCCGGCCGGCGACTTGAACCCAAACCCTCACGCTCCAGAAAAAAATTTTCCGATTGGCCCGTTATAGCTTGCCTCTTGCTAACGTGCTAAATCCAAGCCGAGACTTCAAATATCGGTAACTTGAATTAGCTGCCTTTCGTTTTCAAACCAAAGGCGATAACCTGTGGTGGAGCATTTACCCCACTTAAATATGGTTCATTTTTGCATATTGCTACTCCGTTGCACACACATTTTTGTACGGTTAAAATCTTGATTGCTTTTTAATGTTTAAGTGCTCTTCTTCACTATACTCACTTACGAGTCATTTGTACAGCGAATTTTGCGTCGAGTTTTTGTAACTTAGGCACGTAAAGTTTATCGTATAAAATGTTTCTATTTTGATTTTGTTTATTTTGATTAAAAGTTGTATTGCTGTTTATGGAAACTGATGTCAAATAATTCATTGCTGCTGGAGGTTTTGAGGTTGTAGGCCAGGGGTCGACAACCTTTTCACCTACGCGGGCCACATCCAGAACCAGCATGGGCCCAGCGAGCCGTGATAAACTCTGAAACGAGGTCAACTCCAAACCAAATTATGAAGTAGTTTTTGGCCGAATTGGTCAAGATAAAAAAACTTCTTCACCATGATTTGAAGTGATTTTCGATTTCTAGAAGCCACGTAAGAGCAGAACTTGAAATCGCCCCCATTGAGATTTAGCGTACTCCTAAAGAAGAAATTCGACGCTCACTCACTAAATGAAAGCGTCCTGCACGTTTACACAAAAAAAAGTCGCTGATAATTCCAATAAATCCCAAATTCCGGCCGAAGATACTACCGGTACTCAATTGCGGTGAAGACCTTTTCTTTCTTTTTTTGATCTTTACTCGATTTTGGGAGCAAAATCCGTATCTAACGAACTTAAATTTTTCACGGCTGCCAAGGCATCTCCCCATGCAATATTTTACAGTTTAAATGCTGCGTTAGAGGTATCATATATGGGACTGCGGCCGGATGAAATTCCTTGGCTTCTATAGATTATATAGGCAAAAAAAGGGTGGATGTTGTTCGCAACACGGAAAACTTTTCATTTGAAAGGGCATTCAGATTGAAAATATGTTTGCATTTGAACTTTCTCCGACCTTTTGTTTCCGAGAAATAACAATTTAAATTTCCCCTGAAAAAAAGCTTTTTCGCCTTAAGAAATGCTTGTAACTCTCAGTGTCTGTTTTTGGCAGTGTTGTTGTCAAAACAACGTAAAGGGTCAGAATTGTAAATTAGCTGCTAGTCCAGTAAAGTCAAGCCAACTTTCCAAAATTGAATCTTCTGTCACATGCCTAGTGGCAAGGTAACACTGTAAAGAAAAATTGCTGACTCTGAACTGCTGAAAACTGGAAGACGTAGAAAGTTCAAATTTGATGAGAATGCATTTTAAAAATTTGACTAGAACGCCTCATTAACGCACATCGCCACTTTACTTCTCTTGGGAAAATGCAGTATAGTGAAAAAAAGTTGCTGATTTCCGGTTCAATTCCCGAACGGGCAATGCTTGGGGAAACAGTCGTTGTATCCTTGGGAAATACACTTTACGCTTATTTCCAACTAGATAGGCTAACTACAATGATCTTGGATGGAATCGCTTGGGACTTCACCCAAGCGAAATGATGGATGTGATAGACGACCGTGAAGTGTGGCGGCTTACTCTCGTTCTGTTGCCCCCGCAACCCTCACGGAAAAACGGGCAATAAAGAAAGGATATTTCCAATCGGGGGCCAAGCAGTTTTCCGTTTCAGTTTTCCGACAGGATAGTTTAAGTTAAACGATCTCAAGAGCTAAAAGCAAAAAAACAGCTGGGTTTCATTTTCAATAAGCTTGGGATTTGGAAAGCAATTACTTCACCACGGTGGAAGCATCTACATGTTTGTATCAAACAGAGCTGTAAACTTGATCGATGTAGAACTGAGTACCAGATATTTGCTGATATTTCATTGATGATATTTCAATTTCTTCAATTTTAATTTTTCAAGGTTTAGCAAAGAAGACCGAGTTAGTTCTTCAAGTTCACAGCCCTGCCTTAAACAAAGGCGGTTCTGTCCACTGTTCTAGTAGATACATGGTCTTAGCTCCAAAAATCGGTAATTCGCGTTTAAGTAACATTTTACTCTCACCGTAGACATTTCTCTATCAGATTCAGATTCAAAATATTTTACTTCTTTTAAACAACTCAATTAGTGAACTCGATTGTTATTTTTTTCAGCTTCATGTTCGAGCTAGCGGCTCGGTTTAAAGATACCAATAGCAAAAACAAAATTAGGAAAAATTTTTTATTATAGACACAGTTTGCATTACAAGGTCAAAAATCAATGCAGGTCATGCGAAAGAATAGACTGTAGAAAAGCATCAAAAGTAGGCTACAGTAGATAAAAGAAAATGTCACGGATGTTTAATCTTGCGCATTTAAAAACATTTTGAGATTTAAACTTATTTTATTGTAAATAAAATAATGAAACTACATGTAAGCTTCTGATTAGGAAAAACGGAAAAAAAAAAACAAGTCAAAATGCTAGTTACAGACTAAATCATTTCCCAATAGCAAAATGGAAATGAAAGAGAACTTTGGGTTATTGGTATTATAACCAAGACAATGCGAGCTGCAAAAACAGCCCAATACAAAATATACCAGAACCCCGGTTACCTGACCATCCCCGAAATCGCAATTAAGAGGTCGGGTTGGCGGGATGGTCTTGTTATGGAGGTGGAAACGCATTAAGTGGTTCTGATAACGAGGTGGTCGCCAACCGGGGTTCCACTGTAGTACCATAGACTTTTTATTATTAGACTGGAAACTGACAGCATTTTTTTTTCTTCAGGGTTCATTTGTAGTAGAATAAGCTGATTCGTTCCGTCAGCGTGACTTTTTTCTTCACGGTTCACTCGTACTAAGAATATGTCCAATCAAATCAGTCGAATACGCGTGATCGCCAAAAACCTTTGCAACAAGAGCAAGCTTATTTTCTTCAATGCTCTCTTCTTTTTCTCCGCGCGTCTGTTTCTAGTCTACTAAATAAAGAGCCTATGATAGTGCAAATTACATCATTTTCGAATATCAGACCAAGAATATGAAACGACATCGACCACCACGCTTTGAAAATTAAACATTTTAAATGTAAATACAGAGCTAGGTGACAAAGTTGACAATGAACATTGAAGTTAAGGTGATTTCGCAGCGGTTTACACTTGGCATAAAATTGTAAGCGAAAGAGCGTATTGTTTATTCATTTTGAGAAAAAATTCTGTGGTCCGCTGGTAAGTCAGCGACACGCCATGAAAGCATACTGATTTTTTGGTTAAACATACTATACGCTTATAATTTTACATCAATAGTAGACCGAGTTTACAACACAAACACAACTGCGCTAGATAAGTGAAGAGCGCAAGCAACACCGGTAATAATAGAGGATGAGATCAGCTTTTTCCGTCTACCAACCAAATCTTAGAAAATAAAATTTTGATATTTTGCTTTTTTGCGCTATACATGCTACTTGTAGCATATTTGTTTTGCTATAATACGCTAAAAACACACAAAATAAACTAGCAAGCATAATCTTAAAACTGGTCATAGCATTTCTGAATCCCAAGACACAGTAATAGCTGAGACACAACGGGTCACGTGTTGATATTAAAAGGCTGCTGATTCCCAATTCGGTTTCTGATCTCGTAATGCATCGCAATATTAAAATACCCATCCATACTTTCTAATGGTGCAAACAGGGCCTCTTTTAGGGCTTTTAGGGGGGGCAATTCCCCCCCTAAAAGCCTTTTGCCCCCCCCTAACATAAAAAATTGCCCATGTTGGGCAATTGTTTTGAAAGCAGTTGCAATGCACTTTTTGTAAAGAAAAGAGCTTTTTTTTTTAATTTTAAGATATGTTTTCCTAAATATTGGCGAAACTGCGGCTTTCAGGCACTCTAAATGCCAAATGGATTCATTGCTTGAATGCTTGCTTTCGATTATAGTACGTAGCTATGTATCGTGATGAGATATTGTCCTACATTCCCGCTTCTATTCATCATGTGCATAGGGTCGCAAGGGCAAGGGGCATTGTACGTCCGTATCATGGTTCGTTTGGCGTAGCCAGGAGCCTGCAAGTCGGAGGTCGCGTGGAGGTGAACTAATGTCACAGAAAGTTTCGGTACTGGTATCCGGAGCGATAACAGATATGTAACCCTTTGTTTTTATTAGCGCCTTTTCACTTTGATATGCCTGTATAATAAACTTTGATGATAAACTTGCCTGTATAATAAACTTGAGCTTTGATTCTTTTTTCTTTCTGGAATTGGTTTACTGTTGCTATTACTATTGGATGTTGGATAATTTTGCTATACGTCTTTAAATAGTTGGTGAGCGTAAGACTTACAGCGAAATTAAATGGAGTCTTTGAAAGTTATTACTTTTTTATGCAGTGCATCATTAGTTCAGAACTTTATTAGTTATATGTTAGGGTTGCCGTACGGCAGGAGCCGGAGCTTTCATCAACACCTGCCAACCATATTTTGCTTCGACCGCTATCAACGATCAAGGTCAATTCATTGACACTACGCTAGAAACTTTTGATGAAATGAAGCCGCCGAACGAAATACCCAAAAACGATTATGGAATACGGCTATACTTCATGCTAAGAAAAAGTAAACCTCCAGTTACAGATTTTTTGTCCACCTTTTGCGTGGTGTGTCCCCATAGTATGACGGTAGAAAGGTGCGTTTCCACATACAATCTTCTTCACGCTAAGCACCGCCAAAGTGCTTCTGAAGATACCCTAATAGATAGGCTCCTCATTTATTGGAACGGAGTAGCTACGGCCGATTACGACCCAAGACCTGTCGTCATGCAGTTTCTATTGAAAGAACGAAGAAAGAAGTTTCCACACATCGAAACTTACAGCAAGCGACAGTTTATCCAAAGGTTTTTTAAATGAAAGCTGAAAATGAACAACCCAAAAAGCAAAAAAATGAATATGTTGTTTTTATAATGAGATTGTCTCAATATTTCCTTATTTCGTTGTTTCTTCAACTTTTGTTTGTTTGTAGCTAATTGTGGAACTTTTTATACCCAGTGTTCTGCAGTACACTAATACGGTAATACGCACCGTAAACACTTTTCTCAATTAAAAATTACAGTCTAATCGCGAACAACTCTGAAAGGGGGGTCTGGGGGCTTTGCCCCCCAGACGTTAGGTTACCTTTAGGAATTTGCCCACCCTAACGCAAAAGCTTAAAAGAGGCACTGGGTGCAAGGCAGTCTTATCCATTGCAGTTGTTCCTGCCATGTGTCAAACCCCTATTAGCGGGGCCCACTGCGTAAAATCTACACATCAAAATTTCAAAACCAAAGTCGTTGGTGAAATTTTTACCCAAAAAACTTAAAAATCATCGACTTTTTTGAAATTTATTTTAGTTTGTGATAAAATTTTTGTGATCACAAAATTTATTGTTTTAATGCAATTAACGGTCTGTAAAACTCGACCCTGTGTTTTCAGGCAATTAGAGCTGTAAAAATAAAACCTAAATAAAACCGGTGTAAGTAAAATTTCTTGTCTGGTTGTAGTCGATTTTCCAGAAATTCGTCATTTTGCGGTGAATACGAATTTTTAGCCACATTTGTTCTTAAATTTTATTGAAGAACCGAGTTTACATTCAGCTTGGGTGAAAGTTGACTTTTGAACTGCGTTTCACAATTTCTTTGAAATAAGTCTTTAGACAAATCACGATAAAATCGTAATAAACATACTGGTGAAATTCCAGTTTTTAATAATTTAACCCTTAAAAGGAACCTTATCTGCTTTAGAAAATGCCATTCGAAAGCAAAATAAAACCTCGACAGATGAGCAACGGCAATGGTGTAGAGTTGCCCTCTACCAAAAGCCTTTTTACTCAAAAGTGGCTGAGAAATGACTTTTTTCAACCGGAAACGAAACAGTGCAAATGAAAGAAGGTATGATAATAAATTGCTCAAAGCTCATGAAAGATCACGGAAGTTTTTATGCAGTCTTGCATAAAGCGGAGCCAAATGCAGTTGTTCCATGAATAATATCAGAATATGCATTGTCGTTTTTGAAGGTACCATTCCAAAAAATCACAGAGGATAAAAATATATCAGGTGTGTGACTCCAACAACGCTTACTATTACTTCAACTTCAAGGTCGTGTCAGGAAAAGGCACTGGCATGAAGACATCACTATAAAATCTGTACGTGAATCGATACTGCAAATCAAAAACAAACTGTGACAGTTGGCACATGCATTTCTTCACAAAATCAAAGCGAAAACAAAAAAATGGCTCGTACGTGTGCTAATTTATTTCATGGACATGGCACTGTTAATTCGTGACTGCTATACAAAGAGCATAAAATCATAAAACAAAACAAAAAGCCCTAGAATTTGTGTGCTTTTTAGATAAAGATGAATTAATTCATCAGTATTCTGCAATGGCTTGAAGCAAAAGTGACAGCAGAAAAATTGATACTCCGACACCTGCTCAACCATATCAATATGAACCTTTGCCGACGAAAGTCACGAAATATTCCTCGGAAAGCGAAGTAAGGTAGAAAAAAAATGTGGATGAAGTAAATGGTCCCAATTTTGGATGTCATCAGAAGATAAAAGTGCGAAAAAACTATGGTACCAGTACTACAATGAAAGCCCACTGCTCAACTTCGCTGCAAGTCCAAGTGTGGATACTAGAGCAAAAGAACAGGATAACTTCCGGCAATTTCCTTAGGTTTTAGAAGTCGTTAAGATCAGCCATTTTGATTTTATTGGAACTTTATTTTCGATTGCAGTAGCTTTCAAAAAATTGTGCTTGGTTTCGCTGGTTCTACATTTCAATCAAAACAAATTAGGTATAACTTATCATACGCAGCTAACTATTAAAAATAAATAATACCAACAAGAATTTTATTCGAGATGTGTAACATTCCTGTGTTACACTACAGCATAAAACAAAATTTAAACTGTTTAAAGGGTAGTGAAGACCGATTCAAACTAGATGGTACCAAATCACTTACTTTTATGTTACAGGTGCAAAAGTGGAACAAGTGTGGCTATGCCAAAGGTTTGTTGTCGAGAATGCGTTGGCTGTCACACGATAAGTAAAGGTGGCGTTGCACTAAAATTTTAGGCAGCGAAGAGGTAAAAGGAGGAAAAGAAGATTTGAGTTTAAACAAATTCAAGTTTCACTTTCAAATTAATTCAAGTAAGGGACAGCAAACGAGTATCCTAATCAATAAAAATAAAATACGTGGAAAACGAACTAGAAAAAGTCAACTAAAAGACAAAAAGCAAACTGAGATAGGAAAAAAGAGATTGCAATGAAATTTTATGTTCATGAAAATTGATTTGGTGATATTATGCATGCATTTTGTTTGATTCGGTTATATGCGATTTTCTCAAATTGCTTCATTTTGACACAAAAAAGGACTTTACTTGAATTCTAGAGATTCGATTTTTCTGAAATTTTGCACAAAGACTCTCTACAACATAAGGATTAATGAAGCGAATCTTAATTTGTACGGTATATATCGCTGGAGGTAAGGTAGCCAAATTCATGTGCGTTGACTGATATTTGAAAAGGTAGGGCTATTTTTTTTTTATTAAAATAAAATATAAAATAATGTCTCAGTAGTTCTTACCCAAGACTAAATCTTTCTGGAAATACCATTAGTTTTTACAAAACATGCCATAATGAAGAGGCATTGTAGTTTCATGTGTTTTTGCTACTTTTGTCTTGCACATAGATAAGTTTTTGTACGTTGTTGCTATTATAAACCCAGTTTTAAATTTTTTAGATAAAGCTTTTTAAGCTAATTCAGAAACACATAATTATATATATCGTGGGGGAAATAGATTCTTAGGATTGAGAAGGATATAAGAAAAAGAAGTATTGTAGTGAACGCCACCAATATTTTAAATAAGTGCCAATTATAATATCTTGTGAGCAACTTGTTATACTTTTGAAGCTTTTGGTATTTTTATTGTAATTTCCTCAGGTTAATTAAGGATTAAACTAAAGTAAGCTATTTTCCTTCGTAGTATCAGAACTCGTTTAATATGTCGCAAATTCTTTCAAAACATATTGATACTCTTATCACACTGTTTAGGACAGACAGGAACTTGTCAGCTAAAACTATTGTTTACGGTCTAAATGGTTTCTGCCCCAAATTAGTGCGACGAATAATTTTTGGATGTGTGATTTGTAACTGCCCCTAAACTCATGGAATAACTTCATTCATTCATATAGCTTTGTCAGGCTCTTTTCCAGTTCATTCTAAATTTAGAGCTTAGACCTGAAGATTCGTTCAAGCCAAGAGAAACTCAGGCTTTTATTGGTATGGCTTTATTCAGCCAAGATATCCGTGGGCGAGAGGTGCTACATGCAGGGTTGCCACAGAAACTTCAAAATCAAATTCCAGGACTTTTTTAGATCATTTTCCAGGACTGTTTAAAGTTTTTTTTTACAGGTCTTTAAAATCAATTTTGACTAGTACTCTTTCATGCACCTACTTTATTGTACTTGTGATTGACAAAAAATTTTGATGTAACGCACTTGCATTCCTAGTACTGACAACCAGCCAGATCAGATGCAAAGCCAAAAAGTCGCAATGGGAGGGCTGTGCTTTCGGGTTGAGCTCCCGGCGGCCGAAACCCATTGGGGGTCTGGGGGCAATGCCCCCAGCCCTCGAAGATTTTGCACTAGTTAGGTAAAAATTATTTCTCATAAAATGTGGAATTGAAATTAGCACTGCAAAAACATGATTAAACTAGTTGCAGAAATGGGCTACAGTATGTGGGTGACAGCTAGAGCTCGACCAATATGACTTTTTCAGGCCGTGCCGATATATTAACTTACTAACTACCAAATTTTGTCACTATTTTTCACATAACTGACACTAAAAGCTTCAATAATCTTCCTCTAAAGAAAGACTATCGCAAACCTAATTCATACTAAGCAAATAGAACCCAAGATCGCTCGTGCTAGCTCTAAAAAATAAACAGTTTAAGGTAATTGCACTAAGACGATATTTTATCGAAGGTACATTGCCAATTCGATAAACCGGCCTGGCCTTGATATCAGTTGAGCTCTAGTGATGGGTAATGGTAAAACTTCAGTCCAGTGTTATTTCCAGCCAGTAAACCATAAAACCATATCATTTGAAAAATAAAGAACTTATTTGCATGCCATCGTGCAAACAAAAAAACGCTATTCTAGCCCTAACCCCAACCTCAAACTTAACCCAAACTGTAACCCTAGCTCTAATTAACCCTAACGTTAATCCTAACCTAAACTTAAAATCTAAACCCCAACTAACCACTAACGATAATAATTTAAAAAATAAAAGAGTATTTGAGCAAATGAGCACCCACTCATGCTCTCTTATTCTCTCTAAGCAGAGCTCATTTGAACGCTAAAGTGTAAAATAGGCACTTCCTTTGAATAAACTCACAAATATTAATCCAAATCGTCTCTATTTTATAACGCTAAATAAAGATAAAATTTGGGCGGAGGAGCTAATGAAACTAAACTTAACAGGATCGATTGGTAATTGACAGAATTAAATACTGAATAGACCTCTTATAAATTTTCTACAAAGTCTACGTTAAGTATTTTGCATCAAGCGATCGAATTGATTAATTATTTTGAGCTATTTTTAGTTGACCGAAATTAGCTCTTCCCCAAAATCATGATCCAAAAGTAGCTTTAACTTACTTCAGTGTCCGTATTATTGCAAAAAGCTGCCTAAGAAGCACAGTAAAGTGCTAAAAAAGTCGTGTTTTTCTTATAATGCATTTTGGTCAACGGACTAATAGGGGCCCTATAGCCCGCTACGCTACTGCTACTAGCAGTAATACTGCTACTAAATTCATGAATTTACTCTTCCTAACAATATTCAATAATTTATGCATACTGCACTGCAAATTTTGGCATTTTGTTGGTCGAGCGGTAATGCGTTCGTCTCTGGAACGGGAGGTCTAAGGTTCAAATCTCTAAGGTCAAACCAGACACAGTGTTGCCAACAGCTCACCGCCGCTGCAACATTTCTTCAAAAGGAGCTGTGCTGCCAGGATGCAATGACGCAGAGATGGGCCCCGCAAACTCATTACACGCTTCAGCGTATTATAGAGAGTATAACAAAAGATTTGACGTGATTTAACAAAAAAGTTCTCATTTGCACTCTAGCGCACTGGTAAGAACTGCTTAAAAAGAATAAGAGACAAAAGAGCAGAAGAACGGGCGCTCATATTAACATTAAGGTTAAAGCTAGGGTTACAGCTTGGGTTAGATTTAGGGTTGGGTTTTGGGCTAAAATAGCGATTTTTTGTTTGTGCGCTAGCACACAAATAAACTCTGTTTTTAAACAATACAATAAAGCTTTTTGCACGAACTTCACAATGCAAATTACTTCAACAATGGCTTTGTACAATTACCAGATTACAAGGTACCAGTTATTAGAAAAACGAACAACTTCACATTCTGTCCAGGTAAATCACGGGAAAACTTTATAAACATTTTCCACGACTTAGAAACAAAATTCAAGGACTTCCAGAACAGCAAAAAAATCCAGGACTTTTCCAGGATGTGGCAACCCTGTTGATTTAAATAGTCGCCGTTCTGGTCCGTGCTGGTAGCCTTTAGGTCAGAAGAACGCAAAACGATTAAATGTTAAAACGCTGGCCTACAAACGTCAAAACATCACAATCAAATTAAAGTGAAAATGTTATCTTTCCTGCGTGATGTTTAGTATTTTACGGTCAGTTGGATCTTCCTTTTTACATGAGAGATACTGGTGGCAATGACTCAATGACAATATGTCATTTCACAGTTTTCCATTCAAAGTTGTATGATTAATAGTTTTCGTAAAACTTACAGTTGTGATATGTTTTTATAGTCATCCACAAAGAAACCTCAGAAGACTAGCAGTTGAAGCATTGGTAAACTTGGGTAAAGCAAGTCTCGGTTTTAATCAAACTGATGCAAAAGTGAGTACAGTGTGCTAGATTCATTAGTATGGTATAAATGCAGTATGGTGAATAAATGCAGTAACAATAACTAATCTTGATATGAATTATACAAGCAGTGATGTATTAACATTGAACGTAAACTTAACTCATAACTTTTTTATTGTGACTTTGGTTTTTGTTTATTTTTTGCAGTACTGAAATACTCGTATACATATCATGATACCAATACTCATTTGTCTTTTTCTATTTGTCCTGTTTTGATGCGTTTATTCTTACAACTTCTGGTTGAAAAGGATCAGCCAAAAGATCAATACCCAAGCAAAACAAAGAAGAAAGCTTGAAGGTCGCACTGAATCAACAACTGGTGAAAAACGAAAACTGACCAAAACTAGTGGCTGTGCTGACACCACGATTATCAAAAGAAAACGTGAGAGTTCAGAGATTGACGAGGACGAGGAGGGGGATGAATAGCAAATAGGAGGCGAAAAGCAAAAGGTAACGTCACTTGAATTGTTATTTTTATTAGTCTGTCGTAGTCCAATAAATAGCGATATGTTTTTCGTAGGTGTTACGTTTTCAAGATCATCCATGACTGCTGTCATGGATTTTTTTCGGCTTTTTTCTGATGCTGCTACAAGCTACATTGAACAGTATAAACACACAAGTTCAACTCATAGAAAGTAATCGTCAAAACCTATTTTGTGCAAATGTATTGTAAGTTTTTGCATTTCCTCTAACTTCAGGTAGAAAGTCTATCTAGGTTTTAGTTCAAACTGACCTTTTTTTTTATCACGTGTTTGCAATGCCACCATTTATGCTTTAGTTTCTTCTGGAGTGCAAAAAAACGAACCGAGATGCAAATAAGATTAGTAGAGCAATGGAAGAAACCTTCACAATGCGGCAAAACTTTATTAACGCTAAACATCCAACACCTGCTATAGCGCTGAAAGCGTGGCCCACGCTGTTTAACTACAATGAGGTACAGCAATGAGGATTACATTGATTAGAGGATAACAATTTCAGTTTGGGATTTTTGTTTTCAACCACTTTCAATTTAGTGTTAAGACTCTGTTCCTTTAAACGAGGACTAAAGGCAAAATCAATGGGGGTATCTAAAGTTAGGCGAATCGCATAAGACTAGATCAGCGTTGACTCCATCCTTTCTAACCCATCCATTGCAGAGATATTCTACTTCAAACACGACGTTGGTGACTCTACTGTAATGTTTCAAATTTTAATAATTTTTACTGGCAAGTGGCAACCCTGTCGTTGATAAGCATTAGCGTCTTAGCAACGCCTTCCATGTTCTATTCTAAAGCAACGATTAGGCTACTGCATTGAGTTGTTTGGCTGCGCACTAATCAGTTTGATCTCGTCAGCAGAACAGATCAGAGCTAGAAAAAAGAGTAGACTGTACGATAGCCTAGGTTACAAACGTCTAAGAACAAGCGAAAGTAAGGTTAGTAGAGTTATTAGAGTAGGCTAGTAGGCCATTGTTTTCAGCTTGGATGGAAAAGTTCATTTTGCGGTCACAAAATACAGTCAGCAAATACAATAGGCCTACTTAAGTATTGGCAGTCTTATCATCAGGTAAGAGTTTGTACTGTGTAGCCTATTACTAAAAACCTTACTACTAGACTAGGCTAGGATTTATACTGAAATGTATCTGCCAGCTTGATTTTTACTGAAATCGCTTGGCTGCCGAACAGTCTACTCTTTTTTCTAGCTCGGTTCTGTTGTGCTGATAAGATCAAACTGATTAGTGCGCAGCGAAACGAGTCAGTGCAGTAGCCTAGTCATTGCTTCAGGTTAGGACTGGGATGGCGTCGCTAAGACGCTAATGCTTATTAACGACAGGGTTGCCAATAAAAATCATTAAAATTTGAAACATTACAGTAGAGTCACCAACGTCGTGTTTAAAGTAAAATATCTCTGCAACGGATGGGTCAAAAAGAATGGAGTCAACGCTAATCTAGTCTTATGCGATTCGCCTAACTTTAGATACCCCCATAGATTTTGCCTTTAGTCCACCTTTAAGTGTTTCATTTATGTTATTGTACCGATACCTAAAAATCTTGCATCTTTTTCATAACGTTTACAGCCATAAGAAAAAGTTATACTGAGCCAAATCGACAATGAAATTTTTTTCACTTGTAAGAAATCAGAATGACTTCGACTTGGCAAGAAAAAAACTGTAATATCCTTTAATGACTTTTAGTTTATCACCACCAAACTTGTTTAAAAATAACTGGCTATGATAAATAAATTTGACAAAAAAGGTACAGGTACTGATGTTTCTACTTAAGTTGCAGATTTTTAACCTAAATTATGTCATATTGATTGGCACAACTTGCCCCTTGTCAGTGGCAAGTTGTGCCATAGCATTTTGAATTTCCAACATCTGTTTTGAAATTTTACGCTGCTAGATATCAAAACTTGCAATGATGATCTTTCTAAACTATATAGCCATGTATGCAAGCCTACTGAACAAAGTTTCCTACCAAGCAAACAGACTTTTGCAAAGGTTTGTGCCAGATGGGTTCCGAGGCAACTTTTGGATTTTCACAAGCAAGCCCGTTTTGAAGCTTGTTTGGAGCTTATTGAGTGTCACAAAAGTGACAAACTTTTCTCAGCCGTATAGTGACAGATGAGACCTGGGTTCATCACTATGAACCTGAGTCGAAAAGATCATCTATAGAATGGCGCCACCCAATGTCCCCAAGAGTCAAGAAATTCAAAAGTCAACGTTCAGCTGGAAAAATTATGGCAACTGTGTTTTGGGACATTGAAGAAGTCATATTGGTAGATTTTATGCCTAAAGGTACCACCATCAACTCAGATGTTTACATTGACACTTTACGCAAACTGAAAGCGAGACTGAGGAGAGTACGACCTCCCCTGGACATGTTTAAGGTCTTACTGCAACACGATAACGCCCGTCCCCACACCAGTCTCAAAACTCGTGAATTGCACGTTTATTGCGGCATGTGTTGTTTCTTATCAAAACTATATGTACAAAAATTTGTAACACAAAAAACTGTAATGCAAAAAACTTTGATGCAAAAAATAATGTTGCAAAAATGTATCAACAAAAAATTTTTGTAGATTTATTTTTGCAACAAGAATTTTTGTGTAAAAGTTTTTTGTATATTTATTTTTGCATATTTAATTAAAATGATTATTTAATTAAATATGCAAAAAAACTTTGTGTAAATTATGGAGTAATAAATAAAGAAAAATTTTTGCATATTTATTGTTGCACGTGTTTTTTTTGTACAATTATTTTCGTGTATTTAATTAAAATGACTATTTAATTAAATACGCAAAAAAAACATTGAACAAATTAGGGTACACAAACGACGCTCCATACTCTGCTCTTTTGCCGTTACTACTTTGCATACTTTTATCTCAATAAATATTTGTAACCACGGAAAATTTAAATATTTTAGAATTGTAACAAGGTAGTGGCACCCTACTTAGGCAAATCAACATTTTTGGAGACTGAACTTTGGCAAGAAAGTATTACTATATTGCTTTTTTGTTGTTTTAAAATAACAACTGAGTGATGTGTTAAACAGTTAGGCTAGCAATAACGTGATTTTTTTTCAATTTCTTATCGATCTAGATGCAATCATTGTCATCGGATGTTGGTGTCTGTGCTTCGTGTTGAAATCAAACACGAAAAAAGAAGTCTGCATTTTGAACTACCTCATCCATGCTGTACCAGTAAGTTACAATATGATGCAGCTCGACTATTGACCTAAATGCCAAAACGGCCGATTTGACATAGCTGAGCACCGCAAGTCCCCAACCAAACTTTAAATGGTTTGATCTGCAACAGCATGATTTCACCTTGAAGTCTGCAACCGCACGTTTACAGAGAAGTTTTTTTGCTAGTCTACAATTACTAAACAATGATAAAATAATCCTTAAATATTATAGCAACTAGAGGACCACTATATGGAATATCATCGTTGAATGCTTATCAATTGCAAGGTGAAAACAGCTATATGACAAAAAGTTGCAGACTTAAATTAACATTATTAGTCTGCAATCATAGACTTGTGGACTAGCACAGCTCTGTAATTTGGGCTGTCCACACATGATATTTCTTGCTTCTTTATCTTCTTGTCACAGGAAAGCGATGAAGGCGCTAGATGTTGGACGAATCCGAACTCGCTTAGGAGTTTTCTTTCCAAACTTCGGGTTGATTTCTTATGGTCTTATCTAGTTGCAATGCTGCTTGCTAGAATCCACCAAGCAGAGATAATTGTCGTAAATTGTCTTATCCAAGGACGCTACAACAAGTCCAGGGTGCAAGTTGAACCACGGACCTTTTGATTTTCTGGCTGAAAATGACCGATTTGGCAAATCTGGGCCCTTGTCTACCGCATTACCTCTCACTCAATGAAGAAGCTGATAAACTTGCCAAGCTTGGTGCCACGTCCTCCTCCCCACTAGCATTCTCCCCAACTATCACATCCTTTCGCTTCAATCTTTTTTGGGAATGGAGTGGTCGTGCTTCTTGTAAACTCTACACTTTCCAAATGTTCACTCTTTAGCCAAAAAAGATTCTCCCTTGCTCGGCCTGTTGTGTTCTTTCTCGCCTCCGCTGCAATGGACAGTTGTACAGGGCCTCTTGCTCTTCTCTTACCTACACAGGATCAACAGAATTGAAGGTGCTGCCTGCAGTGTCTGTGGTCATCCGACCCAGGACCTTTATCCACCCATCATCGACTGTCCTTTGTCTGATTCTCGCAAAAAGGCTCTCTTTAGACCCTCTACTAACTCCTTGATTTGTCGTCCAGACCGTGGGGGATTGCTGGACTACTTGGACTCTGTGATGTTTAACCACGCCCCCATCCCAAAGAAGGGGTCGGGTAATACCGCCACCACCATCTTATGGCCGCCGTAAGAACGGCGCTCTTAATCATTCTTCCACGCTGCCGACAAACCGCCTGTCTTTACCACTCAATAAGCGGCGGAGTCCTGTTAAGTGCTTTACCCAAGCAAACTTGCCAGCTTGCTCCACACTATCCCTTTTCATGCTAAACGTCTAGCAGGAAAGCTGTGAAATCTTTTTAATTTTTTAAAGTCTTTTGATATGACTCCATAGGGAATGAATGCAGGTCTACTGACTGCAAAGTGGATGCTCTAACCAATAGCCATCGCTTCAATATTCAAGTCCAACATTTTTGCCTGCTTAATTGATGTATTTAAATTTTCGTGATTTTGTGTATCACTTATCTTCAAAATATTTTTTCACTATCAGGTTTTGTTGGTCATACCGTTACCGTTACACACGCAGTTTAAGTTTTTTAGAAAAGGAAACCATTGTTCTCAAGAGTTTAGCATTAAAATGAATTAATTCTGTCGTGAGAAGCAAAGCAACATGTTAGTATAGCAGCGTTGCCGAGTGGTTAAGAGCGCCGTACTTAAGCAGCTATAAGATCGAAAGGTCTGTGGTGCAACTATCACCCTCGTTGCATTGTTTCGTACTTGGATAAGATGATTACCGACAATTATCTCTGCTTGAAGGATTCTAACAAGCAGCAATACAACTCAAGAAGAATTCAAGAAATCTACCGAACATTTTAAAAAGGAAACTCCTAATAGGGTGCGGTTTCGTCCAACATATAGCCTTTCCCGTGAGAGAAAGGAAAATATGCAAGAAACAAACAAACATGTTATAGAGCAGTAATAAAATATCGCTTTTCTGGCACCGATGAGAAATCTTTGTTATGTAGTTTTCCTTTATTAAACATTTACAATTAAAAACTAATTTTTACTTTTTACCTCAAATTTGAGTACTCCTTAAATTATAATTTAGGTTTAACTTATTATTTTTTTATAGGTGGATAGTTCAATCGAGTATGCTGCAGCTGCAGTGAGAGACCGGCAGCAGCCATTTATTGTGCTCGAAAAGGATGTTGCAGACCCCAAAAAAATCGTTGTTTGCTGTGGATCGCAAGTCCTGTTGGCAGTTGATGACGTGTTTTCCGCGATATTGGCATTGTTTGGGTTTTACTATTGTCCTAACTACGAATATATGCCCATGTTTACAGACCACTCGAATTTTTACAGAAACAGGTTTTACAATTGGCCTCCCCTAAAGTGTCAGATTCCGTGATGGAATTAGCACTATATTTAAAACTAATTTGAAGCTAACATGCATGCTTGAATTGGTATTCATGCAAACGAACATTTTCTTTTCGTGACACTGACAGCAGCATTGAGGACATCAAAGTGACATTTTCTGAATGTGCAAATCAGACCTGTTTCATGTTTTGACATTTTATTAATTTAAACTCCCTGGATTTTATCAAATTGGATTTTTATGTAACTTAAAAATCTGATTATATATGTCTTAGAGGCTGCTTCGACCCATTGAAATTTTACCTCTAGGAATAGGAAACGAAGATTTGATTATTTTTTGATTTGTTGATGCGATTTTTTGGGCCAAAAAGGTGCGATGCAGTTTTGATTACGATACTATATTGCCATCCCTGGTTTATGTTGCTTTGCCATTATTTTCAAATTTGAAGATTTACAAACTATAACCTTAAACATTTAGCCCAAAAAATGACAATAATTGCGCTAATCCGAAGCTGCACTATCATGTATGCTTGAGTTTTATTTGCACAGCACTCTGATGTGACAATAATTATTTGCATCATGAGGACTAGTTTGTCCAAGCATATCATTGGTCGACTGTTATCCTTTCGTTTTGTGTTAATGTTTGAAAGTTTCAACTGTATGTGATATTTTCTAATTATCCGGAGTAGGCCTAACGTTATCAGTGACAACAACGAGACTAACGATACCACAAGTTGGAAGTGGTTAAGCAAATTGACTTATTTTGCTATATAATATAGGCTGTTTCATTTTGACATTTCAAAATCCCTATTGTGTAATACGATTTTTTTTTCTGCTCATTTCAACGATGTAAATATTTGAAATTAGATCATGCTTTGAGGCCCCGTCATCCCAATAAAATTTCACCACTAGAAGCACTAGAGATTTGATTCTAAATTGTGGACTGAAGAGGTAGAAATTGAGCATTATTTCAATCGACGCAGAAGGATCTGTTTCTTATCTGTCTCGAAAATATTCAG
This sequence comes from Trididemnum nubilum, assembly GCA_963965965.1. Taxonomy (NCBI): domain Eukaryota; kingdom Metazoa; phylum Chordata; class Ascidiacea; order Aplousobranchia; family Didemnidae; genus Trididemnum; species Trididemnum nubilum. Next base: position 9,269,780 of record OZ014479.1, read on the forward strand.
TTCAGCTACCTAGAAAGTGAGTTATTTCAGCAAAAACTTATTTTCTAGCTTTTTACAAAGATTATACCCCCTTCAGTTCTCAAGTTACGACCAAGTCCCTAGCGCTCCTAGAGGAAAACTATAATGAAGCGAGGCGGCCCCTAAACATAATCCTAATTCAAGAAAAAAACATTGTTGAAATCTGTTGAAAAGTTTGTTTATAGACACCTGGGATTTTAAATTTGTAAATTGTTCTGCTGCACAGAAAATGAACCCGTACAGTTTTGGCAATTAAGTGAAACATCAACAAGTTTTCGTAGGATCAACAAATTTTCATTGAAATTGGTCACACTTTGGAGCATTTTGTGTGATGCTTGATGAATATTTCGATCGGTGTGTAAAATTGTATTAGAATTTGAAATTGCTACATTTCAAACAAATTGAATTAAGTGTACACTGGTACATTATTTGTTTTTACTAATAGATGCTGATTGCTGGTATTAGCGACAGCAGCACAAGTCAGCTTGGCAGCTTTGCATATATGAACGCAAATAGTTTCTCCAGATGCATTTGCTGATCATTGCTTTATTGTATGGGTGTTTTTTTTCTCAGAATATGCATAAAATGGGCTACCCAATATACCGATCACTATTTGTGGGGTAACCAACTATAGGAAAATATAATTAACCAGCCGGCTAAACCAAATGTTTTCGGTATAATGGTAGCCCATTCTGTGCATATGTTCTGAGAAGTTCATAACGGTTTAAGAAAACCCAAAAATCCGATTATGAAATTTGGGTAGAGAAAACCCAAATTTAGTGGGTTAACGCAGCCCAACAGTGAACATTGGGCCAAGGCAACCGTAACCCAATTGCGTGGCTTGGGAAGAGAATACTTAAACTTATTGGGTTAACACAACCCAACAATAGACTTTGGGCAAAGTCAACTTGAGCCCAAGCACAATAAATTTTGGGCAAAGTCAAGCTGAGCCCAATCACAAAACTGGGAAGAGAAAACCCAAAAAATATTGGGTTAACATTACCCAAGAATAAAACTTGGGCAAATACTACCCAGCCAAAAATCTTGAGGTTCTCAATGAAAATGCCCAAATTCTTTACCCAAAATATTGACCGATTTTGGGTAATTGTGGCCCAATTTTTTTTACAGTGAGAGTTTTTAATATGAAATCGTTTGCGTGCTATCTGGCCTAAAGAAAAAAAAATTTTAAGTTTTAAATTGCTATGTAACTTCTGAATTTTCAGAGCACGTACGAGAAAATGAAAATTTATTCGTATGGGCGTTGACTGGCGTTGTATATAGCAATTTGTTTTACTGGCAAGTCGGTTAATTTTGGCTTTTGGGGTACAAAATTTGTAGTGGGCGTTTACACAGTAATGTACGCCTGATGATAACAGCAAGTTTGAAATATGCATTTAGCATACGATTGTTTGTAAATTGCTAATGTGATGTCTTATATGGTGTCCATGCTTAGTGAGGTCGAGAATCCTTTTTCTGGTGACCTTGTTGTCCGACTTTGATCAGAGTAATCTGAGAAGAGGTTACGATGGCAAGTGCAGAAATTGCCTCGCGTATGGTTTGAAAGTTCGAGTGGGCTGCTAGGATAGGCTATGTGTGAATTCAAATGCTGATGAATGTGAGACATCATCCTTCTACCTCCTAACTCCACCAATATTAAGTGTTTCAGTACAGGTATTGTATAAAATAAGCTTTGTTTTTGTCTAAATATTAAAAGCTCTGGCTAGCAAACGTCAAAACATCACAATTAAATTATTATTAACATCATAGAACAGGCATTAACTTACTGGGTTTAAATAGCCAAAATTAAGCATGCGAGGAGATTTCTTCTCTAGCTCAAGTGGTAGAGCAGTGGACCGATAATCCAAAGGCTGAAGGTTCGATTCCTGTGGGAAGACAGCTATTTCACATTGCTTGTTTTTAAGTAGTCGCCGTTCTGGTGACTCTTACCTAGGCTTCCACGCTGGTAGCCTGTAGGCCAGATAGCACGCAAACAATTTAATATTAAAAAGAAATTTCAATTTTCAACGAATTTTATATTAACATGGGAGAGTGGAGCAAAATAAATTAAAAAGGGTTTGTAGTGGACTAATTAATAAACGAAGCACAAAATTTTGATCGACTAAAATTTAGGCAAAAACTTCATTTTCTGAAGACAAATTAATAGACGAAAAACAAAAACTTGATCAACTAAAATTTGAAAAAAAATTATTTTTTGATTAATGCAGATTTATATTTATCAATTTTACACAATTGTTGGCTAATTTCATATTGACATAAGAGAGTGGTTCATTGACTAGTGAAATGCTTTCAGCAGAAGCTAACAACCGAAAAAGCCCCCTGAATGTGAGACATCACCCTTCTACCTCCTACCTCTACCAATATTATGTTTTTCAGTACAGGTATTGCATAAAATAAGTTTTGTTGATTGGTTCACTGATAGATAATGGAAAATCAGTACAGAGGATTTATGTATGAACCTCAAAGATCCAAAGTTGTTTAAGTTTAAGAAGAAAACAGTGCAAAGAAAAAGGTAAAACCTTTCTCAATGAAATATGATGAGGCTCATTCGAAAAAATTGTTTTGGTACCATTGGTGACTGCATGCCCACAGCAGCAGAATGCATTTGCTGTACAGAAGTGGATGAAGACAATGTAAAGCTTTCGACGGAGAAATCAGCACATTCTTATCACAAGCCTTCACACAACTGCAGTCTTTCAAAATTGTATATTTCAGGATTGATGTGTTTGAAGTATGGTCAGCTGCTTTAAATGATGTTCTCGAAAATACCAGTGAAGCTTCCTTTACCAATAAGTAAATTGATTTTCCAGAAGAATAGTTGTAAATATTCAAAATTTAGAAACCAAATCAAATCAAAATCAAATCAACTGAGGATTTACAACTCAACAAACTTAATAAGAACGGAGAGATGAGGGTGACTGGGAAGTGAGCTTGTGCTCTTCGAGTCTCCAGCCACCAGCGTATGTGTCGAAGCTGGCGGCCTGCAGCCGTAATCGAACTCGAGTCGCAATATTGCTTATGCAATAATCAGCGCTCAGTTCCGCTCGTTCTTATTAAGCATAAAGTTATGGTTATGTCACTCTGGCCAGATTTTACCTGCAACAAAAACAAAAAAAATTTGAAGCCAAAATTCATCATTGAGATACCAGTGTACTATTTTAATTGACAATAGAGAAGTGTTTCACACAACTCCAATGGCGTCTCACTGATTAATTTTGCCTACAACAAAAATTGTTTTTTGTCGCAGGTAAAATCTCGCCAGTGAGACAAAACGGAAATTGATTTTAACCCTTTGAGGTCCACAACTATTTTCAATTTCAGCCAGTTCAGATCCATTTTTTTTTATTGCAGAAAAGAATCAGAACAAAAATGGCTTCTCATACGGTCTAATGAAACCAGTATATTAGTTTCTGTCAATTGCTTTATTCCCTGATCAAAGACAATAGTTTACACGAAGTCAAAACGTTGGTGTATTGAATGATTTTTGCCGAAGTAGCAAGAGAACTTTTTTTTTTTTCGCTACTGGCTGAAAATATAACTATGTTTGCTGTACTACCAAACTAAATCTTGCAATTTTTTTTACAGAAAATATCACTAAGCCGGCTATCCGTCCTACATATGGTGGATCTACGAAAAATTAGGGATATAAACCACATGGGAAATATGAAGACTATCATTCATGCAGCAATGAATTTATCTTTAGCAACAATACAAACGATGACATTATAGTATTTTTTTTGAGTCAGCTATTTTTTCAATTTGTTCACTTTACTATAAGCTTCTTCATGCTATTAGTGACTGATAATATTAGCCTTTTTTCACTTTTAATTCCACCTTAGTATTTTTTTAAGTGTGCCAAGTGACAACTGCAGTGTACCCAATTGTTGTTGCCTGGGACTTACTAAGCTATTTTTTAATATTTTTGAACTGAATTTGTAATGACCGAGTGAATTAATATATTTTGTCCTTGTGTAATTTTGTCTGCGGTATCCTGTTATTGGCACATATTGCTCATTGTTATGGGTGGTATTGCATAACGAACGGATATTGCAAGACAAAAGGGATTTATTTAATGTTGTCTTTGTTCTCGCTTTTCTTTGTTTACTCGCCGTATATACAGGGTTGGCCAAAAAAATTGCACCCTTAGACAAAGTGCCATAACTTTTTTTTGCATAGAGATAACAATTTAAAATTTTTATCATTTTTTTACAACGATATATAGCATAGCTGTTTAAAATTTTACAATAAAATTCCAAGACGTTATAAAATGACGTCCATTTAAACATCGAAGACTGTAATCTCTTTTCACAAAGTAGGTTCAAAGGTTTTTTTGCAGCTAACGTAACTTTTTTTTTATAATTGGCCTTTCTATACTCATTGTGATGTAACAATGCCTGAATGCTAACAAATCTTTTTTCAAATGATAATAACTTTGAAATACCAAGCTCCAAGATGATAACGCTATCGATGGGTTTTGATCTCATGTGCGGTTGGTGATTGCAGAAAACGGACAACACATCGAAAAATATTGAACGAATGAACAATCACTTACTATTTGTGCCGTGTTAATTTTCATGCAATTGCAGTTTGTGATTCTCACTATTAAAACACCTGTAATTTTGTTATTTTATGGAAATATTTAATAAAATTTTACACAGCTACGCAATATATTGTCTGTCGTAAAGAAACGGTAAAAATTTTAGAATGTTATCTCATTCCAAAAAAAAGTTATGACACTTTGTCCAAGGGTGCAATTTTTTTTGGCCAACCCTGTATATATATATCGCTGCTTCAATTTGTTGTCATTATTAGTTTATTAAATTCCACTTGTGCATAACATTGTGAGACACATTGCGTACTCACCACCAAATTGGTGCCCATGTGAGGAGCGCCTGAAGGGGCGCTCACCAAATTGGCACTCTGTGTGATCTACGCAGAACCAAAGCTTCAACAATAAGCTTTTTACAGTAGAATATATAAAAAACTTTAAGTGAAGCAATTAAACTGAAGAATTGCTTAATTGCTCGAGAAGAGTTGAAGAAAAGTTCGAGTAGAGTCGGAGAAGAGTTTGAAAAGAGCCCACAGAACTGTTCCGAAACAGGACGAAAAGCGTTTTTCAAAACTGTTTGATTGTCGGTTGAAAGTGCCTGGAAGTGCAGTTCAAAAGTGCCTGGAAGTGTTGTTCGATAGGGTCCGGAAACCCTGAAGAAGAAACTTCAAAAGAAAAAGATGGTACAGACTTTTAATTAGTTTTTTCTGCATATCTTTTTTCGCATATTTACGTGTAAAATATTATTTGCATATTTACCGGCAATTTTTTTGCATATTTACATGTAAATTTTTTTTCAGAATCTTACAATTTGAGAAAACGTAATCAATTAAAGCGCTGTATATTTGTATTAAGGCCGAAGTATTTCTCTGCATAATGTGAATTTCTGAATATGTAGCAAGTCAATTTTATCGTTATCAATCCTGACTCCTATATCCATAACGTACTTACAGATAAGACTGCAAGAAATGTTCTTCATATGGTTGTCCTATAGTTAACCTTTTTAACCTTTCCGACGTGCATAATTCTATTTGCATTTTTTTTCTTGCCTCCTTGTAGTAATTGAATTTTTTCGCGTTAAAAACAATGTTACGGCAACTACATTTCTTTTCCAGTCAAAGCGTTTACAGCAAATCGAAGGATGTGGCAAAGCCTTGGCTAATGAAATATCTTGTGCGAGCAGCAGAGTTGCTGAATGTTTTGTATTGTCGTTGTTATATTTTTATATTCCGAGCAAAGTCTCAATGATTTTTTTAAATGATTATGGTTACGCTATGTACAAGGGCAACTAAAAAGCCCCATACTTGTATTACATTGCGTTATTTTGCATTTCTTTGCGTTAAAATGTGCTACATCGTCCTAAATGGAATGACTAAGTAGCTTATTTCTTGTCGCATAGACACAGAGAATATTTCTGCTGTCATATATTTCAGGTTTTAACGCGTTCAACATTAGATTCCCACTTTTGGCATTTCAACACATCCCTATTTTAACCCACATCGGTTTTCTGTGTACCGGTAGCAATTTTTTTGAACATTTATGAGTCTTTATTATGTCTTGTTCTTAAGATTTGCTCGAATTCACATTTCTTTTTGTCGACTGATGTGTATGCTGACCAGCCTTCAGGGGCTTTGTTGTCCATCATACCCATCATTCTGAGGGGAAGGTCTGTGGTGACCAAGTGAATTAATATATTTCGTCCTTTTGTAATTTTGTCTGCGGTATCCGGTTATTGGCAAATATTGCTCATTGTTATGGGTGTTGCATAATGAACAGATATTGTGAGACAAAAGCATTTATTTAATGTTGTCTTTGTTCTCCCTTTTCTTTGTTTACTCGCTGTATATATACCGCTGTTTTGCTTTATGTCATTATTGTTATTACTATTATTATCGCTAATGAATGCTACTCGTTGATATTAAAGCATTACGTCTTGAGACTCATTGCGTTCGGACTCACTAAAAATTTGTACTATAAAGCGCCTTTGATCTGCTACTTTGCAGGAAACGGCCCTATGCAAATGACTTCATTATTATTATAATTTTAAAAACGTAACTTTAAAACATTGTAACTTGACAGACAGTGTCGTTTTATCTTTGCAAGCAATTTACTGCTGCAGTACACAAACAAAAAACTGTCACACATTGAATCGTGATACATGATGATCAACCATTTGCTGACCAGATTTGTTTTTTCAGAACGTAAAGCTCACCTACCAATTAAAAAAAATTATTGAAATTAATGCATCTCGTGAGCTTAAAAATTTTTTGTATAATAATGAATTATATAAGCAAATTTATGGAGTCACTTTGGGTTTTCTTCTGCAATGCACACTTGCAAATATCTTTCTCAGTCATTTAAAGACCATTTACGTTCAACAGACAAGCAAGTAAAAAACTGCATGTGCAAGTTCAAACGTAAACACTAAACAATTTACGATTATATCCTGTACGTGGAAGCAGAGTAAGAAATAAATTTTGATGTGCCTGCAATGATAACATTAACATTGCTTAACCCTTTAGTGCCTACTGTCCACAAAAAGGGACACTTTTGAAATTGCAGTTGTAGCCATAATCCTTTACCTTTTTCAATAGACTTTGTTTCAGGATACCATAAAAGAAATATCCTTATTGATGAAAAAGTGCGCGGAAACTTTTGCAATCTTTTTCTTGAAATTAGAATGGCTTCGAGTTCAAGGTTTTTATCTCGGTAAGTACCAAGTTTGTTTTTGTAATTTTCTATTTAAAAAGCAATTTTTATGAAAAATTTTTGCTAGAAATATGTAGTTTACTTCTTTTAGGTTGAAAAGAATCCGAAATAGCAGTTGAAGAGTGTAATAAAACATGTTTGCTAGGTCAAATTGCGCATGTCCTCGAAAGTGGACAATGGGCTGTTATGGTAACGTGTCAAACTGACATAGGCTAATTTAGTTTAATGATTAATTCTTGTTATATCTGCAAGAAGTTAGTTATCCATCTTTGAAAATGAACTTATTGAACTGACTAAATTTCAAAATAGCCTAATCCAGCAAAACTTTAACTGTTAAACTTGCTGTCAATAGCAGGCTAACCTGTCATAGTTTGTGAAACCATGCTAGCAGCCTAGTATAACTTCCACTAAATTTACTTGTTCTTGTACATTTTTGTAAAAATGTTACAATATTGGCTGCGGGCTAACGACTCGCCAACTATTGATGGATTGCAGCTACGTCATAGCTTTTTCCTGCCAAAACGATTGAACGTCAAAACGCCATTACAAAGCATAGGACGTTACTGCAAAATCAATGTATAATTCCTTCAGTGGGCATGTTTAAAGAATTGGATTGTGAAGTAATACTTTTGTAGATAGCCTGGCCTTAAGTAAAAGTTACCAGGAGCGATTTATGCAGCTTACATAGCTCAGCGAGTCTTGAAATTTCGCCTTTTGTGAATTCTCATCGTCCACTGCCAGATATTGTTCATTTTTGCCGGCTTTTAGCTTTGGTTCACATCGTAAATTCGGCCATATCCTAAAATACTTAAAATTTTACGTCGCAGCAGTAAGGCATGGCTGAGTAATGTTTAGTTTTTGCACAATCTATGAATAATATTAATATCACTAGCACAAGTCAAAATAAATGCAAATTAAGGCTCCATCAAAAGTTACACTGAGGCCAGCTAAATACAATTAGTTTAAAATTTAAATGACATCTCTGCGAAATAATTCAATGAAAGCAACTACTTTTGCGTTTCAACTCCTTGCAAACCAATAACCATAGTGGTAAGCTGCTAATGACAACACGAAAAGCAAAAATCACCAAGATCCTGTAAAATAGACTTATGAAATTACAAAAGTTTGAAAGTATGCTAATTTTGTCACAAATCAGTCAATAGTAAGCCTCGAATTTGATAACCGAAACTAGCTACCACCATCTACATTACATAATTCTAATGGGTTTCTTAACAGCAAGCCGGATTTAAGTCACAGAAAAAAAGCTTACAAAATCCGAATTCTTACTAATTAACAGAGGTGGAGTCAAGGACACGAGGCTCGAGGCCGAGGACACAAAAAAATTTCAAGGCCAAGGCCGAGGACCAAGGACACATACGCAAGTGTTCTAAAAAAAAAGGTCTTCAAAATTTTTTTTCAGGCGATTTAAAAAAAAGGTCTTTAAAAAAGTTTTTCAGGCAAAAAAGGTCTTCAAAAAATATTTTTCAGGCAATCTCTACTTGAGGAAGCCAAAAAGAAGGTCTCTGCAGATTTTCCGCAAGGTTTCTGGCGTTTTCCAACGAAATTTCAACGGTTCAAAAATAGTGCTGTCCTCGAGCCAAGGACAGGGCAATTTTTGAGAACTTGAGGCTTCGAGGCCAAGGACTTGAAAATGTGTCCTCAAGGCGAAGGACGTCCTCAAGGACTTCACCTTGGCTAATTAAGATCTCTTTCAGTTTTTCCAGGCTTTTATCTAGCATTTAAGTTTAATGTTACAAAAAATCAACTCATTTAAAGCCTGAAAATACGCTCTATAATCTTCATTATCAGTGTTTTTGCATGCATTCACATAGCGCCGATACGCAGTTTTGACGTCCAGCGGTTTGGCTAGCAGCGTGATGACGTCACGTGCAATCCATCAATAGCACTATAGGCTATCACTACTTAGCAATAAACAACATGCTTGTCTAGCAAGACATTCCAATTGTATCATTTCATTGCATTTGCCTATACAGGCTATGCCAAGTAACATAGACTAGTCTAGAGTTATGCAGTCTAACCCAAGTTGCTAAGCCTAAAGTTAGTAGGCTCTTACTATTATCAGACCTAATTGAAGAACTGTGTATCTTACAGTAGCTTTTATTGCAACTGGGTTAAAATGATTCTAGTAAACATACTGTTATCCCATATTCTGGTATTTTTTACAGATTATTGTTTGCTAGTGCAATTGCTCATCCCTTTTAAATTCATTTTAATTTTGCAGATTATTCTACGGCAAAAAACGCCCAAAACCAGTTGTAGAAACAATTCTACCTGAATTTCATAGTGAAGACTCAACACTATATGTAATGGGGAGGAAGTACACCATATGCAAATGCCTTGGCAGAAGACCTTTCTCCATCTGCTGTGCCAGAGAGATCATTGTCAGCAAACCAAGTTCCAAGTGGAATAGGTTATGACAAATACAACCATTGGCCTATACAATTAAAAGGAAATGCCATGCAATGCAAAATGCCAGGATGCAAAAGGAAATCGCCATTCATGTGCGCTAAATGCAAAGTGCGTCTTTGCGGTATTGGTGCTTCTGGCTGCTTCATGAAATTTCACATGCCAAACTGCTAGATTTTTGTTCTGCGTGTTCTTTTGCATATAATATTTTGTGCGGCAAGTGTTAGTATTGTGCTGCATCTGCATGTTTTTTTATAGTTTTGCAATATTTTGTGTTGCAAGTGTTAGTGTTGTCCTATTGCTATGTTAGTGCTATGCTGCAAGTGTTAGTGTTGAGCTTCAAATCTTGTGTAGCCATTTTTTACAAACATGCAAGAATAATGTACAAAATTAAATCCAAACCTCATAATTGGCAAATTTTTTCGAGCTTTGGCTAGCAAGCGGTCAATTTGGACGGTAAAGTCGATGATTTTGAAAGGCTGATCAGTTGCAAAGTTAATAGAACATGATAGGCTACGAATCAATAATGTAACACAAACATTTGCACACAAAAATGACTCTTCTAATAGTAAGACATATACTTGCATAGTATTACCTAAAACGACCAATGTCCTCAAAAGTGGACACATTTTTACCACAAGAATTTTTCTGAAACAAGAGACGAAATTCGATGATTGTCATTCAAATGACAACCTGACATGGTTATAACAATTTTATAGCGGGTGCAATATACCACAGGCACTAAAGGATTAATGAAGAATATATTAGATGGAATGCTCTGATACATAGCCCAGGTGATGTCCGAATAAGTCCATTGGATGAGGTGGAAGACAAAAAATATTTTTGCAACTATGTGCCATGAAAGTATAAAAAAAACGTCTTTCGATTCAGTAAATCAACCACAAATGCACAGAGCTGGACAGCGCTGTTTCGAGCTTTTAGCTCTCATCGGCAGCCCTTAGCTATCTCTTAGCTCTCATCGGCAGCCCTCGGCTATCTTTCAGCCCTCAGCTATCTTTTAGCTCTCATCGGCAGCCCTCAGCTAGATAGCTGAGGGCTGCCGATGAGAGCTAAAAGCTTGAAACAGCGCTGTCCAGCTCTGTGCATACTTGACTTGAGCTACAATGTGAAATATCATTGGAGCTGCAGGGTTGGTGGTTGTTATGGCCACCTAACTGCCAGTGGAAGTTGACATGGCTTCCCAGGATACTTGACTTGAGCTACAATGTGAAATATCATTGGAGCTGCAGGGTTGGTGGTTGTTATGGCCACCTAACTGCCAGTGGAAGTTGACATGGCTTCCCAGGAGTCGACCATGAAGGACGTCAAGATATTGCAGTTTCAACCACAAATATTACAAAACTGGTCACAGCCAAACAGGAATCTTTTTCTTGCAATTTCGGAAATTTTGCAATTTTTTTGCAAAAATAACTTAATTTTAAGTATAGAAAATGGTTGATATTAAAAAATCTTCTGAAACAGAGCTCAATGATATACAAAGTAAAATCAGAGCAAATACAATTATAAAATCACAGTGTGATTTTATACTCGTAATTTTAAGTAAACTGGTTGCGTAAATAGGCTATGATGGCAATAGCTAATGGTAAAATTTCAGCCTTTGTAGTACAAGTTGGTAAATCATAAACTAAAAAAAATCACAAGTTTTACCCTCATTGGTCTGCATTTCCAAAAAAAAAAAGAGATGGTCATTACCACCCCATCCCCAGAGTATTTTATTGTTACGTCATGACAAGAAATGGATCTTGCCCCAGTTATTGTAATTAACTTTACGTGTTACAAGTTTTTCTTCTATTTCTTAGGTTTGAGCAGGGGGGTCTGGATCTGCCCATATCGATCATTCTAACTAAGCCAGAGTTGTAAGTCAGGCCGGCTTTTTGGGTCGGGTTTGGGTCTTAGGTTGACAAATTTTGGGGCTTGATTTGAGCCTGAGATGTGCTTTTTGTCTTAGGTGCACAAAAATATAATCAAAATAACTTGACAGCATTGCTGAATGACGACGTCATTTAATGTGAAGACACAGCAAATGATTCCAATCCTCTGACATTCTGGAAACACAACAAAGGAGAGTTTCCAATTCTGGCGAAGTTGCGCAATAACTATTCGCAACACAGTGCTCAATAGGACTGTTTGTCTTGTGGGTTGACTATATCCACAAGACAAACACTTATGTCCCCAGAGAACATAGAAAAGGCCACCTGAGCAGGCCGGCCTTTTTTTTTATATGCATTATAACTGTATTTCAGCCTATGGCTTTCTCAGACATTTATTTTAGGGCATTTTCGAATGGCTTAACTTTTCGTTTTTTTTTCATTTTTGAAGTGCTTTATTTTATGCATGACTGCACACAAGAAATGACGTCACTGTTGACGTAAAACGCACGAAAAAGGCAAATGGAGCACTCTGATTGGTCGAGAATTGCCCTTTTCTTTTTTCAAGTACTTAAGGGGATGCATTTGGTCAGTTGGTTCGTACTATTTTGCAAAGTTATCGAAGCAACTCCATGTCAATATGAACCAAGATGAATCGATTCCTTACTGGGCCAAGAGCGCAATTGAAGACACCAGAAAGTGCCTCCAAATTTATGAAACAAGGAGTACCTCTTTCAACGAAAACGATGAAACTTATCAACTCTACCACAACCAAATCAACTGGAACATCCTCCAGAATCAACCAGAACATCCTCCAGAAGTGGACGACTGAAGTCATCCTTGATCACAAAGAGAAGCTTTTGCAGGCCGTTTGTCTCTGCAAAGATTGAGAAACTGAAGACGGACGTTATCCCCTACTTGTGTACTTAGCTATGCCAGATACCTATTACTGGAAAGTTCGTAAAATCTTGGGAATCGCAAAAGAAAGTCTTAGACGAACTTTCATTGGGTCCAATCAACACGCGATCAACAGTATCCTTTCCCTGTTCAAAAAGTACAGCAGTGGAAAGGCACTCCCCAATAGTGGACGATTCGATCGCAAAACATGTACCAGAAAATGGAGAGGTACAGCACTTGTTGGACTGCATCTACGACCTCTTATAAATGATGAACATTCCATTGTGTCCAGGATGCGTGAAGAGTTTTGTGACCTGGCGAAACCTAACCAAGAGCAGCTTCTGGCACTTGAAGCCCTTAAACGTGTCAGCGAAAAATGTCATCAGAGCAGGAAACGAAAGGAGGACCACCATTCTTCGACTAGCGCAGACTCAAGCACTCTTCCTCCTAGGTTAAAACATATTGTGATTTAGGGACCAGCAGAAACTGGGAAGATGCTGCTCAGTGGAGTGATCGGGCTTCAACAAGCAAAGATCTGCACGGATGCAAAGGGAGTGTGGATCCTAGATCCAATAGTGACGATAAATGGCTCCAGCTTAAAATTGCCGCTGGTATAGGATGAAGTAACTCCTCAACAAATGGCAACAACAATGATGGGGCAACGCTAATTTCAATGGTGCAAAACACGTTTACGAGCAAAGTCTTCGGTGGAAAGAAGTGATTCAAACCCAATTCTGTTCTTATAACGCCTAATTATGAGAATATATTCGAAGCAATGTTAACAGCGGACTCATTCACAAAACGGATGAGGGTAACTTACATCAAGATACAAGAAAAACTCTTTGACGAACCACTAGAAGTCACCACAAAAAAATATTAAACCGGTATGCACTACACCTACAGTATTATTGCATGCTAAAAAAAAGATAGTAATCTTAGAGATTTTGGAGTGATACCGGTATATGTACCGGCAAGGTAAAAGTAGATGCAATTCCATCATAAAAGGGGCTTGCATTTACAGTAAAATACTTCATTTTGCGTATCAATAACGTATTTTGCTCAATGCTAGAATGGGAGGATGTTGATGAATATTTTATAATCATGGAGTGCTGGAGTCCTCTGTAGACTTATTCGATTTAACACAGGAAAATGACAAAATTCCCGAAACATGCAAAAATTATTTTTTTGAAGAGTAACTATTGTAAAGTTGGCAGTACAAAAATCACTTCAAATTATTTATTTTGCTCGTTGTGCTGCTCCGAGGCATGTAACGTGTGGCGCTTCCTATCAATTTTCGTTAAATATTATGGTAGCCATAGCCTTTTGTTGATGCGAGATTTTTTTGGCTAACGTGGAAAAAAATGACTTTGTTTGGTGTTCTTGGTTTTTAGGCTAGAAAATAAACAATGAATAAGTAAAAGCAAGTTTTATTGTTTGATTGGCGATTATTGTTTTTTTTTTGCTGAGTTGGAGTAAGATCTGCGACCATTGCTACGAACGTTTTTTTCAATGATTTAACACAGGTAAACGACAATATTCCAGAAACATGCGGGAAGCATATTTTTGAAAAAGTAAGAATTGTAAAGTTGGCGCAACAAAAATCACCTTGAATTATTTATTTTGCGTGCTGTGCTGCTCCGAAGCATGTAACGTTTGGCATTTCCTTTCAATTTTTGTTAAATATTATGGTAGCCATAGCCTTTTGTTGATACGAAATTTTTTGGCTAATGTGGTAAAAAAAGACTTTGCTCGGTATTCTTGCTTTTTTGGTGTTTAGGTTAGAAAGTAAACAGTGAATAAGTAAAAGCAGTTTTACTGTTTGATTAATTGTTTTTTTGCTGAGTTGGAGTTACATCTGTGACCGTTGCAACAAACGCTTTTTCCGATGACAACGACCTTGAGCTATACAACGTAAGTTCGTCACGCAAGACTAATGAAGTGGTTTTGACCTATACAATCGCTGGACCAAGTGAACTGAAGGGCACCTAAAGCCAAAGTGAGAAGGACAATAGTGAGCAAATTTTGCTCATCATGATTGGCTTTTGCTGCTCTTAAAGAAAAGATATAATGAATATTTATTTTAAGTTTGCTGAAGCTAAATAAAACTACAAATTGTGGTGTAATAACAATTGTGCTCTAAATTTATGATCATATTGTGCTTGCACAAAAACGTCTACTACATCAGTGTGAAATACTTTTGGATAAAATTTGAAACAACTTTTATTATATAAATTGTTGAAGCAGTTACTGCCTTTCAAAAGCAAGGAATCGTTCATTGGGACATAAAACCAAAAAATATCATCATAAATAAGGAAACCCTCCAGCCGAAGATCATCGAGTTTGGCTGTGGAAGCACGATGAAGGTGATTTTAACCTATTAGACCCAACTGTCCTTTCAAAAGAACAATGGATTTTTAGCATCTCACAGCTCTTACCTGTGACGGCAGAAGTTCTTATTATTTTTCAAATACTATTATTATAGTCTCAAGTTAGCTAAGTTCGTTTTAGTTTTATAAGCTATCCACTTTACGTTTTGAGCTGCAACAAACTTTGTGGATTTTCAACATCCAAAAATGTCCGCGACAAGGAAAAGCATGTACGCAATTTTTCATTTTTTCCAGAACTTTTTGTGATCATCCCTGTGCTAGGACTTGCAAATCTACGTCAAAACACTTTTAATTGGTTTTTGTTTGTTTATTATCTGATATACTTTGTTTATCTTTTGTCGTTCTTTTAAAAAGGACAATAGGCTCTCAGTAGCATTTTTCATCGTATAGGAGTTATTACTTTTCTTCATTTGAACGCAATTAAACTGTACGAATTTGGCAGGAACACCGTAAATGAGCCTTTATCTACTCTGGATGACACTGATGAAGATTATTTTTGTGCTGATTTGTATATCCTTCCTCCTGATTCAACTCTATTTGATGATGATGATGAAGTTGAGCCTGAAGGCTTAAACCACCTTACTGGAAAGCAAGTTACTGCCTCAACAGAAGTTGTCATGCATACTGTAGAGCCTGCAACAAGCTCTTCTTTGGAAAACGAAAGTAGCAGTACTACGAAAAAAAGCAACAAAGAGAGCTGCAAGTAGAAAAAAAAGAGGAAGAGAAAATGGGTAGAGGAATACATTGCATCTGAGCTCCTGGATGATGACCCCAAACTGCAGTTTACTAACACAGACTGGACACCTGTAGACTGTATAGTTCTTTGAGTTATTTTTCGATTATGATTTAATGGATTTGATTATTTTTGTTAGTGGTTACACCAAGGTACCAAAATGGTGTTATTGCCAGAGCAATGTCTCGAAATAAATTTCTAGAACGTCTTCGATACCTTCACTTTGCAGACATTAAGCAGCTGAATGCGAATGATAGGTATGCCAAAGTCGGTCTGCAACATCCAGACGCTCAGAACATCCTGACACCAAAAGCTTTAAACTTTTGTAATCAGCTTTTTTTCTTTCTTTTCTTCGCGCTCTTTTTTCTCAAAACGTTAAACGTTCGGTTATTGTGACGTAAGTATAATATTTTCCGTTAATTGCTAATTTCATTGGAATCTCTATTTAGCAGAAACAACTCAAGGAAGTCTGGTAGTGCCTCAAATAACTTGTGTTTCTGATTTAAAAAGCAAAGTACTTATAAACGATAAAGTTTTGGACCTGATCAAAATTAGCATCTTGTTAATGGTCGAAATTTTCCATTACCAACTTGTTATTGTTTGAAGGCTTTGATTTTGCTCGTGGAAAAATTACGATAATTTGGCATGCTGATACAAAGCATGTGAACGTGTTGTTTCGTCCTTTCAAAGTCATTCAATTTAAAAAAATACGACTGCAAAAACTAATAGCTCCATTAATTGAGATTAAAATTAAATAAACCACCCGTGGGGAAATTGATTAATTGGATGATTACAAACACTTGTATTTTTAATCTATTTTCATTCTAGACCGTAATTTCAACTCTAATTTTAAACGTTGTCTATCGATAAACTATTGCTAACATAAAACTGTAACTAATTTTTTATGAAAATTCTAGTTACATTGCAACGTCATTATCCAATAATAATAAGCAAAAATAATAAACTTTAATCGCTGCATTAATTAATTTCGATTTGTGGTACTTGATTTTGAATTATATTTTTAATATCAAGATTATTTCCGCTAAAATACAACTCGCTATTGAGTTGTTTCTGCAAAATAGAGATTCCTAAAGTGGAGCGCAAAACTTTTTTGGCGTGAGAATGTCCCGAGCATCAGAATTTTCCTGATGTCAGGATTCCCAGGGTAAGTTGTCTCACATCAGGACAATCGCGTCAGAATGTTCTGCTTTGTGCCAAGCTATGCATGCTATTCACTGATCTAAACCAAAAGTGGCTACTCTACTTTCAGCAAAATAACTGCTTGCCCAACGACGAGTCAATGGCGCCTTACTTCGGTAGGCAGGTGCTAAAAGAACATATATAATAAGAAACCAACACGTTTTGGCTACAAAGTGTGGTGCATGTGTACTCCTGAAGGCTATTTAATCCAGGCAGAGCCTTACCAAGCAGCAAATACCGGCGATGGTGCATCTGTATTTCTAAAGGCTATTTAATCCAGGCAAAGCCTTACCAAGCAGCAAATACCGGCCATAGCCACGAGGGACAGGAGGCCCACCCCTTTCCCAATCAAAATGCCACCATTGGGAAAAGGTACGGTCCCCAACAACTGAAATACCACCAATGGTAAAAATTATGACAACAAAGCCTACTCTGTGCCTTTGCATCATAATCCCTACAAATGGTGATCACGATTTAGGAACACGTTGAACGTTGTAAGCCACAGCATAACAATTCACCTTTACTTTAGGAAGAGCGATTGCAAACATTTGTCAAAATCGCAACCTACATTCCTCCAGAGTGCTTCACAAAGCAAAGTTTTTTCAGCTGGAGGGTGGATACTTGGGCCCCTGGAATCTTACTGTTTGCTATGATTAAAGGAGGTGTCCTTTCGAAGATGGCATGAAAATTGTGGCAGCATCTCTTCAATTTGATGAACGCACAAATGTGTTGTGCCATCATCTCATCCAATGAATGTGAGAAAAAGACGAATTTTTTGTCCAACTTTAATGGATATAAAGCAGCATCCGTGGATGACGATGGCAGCTCCCACGGCCCTAAGCTTTTGTGCAAGGCATTACTGGACACCAGAAATGACAAATCCTCAACTCGTTTGGTATCGGACAATTTTACCTATTTTTAGTTTTTGAATAGAAACTTTTTAATGGTTTTTCTTTAAAATAGGTCTATACAATTGCTTGTTTAGTGCCTTTTGTTTTATATATGGTACAGCAAGGGAAGGTAGTTGATATGCTTGAACAAAACTATGTTACTCCAACTAGATTTTCGAAAACAGCACTGACTCAAGCTGTATCATTTGCACTAACGTACGTGTCGCAAGCACATCTACTTTCCGAGATTCTCAGTGCAAAACTAAGTTAGCTGGCATAAAACACTAGAAAATTGAAATTTTTAAAGCAAGACGATGTTAACTACAAATGTTACAATCTTGAGACAAAATTGACAAGCAAGTTTACGTGATAATAAAGTTAACATTCTATCTTGCACAAATATCTGTTGCATTGGTTCACGGTTTTCTTTCTTCATTGCCCACTTTTCTAATAGTATTAAACGTCATAATTGCAGAGAAGTTGTAAAGCGCTTATGACATCATAGTGACCAATAGAATGGAATATTTCATTTGAAGAAATTAAATTGCTCAACCTTTTTAATTATCGGTCTTGCTCCAAAGTCTAAATTATTGGTCAAACCACAATATGTTTAACTCTACTTGGAAAACATTCCAGAATATTTGGCTATTTGTTGCGGTTTAAGTATTTGGCATGTGATGACCAATTCATAGCATCATGAATATAAACACCAGGTTACTTAACTTGTGAAACGCGACTCAGCAGGGTCATCCTAAAAGAATGTAGTGATCACTAAATCGTGACAAACTGAGTTTTATTTTGCTTGGACTAAGAGCTGAAAAACTTTTTGGCCGAAAAAAAATTTAGTTAAAAGCAAAATACTTCTCATCAGGTAAAAGAAAAAATGTAGCATGGAGGATGTTTAGCTATTCGTTTTTTGCCACATGGCCGTATGCTATTTAAACGGCTCTAATGATGTTTTTTCAACATTAAGGATTTGCCAAGTTTAAAAGTTGCCTATGGTGTAGACAGGAATGAATATGAGCAGTTTGTAACAGCGCATTTTGATTTAGCATTAAAGAAGCTGTAGTTCAGAATCCTGGATTCGATACAGATCATTACGCAGATGATCAAAAATTTGTTTACTATTTTCGTTTACGGATTTGCGTTGTTGAAATATAAAAAAGTCCAATGTGGGGTCTTCTATCTAAATTATACTACACTGCATTAGAGGTTTTTTTTAGTTTTATAAGCATTAATATTTTCAAATATTTAGCAAACATGCTTTGGTGTGAAGTTTAGTAAACGTTTCAAGCAACTTATGAATTTTTCAATAGTAAAGGAATTTATGTTGTCTAGACAAAAGAATTTTTACACATTTATAAAAAAAAAACATTTTGCACTAAGGTGCTTTAATAGACCTGTTCATATTTTAACTTTTTTCGATTTTGATATGACTTCGCAGTGTTTTTGAAGCAGATTTTCAAACTGATCCCAAAACTAAAAAAAATTTTTCTTTGGTTGAACAGTTTCCATGTTACGAAAAAATTTACCCAAGAAAAAAATGTTTTTAGTTTTGGGATCAGTATGAAAATACACTACGAAGTCATATCAAAATCAAAAAAAGTTAATATATGAACAGGTCTAGTGCTTAACCACTACCACCAGTGAACAAAATGTTGCATTGATACAAAGTCAGCTCTTAGACAAGTGAGTAAATCTAGTTATAATGAGTATATAGAGCTTGGCCTATTGCTGTTATTAAGTAATATAATAATGATAATAATATGAAATTCATCAGGAATATAATTAGGTATACAAAAACCACCAAGGGAACCACAAAGGTACCAGAGATATCGCACCTCCGGGCGGGGAGCCATAGCAAATCAAATGAAGAAGGATAAAACAATGTCGATCAACAAGCACGTCGATGATCACAACATCACAGGAATTGCACAGGTGAGCATCCGCGACCGGTTTCGTCCTTGCTCAAGGGACTCATCAGGCGAAGTGACAGTCTACTTGGGGTCCCCATAGCTTTGTTCTTTTGACAAGGAACACTCACTTGGCGTGATGCCTATGCATGATGTCGGTTTGCAAGTTCTGTTCTCCGTCGCTGCATTGCTTAATTTGGTTTTCTCGTTGTTCTTCCGCCTGATGAGTCCCTTGAGCAAGAACGAAACCGGTCAGGGATGCTCATCTGTGCAATTCCTGTGATGTTGTGATCATCGACGTGCTTGTTGATCGACATTGTTTTATCCTTCTTCATAATTAGATATTCTTGTAATGTACTTCGGAAGCATAGAAATCAAAAAAAAACTTGTTAGAATGATTTGCTGAAGTGATTAGAACACATAGTAATATTTCAACTGAAATCAGAAAAAAAAGTGCAACGTTTTATTCTAAAGCTTACAGAGTACACGAGTTATCCTCGTAAATCTGTTTTTACACGGAGTCACTCTTCTGTATAATGGATTCTTACCATTCTATTTCGTAATCTGACACTGATTCTAATGGAAATATTGACATTAATTAAAAAAAAACAAATGGCAAGACCCTTGGGTAAGTTTGTTTTCGGTATATTTTAAAGTTTACTTAACTGTTTTATATGAATATCAAAAGCAGTGGGAACACAATTTGGTATTGTTTAATGTGGCAGTGATGGAATCAAACGGATTACTAAATATGTCGATATGCCAAGTGGCTCAAATGCATCTTTAGATGTAGAAGGCCCATTAAAACTAAAACAAGAAGAAATGGCGTTAAGTGATTCAGATTAAGAAATGTCTTTTTTAGTGCAACTAGAAAAATCACAGTGTTTTGAAGATGTTTCGGAGCAGATAATGTTTAAAAACTCTTGCCATCTCACATCTTCACAATTAGTTTAATTATTATTAGAGTCTGCTGCCTCTGAAATATTATTTGAAACATTCCAACTCTGCAATGCTTGCATATTGTCTAAATTGAAACCATCTCGACTACTTTCACGTTCAGAAAACGTTGGAAGTGAATGATTTAACACAAGGTCATCTTCAAGATCAACAGACGAAACTAGCACAATGTTGACAGTAAAATTGGGTAAATGCTGAGACACAGCACCAGAAACATTTATTGTCATTCTGTCCCATCCTTTGTCAGTTTTGTTTTCCTACTGATGATCTGTTATTAGCAACTTTGAACTTTGACGTTATTAGCATAATAATGTTGTGATAACTGCCCATTGTAAGGTTCCATGTGACCAAACAACTTAGGCCCATTATTCCAATCGAAAGTATTTGAACTAAAATCCAAATTCATTCCACGTGGTAAGCTCTGTAATATGGCGAGATCAACCAGATAAAGTGGAACCTCTTTCTTAATCCACCCTGGCCCCAAGAACATAATAAGCAAGTAGTGTTGTTGTCTCAATAAGCAGGGTATTAAAAATAGGTTTTCCAAACAAACATTAAAACATCACGATGGTTTAACAACAGTATCAGAAATCAACAAGCATCATAAGTTGCTTTGATGTCTTTGCAAATCAACTATGGGTATGCTATAGCAGCAGTACAAACTACTAGATTCTTTTCATTTATACATCGTTTGTTTTTACAATCTGTTAATACTTTGAAAAAAATTGCAACACAAAACGTTCCAGTAAGTTATGGTACATACAGTAAACAGGCTTTAAGTAGCAACTATGTACATACAGCTGAAAATGCTAATGCAGTCATGCAACTGCATTTACCACCAGACTAATATTCTAGCGTGGCTTTATTTCACTGGAAATTTCTATGTACTGTTATAGAAGACTTTTCTTTTATAGAAGACACTACCAGTTATTTTACCATAAATTTCTATCTAAACGTACCTATGGTACTTTTTTTATTTAATTCTAACTCAGTCAAATCCTTACTTTACTCTACAGCTAATCTCAAATCTAACCGACACCCTATGCCCTAACTTAAACCCTGAAAAAGGTAAATAAAAAGTAAAGGGATGTATAGCAATGTTCCCCCTAACTTCTTGGCTTATTGGCCAGTGCCCAAATTTTCTGAAAACAAATGTGCCACAGCTCTAAAAAGACGTCTATGTGCCCTTCCAACGATCTGCTTCTGCATAGGCATTCTGTACAAATTTTCAATTTACTCTTATCAAGAAGATTTCTTCTGTTTACTGTCATCTTTCAAAGAGCCGTATTTTGTGGATCTCGTTTGCAACTATAGCTTTACATTATCATGTTATCACTTTCTACTAAAGATAATGCTGAAAAAACTATATCACTGATAAACTTTTGGCTGTTAATACGTAAATTATAGGCCCAGCAGGCTTACCTAAAAGTTGAATTTTGTGAATATTTTGTGTGCTCTTTGTTATTCATTATAATTGCAAGAAACATTTTTGTTAACACAAAAATTTGACCTCAGCTTAATTGCTAATATTATTAGCCTCCACTATTTTTTAAAGCTTGGTTGTGATTCTTTGTTCTATAATATTAATCAGGGTTGAAGACAGAGCTTATACAATCGGAAAGCTGGTCAGCACTAATTGAAAAAAGAGTTCACTTACAGCAAGCGAGGCAAAATCTTGGGGCAAAAGAAACGTCCTTCAAGCATGCTTATTTTGCCTGTATACCTGCCAGGCGCAACCATATAGCTTTAGCTTTTCTAAGACGGCTTCAACCTGCCCTCAACCCTTCTGGCTACGGTTCCTCTTGTAATTATACACATCTTAAAAAATCAAGTGGTAAGCTTGCTTGAAAAAGAATGATTGACAAGTTAAACTAAGTAAAAAATCTGGATAATTTCGAAGTATTGGGTGCACCAGCTTTTTTACTTACAGAATGAAATATTAGTGTAGAAATACTTAAAATATAAAATAAAAGTTCATTGATTGCAAACCCAGAAATTTAATTTCATTACAAAAGTTGAAAAATTCATAACCCTAATCTCCAGGCCTGTTTATTTTTGGATTTGGGGTTGTATTTTTAAATTTTATTAAAAAATAAAATTTGAAAAAGTCCAAACAAATTTTTTTTTTTTTAAATCGCTTTTTGCAAGTTTTTTTTAAGTTACCTTGCGAAATAAACGAATTTAGAGCATTCAAAAACAAAAAAATTTTGTGCATGTGGGATGAGGGGCAGTGATGGATTAACATACACCCTTGTGCAAATTAATCTGAACACTCCTCAAATTAATCAAAAAATTCAGTATTTCTTTGAACAAAGCATTTTGTTTAGTCACAATGCATATTTTTCGCCACAAATCAGTTGTAATTGAGGTACAAATCAGTTGTAATTGTGGTGATACTATTCCTTAAAGGTGATGAATGCATTTGGAAAGGTAAACTGTAAAATTATAAAAGTTTAGATGATTTTTCAATGTACAAAAAGTGTAGAATTTTCTTTAATTTTACACAAACATTGACTTTTTTACAGATTGCATGCATATACTATTCTTTATCAGAAATAAAATATCTTGCTGAAACTGTTGTGTAGAGTGGGTGTATCATTAATACTACTCCAAGAAAACAAGCTAAAATCGTTACACTTCGTAAGCACACCACAATGTCTCAAAAAAAATTGCTAAAACTGTGGGCGTCAGTTTAGGGTCCGTCAGCAGCATCCTTAAACAAAAAAGAGAAACTGGAAATGTTGAGGTTCAACAAAAAGGAAGGTGTGGAAGGAAAAGAAAAACTACCAAACTCTATCATTTGACTCTTTTACGCAAAGCAAATTGAATCCACGGAAAACCAGAGAAGAATTGAAGAGAAGTATGGATGACAGTGGTGTGCATGTGTCTTCACCTACCATTCGACGACGATTGCTGGAGAATGGAAGGAAAGCGAGAAGACCAAAAAAGAAGCAACTGTTAACCATCGCGATGAAACAGAAACAATTCAACTGGGCTAAAAAACACAAACACTGGTCTGAAGATGATTGGAGCCGTGTCCTCTTTTCAGATGAAAGTCATTTTTTGTTCAGGAATTCAATTCTAAATTCATTTGCTGTTCTCCCAACGAGAAGCTGCTTGAAGAACATTTTGTGCAAACAGTAAAGCACCAAGCCAAAAAGATGTTCTGGGGTTGCTTTTCTATTAACGGACCTGGAGTGCTTGTGCCGGTCGAGGGCATGATGAACAGCAAAGCTTATTTGCCAATCATCGAAAGAAAAGTTTCCACAAAATTGTCTATACTCCACCCACAGGCCATTTTTCAGCAAGACTCTGCACCCTGCCACAAGGCTAAAATCATAACAAATTGCTTCAAAAAAATGACAATAACAGTACTGGATTGGCCAGGGAACTCGCTAGATTTAAATCCTATAAAAAATTTGTGGTCGATTGTTAAAAATCGGAGGAAGATGGATTGCACCACTAACATCAAGCTAATTGAGGCTGTAATTCATGTTTGGTTCCATGATGAAGAAATCAAAAAAATTTGCAAAACCTTGGTTTTATCTATGAAAAAACGAGTGAAATCAGTGCTAGAGAATAAAAGTGGACATATTAACTATAAAACAACTTGTACTTTTGTTAATTTTAAAATAAAACGAAAACTTTCAAAAGTTGACTCTTTTTTGCAAGTGTTTAGATTAATTTGCACAAGGATGTAGTAGCAGATGTAGCAGCTGCTACGGGTACTAATCGTACCATAGTAGTTATGTATATGGCGTGTTCGATGCACAGAGGTCACGTGACTGCACTGTAACCGTCCTTGTGTCTCAAATTAAGATAGAGGTCACGTGACTGCACTGTAGTCGGCCCTGTCTCAATAAAAATCGTTCAGTGCAAAGCAGGTCACCTGAATCTCAAAAATGCACTGGAAACAAAAATGAACTCACATGACTCAAAATGCACTGAAACCGTCCTTGTGTTTCAAATTTTTTTTAAAATCGTGGTTCTCAGTCCCCCCTCCCGATGTTAGTAGGAGGTATTAAACTCGCAATTGAGCGCTTGTCACATGTAACCAACACGTGCTCAGTTTCGATTTTATTTGTCGTTATCAGAACCAGCTTCAATCTTTTGTTGAAGCTGCCTGCTTTAATTTTTATCACACATTGTTTGATATCCTACGGATTTGCGATTGTTTATACAAGGCGTGACATGCTGTGACGTAGGGCAATCGGTTTTCTCGAAGGCTGCGCTCATAATTGCGCTTCAGTCGCGTTTAATTCTTTTCAATAATTAGTTTGATTTTGTCATTTTCTATAGGTTTCACTTTAATAGTAAAGCCATTGCTATCAAATATTTTAACTTTGGGTTTACCGTACGCCTTTTGTATTCTTTCAATGTCTTCTTTTGATAGAACATCACTTGATACTTTTGACCACTCGTGTTTATAAGTAGGATACATGATAGAATCTATACTTTGTGAATGGGTTAAACTAAACAATGACCTATTTCATGAACAGCTACCACAAACAAGTTGTGTTTGGGTGGTGTTTCTTGGTCAGTCCAATCCTCATCTGCATCAAAGTGTAAATCACCCCCAATTCCTGAGCCAGGGTAAAATTCATGGGCTAAAATAACCCCTTTTCCTTCGAAAGGAAAACCATCGCCATGTTCCTTTGCACAAAAACTAATTTTTATGTCACATGGCTCATTTGGTTGTACTTTTTTTAATTTAAGTGCTGTTGGTTTATCCCAAACTTTAAAAGCAGAATCAATTTGTTTGTGTATCGATTCTTCCGTAAGTTTTGGTGTTAAGTTCGTGATACAGTAAGTTAAAACACGTTTATTCCACTTTCGTTTTATATCTTCTATATTTTCTGGAACTGATAAATTTGAAGGTTGAAATCCACAAAACATCTTTTGTTTATATGTAGATTTAAGTTGCTCTAATTCTTCAATCGGAATCCAGCTATTAAAATCATTGCTGTATCCAGACCACTTAACTAATGCCAATTTCTTTTTATTATCTTTGCGAACAACTTTTTCTATTCTGAATTTAGTTTGATTCGTTTTCAAAAGTTCTTGTTCATAGAAAGTTCCAGAAATTAAATCACCACGAAGATCAGTGATTTCGTAAGTGTGTGGATTAGTATTTAAAACTTTAGAAATTAAAAACAGTTCCTCTGTCCAGTTTGGAGTAAAACCCTTGTCAAAAAGTTTTCGCTTGTATTTTGAAAGCCTAACTGTGTCACCAACTTTAAATTTTGCTTTTGTTTTGATAGGTTTAATTTTAGCGTACGAATTATAGTAAACAATTCCTTGATTTTCTTTTTCACTTGCTTGAACAGGCGTCATTTTCACGGATGAATGATAGCTGTTATTGTACTCATCAACTATCTCAGGTAGCATGTCTAAGTACTGAGTTGAACTTTGTTTTGTAAATTGCTTCCACATTTTATTTTTGATAGTGCGATTCCAGCGTTCAACAACAGAACTTTTTTCTTCATTTTCAGTTGAATATAATTTAATGTTGTGTTGGCCCAACAGGCTTTTCGTATTTTTGTTGTAGAATTCTTTTCCCTTATCAGTCCATGAAAAAATGAAAAACTTTTTTCAAAAAACGATCGTGACAAGTTTGTGTTAGTGTGACAATTGGTCTACCATATAAGGCAATTTCTAGACAAATCGATGGGTTATGTCTGAGCATAGATACTACAAAAAGAGAGAGCAAGATAGCAAGCGTGATTTTTCCGCCATTTTTATCCATTGATTTTACACGACTTTGCTATGCAGTCTATCGCCTCCAGTGGAACTTCCAAAATCGCGATTCTGAGCATAGCCATAGATACTACAAAAAGAGAGGATCTATGATAGGATCTACGATACTACACAGCATGCAATGCCCAGCAAAAGCTGAAGTCGTGAGATGTCGGCGATTGCTAAAGAAAGTTGTTGTTGACACTGTTATTGCTGTACTGATAGGCCTGTTAGGTGTGTGAGAGTTCAGATCTTGGATTTTGCTTACATTGAACAAATGCGCTAAGCTGTAAGGTAGAGCAGTGCTGGGCCTAGTCACAACTACAGAGAGAGAGTATCCACAGCTACTCAGCATAGGCCTATAGAGACTGTGGCCTGGTGGTCCTTTGGTCAGTGGTAGTTACTAGTTAAAAACGGTACCAGTAGCCTACACCAATATACCCATACTGGTAACTGGTAGTAGCCCTTACAGACTTGGGCATAAAACCTTCTGCCGATTTAAAATAAACGTCTTTGCATTTAAAATGCAATAGCATACTAGTGCAGGTAGATTTCAGTAGGCCTCTTGTTGTACAGGTTTGATCTTACTACTACTACTACTGTTTGACCTTTTAACAGTTCTATGGTACCTCCTGCTGCCAACTATCAGCATTAAATTTTAGTTTAATTTGAGTCAGACTGTCAATTGTCATAGTTTGTTGCAGACCCGGACTGAATAGGCTACTCGATTGGTAAAGCACAGTATTATATTTATGGAATCAATAGTGCTAACTATTTGTTATGATGATGCTGATTTTTCTGCCAGCTTCCTTTGTAACCATTGTGGGCAAAAAATCATTTCAAATCAAGGATTAAAGACCCATTTTTCAAGAACTCATGACAAATCCTTTTTATTGTTAATCAACTACAAATCAATTTTCTCTGAAACTGCCAAATTGTTAAATTATCCTGATAAGTTGGATCTACCAAACAGAATAGAAACAGAAATCAACTATCTGTTTGAAAATTATGAAAAAGATGACTTGTTGCATCAAATTTCAGTTTTCTTTCAAACTAATTGGGATGCACATTGCACATCTTATGACCTGGAGGCAATTTCAACAGGTAAGATCCCAGATTCATTTGTTTAAGCATATCAGATATGCCATTGCCCTTTGAACAGTTAATGTTATTTCCCTGATTCACTACTCTATACTACACTGACTGACGATAGGTCTGCACCTGTGTCCAGTATGTTTTGTTCACTATTGGTATATATAAAGAGAAACATTTTGAAACCTGTTATCTTTGGATTTTTGTCTGTGTAAATACAGAATATACAGCTACACAAACAGGTAACAGGTTTCCAATATAATGTATTATTAGAAGGTGTATGCAATGCCGATATCATTCTATATATTTCACAGGACATCTGTGACAAAGATCTGAAGTTAATAATGACAAGAGTATTCCCAAGGATTTTGGAGGAAATTACCCTGATGGACAGCAACCTGGTTTCAGTTGCAGTTGTGGATACTCCATCAAATGCATTGAAAACTGACATTACCAAAAGCCAGAAGGAAACTATTTTGTACATGGGTGGAGCAATATTGAGAAAGTTGTATTACAAGACCAAGCTAACTGAAGAGAGGTATTAGTAGATTAGTAACAAAAAATTATTTTTTTAAGCTCAATAGTATTGTAACTTAAAAATTGCATGAATTCTGTCCAGTTTTGTTTGCTTATGCTTAACACAGTCAACGCCATATCAAACAAAAAACTGATACCATACAGCTATAGGCTTCAGGAGAGTTTTGCATGTAAAAGAATGCATGCAATAAAGATGCCACAACAATAATGTCTAAAACCCCACTGTTTAGATCGCATTTTATATGTATATATTTTGCAAGTAATTTCAACTTATGTGTGTTCCAAGAAGATTTTATTTTATTCAAATACAGTAAGAACTAGATTATATTTTAATAACATTGACAATGACGTAAGAGTGCTTTAAGCTGAAACGAATTGTTTACTGTATTAAAATATGAAGATTAGCTGTGGCTATAATCTTCTTACCAGCCAGTTCTTATTGTCACATTTCTCTGCTCCGACATAAAAAGTACTTTTTTTTGCAGAGCATACATAAAGTTTTTAGCCGATGGAGCAGTTCCTCTCTCTTATCAACAGCATGACAGAGGTGGTCTGTGGGGTTGTTCTGCTAAAGTTGGCAACCTTCTTGAAGAAGTGCAAAGGAATTTCAATGACTCGGTGAATGCAAGTACCAAAAATATCTCTTTGCATGAATTAATGGAGAAAGTAAAGTTTGACCGTTTCATTGCAATTGGAACTACGTTTCCCTATAACACAAAGATCATAGTTTGCGAAAAAGTTGTAAAACAGTATTTAACTGCGATCTCATTTGGTTATGCCAAAAAAAGAAGTGAAGAGCATTTTGCTTCCAAGCAGACGCAGTGCAAGAAATCACTTCGTGCAAATTTGAAACAACAGCACAGAGAATAGAAACTAGCTTTATTGTGCGATGCAGTATTGTGCTTTTTGCGCTTAGCTTTGCTTTTGCTTGCCATGCGTGCTTACTTTCTGTTGGAAATGAGATTTATGTAGGTCATTGTTCTTGTCGGCTGATGCGAAACATGATTTATATCTTATGAGACATGGATCCTGCAAAAACAAGTATCTAT
Source organism: Trididemnum nubilum (assembly GCA_963965965.1). NCBI lineage: Eukaryota > Metazoa > Chordata > Ascidiacea > Aplousobranchia > Didemnidae > Trididemnum > Trididemnum nubilum. Next base: position 9,298,781 of record OZ014479.1, read on the forward strand.
GTATGAGAGAAACATTGCATTATAAAATGCCTCAAACAGCTCGAGTTATGTGCGACGTAATTGGTGTTAATAGTACAAATTTTATGTGTGCCGGTTCAGTGCATGCAATGATATGTCTGTTGCGGTGAATCAATCTAGTCTACCTGTTTTCATCTGAAATTTGTCAATTTTGTATTTAAATTGTTTTTGCTGACAAGATCCCTATGTTTAATTAGTAACAAATGTTTTTGTCAAAGAGTATAATAAAAGCGGAAAAAGAGCTTAACATAAACGATGCTGGAGAGTAGAAATTGCCAGCACAAGAACCGCAATTTGTTCTTCAGCAGCACTTCAATTAATGATATCAATGAAAACAGTATTGCATTGGATGCTGCAAGTAATATTGGTAGTGTTACTTCTTTGTTTGCAATATTTTTTTTTGCCTGTGAACACTGAACGTTTTGGATGTACATTTGTTGTATCTTCAGTTAGTGTTTTTTTGAACCCTTTTTCTAACATTGGTGCAAATTTTATAAGGAAATTGATATTCTTGTTTCGATTAGTGGTACTGTAGTTCTGTTTTTTTCCATAAACATTGTGTTATTTGCTTTTTTTATTGCCTGTAAACAGTATCTTGTGGTACAGGAGCAAAGGTGGTGTATTTGTTCAGTTTTTTTTTTTTTAAGAACATTTTTCCAACAAATTGCGCATGCTAATATTCTTGTGCAAGGTGAGATTGTTTTTCGATTAACCATAGATCCTGCTCTCATTGCATGATCTATGGGTGATGTCATTACTTATTTTGTGGCATTAAGGTCGTTAATCTTGTAAAAGGTCTTCTCCCTTTAGTTGCAGCATCTATGTTTTAATTTACTTTGTTTTAGATATTACCATTGGAATCGAACAGTAGGCTTCACTGTGTCGCTATTAGCTGGATTTGCTAGGCGTGTTGGGGTTATTGCTATATATGCCAAGAAACCCATAATGATGTTCTGATATTTTTGTACTGCAACACTTCAATGTCCAGTTTCCGGCGTTAGTTTCATCACCTTATAAAAGGTGCTTTGCAACGTGTGATTTAGCGAATTGCTTTTTTTTCGTGCTTATTATTGCGCAGTGTTATTAATTAAGGTATTTCTTGCCAAAGTGCTTTATGTTCTGTTATTTTTGTACTGGAACACTTCAATGTCCAATTTCCGGCGTTATTTTCATCACCTTATAAAACGTGCTTTGCAACGTGTGATTTAGCAAATTGCTTTTTTTGTGCTTATTATTGCGAAGTGTTATTAAATATGGTATTTCTTGCCAAAGTGTATGCGTTCGCTTTATGCAGCGTGAAGATGCAAATTTTTTACCTTAGTACGATTCTTTCGACACGTGACCAAATCTAACTTTTGCTAAATTCCCGTTTCCATAATGGTATACTATCGCTTTGTGCAAACCCGCTACCCTGGGGATCAGTTCGCATCAACAAAACGTTAATAAAAACCCTTTGCAACTTTTATTTCACATACTAATACAACAATATACCCAGAAACGGCTGCAGCGCTAGCTTGCAAATCGCTTGGCACATAGGTGCTACAACAACAGGGAGAAGTCATTTCTTGTTTTCTCTTGTTCGGCAGCGCACAGAATGCTTCTGGGGCAATGACTCCATGCTGTCATCCCTAGAGCAGAACCGGGAAAATCGCTACACAACCACCAACAACAGTATCTCACATTGGATAAGCAACTACGGGACTGTTACGTTGGAGTACTTCACACTTCTGTTACTTTTGATACTGTTGCTGTTGTAGCCAAATTCAGCTACACTCGGATTGGAGCATCTTCTTCCCAAGTTTCTCTGATGACCGAAATAGGACTCAAGGCAATCTACAATTTTTGCATAAAACTTAATCTAAAGTTGTATTTGATTACATTAACCAAACAAATGCGGATGTCACATCAGACAGCATTTACTAATGCCGCACTTTATGCATAGATAAGTTAGAAATGATATCTGTTCGTATCGATTGCTTCGGTACTGATCTGAATAAATTTTGGAAAAATCGCAAGAATGGCATTTTGGTGAGACTATTTCAAAACTGATTTACTGGATGAACTAATATTCGTAGTAACAGGACAAATCCAACATCACTTTATAAGCGTACCGGTATCAAACGATTTTACTACCTTGGCTGCAGCGCCTGTTGATTACGTAAGGTGCGCCATGTTCCAAACAAGCGGTAATCAAGCCTGCCATTGCCTTGCAAGTGGTCATGATACCTTGTTCCGTCGCTTTCGAAAGTAACATCTTTTCACAAAAATCCGTTTGGGATTGGGGAAGTTCGCGCCATTTCTTGAAATAATCTGAAAGTAACTAGTTGAATGATGATTCTCTATTGAATAAGATCATTATTTGCCTTCTTTTGTTTTGGCTGATGATAGTGCCCTTGGAAACCGAAATCGATAGCGCTTTACTTAAATTTATGTGTTTTGATTTCTTATGTTTTAATAAAGGATACTCTTATCACACAAACGCTAAGATGAAGAAATCACCAGATGTGTAGCATAGCACCAGCCGTAAATCTAGATTCCGCTAATATCACGAACAATACTTGATATGAAAATACTTATGCATTAAACTTTATTGTCTTAACGTCAAAAAACGCATGCGTTACTGCTGGTTATTCAATAGAGGCAATTGAAGGTTGATATTTCAATAATTTTAACACACAAAATAGTTATGTAACCAATAAAATGCAAATACTGAATTTAACTTTTACGGTATTGTCAATTCGCCAAAGTCACGCAATCCACCTTCACAATTATGGTTGACAGTAGCCGCTGCAAATTGATGTCGCTGCCCTCAGACATATTTAAAGGCGGAAAAGAGTGAAATTGAACCGGTTTTCTAAAATTAGTTTAAAAAAGTATGGTATTTGATTTACGGTGACTTTATTCTACTCGGTGCTAAAGATATCCATCTCGAATAGGTGCTGTACTTTATGCATCCCTGTGATTTTTCTCTCGGGACAGTTTTTACCAATTTGCCTTAGCAATGCCTACTCTTACAGCAAAGCAGTAAAAAGTATTTCCAAGTAAAAATGAAACAATTTATTGACCTCGAATATCTCTAGAACAGCAGCACCGACAAAAATAAAGAGAAGGTAAGCTAAGAAACCAACATGAATTTCACTCTTGTCCGCCTTTAACTAATTCAAAAATGCCAGTAAAAAGTCCAACATACTAGGAAAAGACCGAAGCCATCCCAAGCGTTGATCGTCCACACTTTCGTAAGGAGCCATGTGTGGTTTCAGCTTCCGCTTGTGGTCGCGCAAACCTGTGTTCATCAAGTCGAACCAAAAGTCGATTTGAAGAATAAGGTTGCTTAAATGTTTGTATCCTTGGCACTGCAGTTCTAAACCCACCGTAGACGACAGAACCTAAACATTTCACAATTGCGATAATGAAAATAATCGAGTTATACTTCTCAATTGCTTTTATGCTCACGTGTTCGTGAATAAACAATAAACATCAATTCAGGCTAAGCGGGTTTTCAAACTCAATTACTTCTCTTATAAAAGTTAATTTAAGCGTAAGCAACCATACAGCACAATAGCTTAAATATTGCATATACCTGGGCAGCGAGGTTGACCTTCATTTTTTGGAAAGAAAGCGGAGCAAAGTGAGCTTTGGTGAGGTGCGGAAACTTTCTAGGCAATAACGCTAAGTCGTTGAAAATTAATTGACGGATTGGCCTCCAAGATATAGGACCCTCATTCCACAATTCCCTCTTTTGGGACATAAGATTGTTCCGTAAAGTCTTCAATAGATGAGGAGGATCGAAAATGAAATAGATAAATCTGAAACAAACTTAATTGTACCATACACAGTTGCGAACTTTTTAACAAAAAATATAGGAATCAACTTTAGTGCAATGCACAAATATCTTACAATTAATCGCTAAAACCATTGCAAGAAAGCATCCTGCAAGGATACAACACATAATAGTATTAGAATCTCTCACCTTTTGCCATCATAAGGATTAACCATTCGATACTGCACGTCACCATCGGTTTCAGGCTGAGCAAGTATTTGAAACGTTTTCTTGTTCACTGATAAACCATCACCTGAAATATGCAATTGTACATAATAAAATTGTACTTAACGAAAATCGTGATACGTCTTCTCTTCAGCGCACTGTAGTCTAAAACAACGGAAGCACTGAGCTTATTTTTTACACACAGCAAAAACACTGTAACTTACCAATAATTCCAGTGATATGTACTCCAGCACGCATTTCCAACATCATCATTCCTTCCAAAATTGTAAAGTGCAAGTCTTGCGTGGTAAGGGTGGCAGTTGGAAAGTAGGCAACAAGCATATCCAGTTTGTTGTTGGTGATTCCTGTATTATAGGAAGCAGAGCGTGTTATTGCAAAATTGAAAATTATAATTTGAAAAATACCCCTTAAGTATTGCAAAATCGCTATGTCATCACAAAAATTGTACATTATAATTTTTAAAAATCTCAAGGCTTAAAAACTTTCAATAATATACCAGCGAAAACTACTGCCTAATTTATAATGAAGGTTAGTCAGCACTATTGGTATAATTTTACCACGGATTGTATTATTACATTCCACTGTTAAGCCTTCACTTCATTCCATTCCATTGTTTAGTCAGCACAAAACGAAAAACATTTCGACAATAAAATTGTATTACCTCTTAAATAAAATGCCAGCACATGGCTTGCGATTAATGATGCTTGTTTATTCAAACCAGTCAGAGAATCGTTGCCATAATCCACGTATCCAACTAAATCGCCAGTGTTTTTTCGATAAACTAAACACTCTGCAAAAGAGGAAAAAATTGCAAAAAAATGAATTGTTCTGATGAGTCTGTGCTGTGAGTCTTTTCTAATTGAAAAAAACAGAAATTAGTCATAGAAAACGCTCCATAGCAATAATCAGCATCCGACAGATCATCAAACCAGAAGGATGCTAAATTCACATACAAAACATTATGTGTACCCCGAATTTTCATTTCGTCAATGACAAGTAATGCCATTTTCTTGTGAGTGCAGTCCACTCCATCGATAATGACTCTTAGCTGGTCCATGGCATGATGTTGAAAACCAACACACGATGTATCCTTGTGCTTTTCTTTGTCAAGGGTTTGCCTTGAAGGTAGAGCCAAGATATTGGTTTCTCGCAAAAGTCTATATGCTGCCGGACTTTTATTGTACAGCTTCATGCAAAATCTGAAAAAAAGCAATGATCAAAATATAATGTCGTGACTTTTATTTCGGCACTATGAAAAACACAGTGAAAGGAAAAACAATAAGTAATCTTTGTATGTGCTAGACAAAGGAAGAAGCAAAAAAACGGTTAACGTTATGACATGCACGGTCATTTGAAAAATCAGAAGATTATTTAAGTTAAACTGATTAAGACGGAAACCCTAGAGGGCTAACCCACAAGACTAGCGCTGTTATGAACCTGGTCAAACCTGGAAAGCTTGACAGGTAAACAAAACTACCACAAGAAATTCTATCTCTAACCGAGTAACTCAGACCCTTTCAGTGAGCATGCAATGATCAAGAGGGCAAGAATTAAAGTTAGATATATTAAAGAAATTAAAATAATACACAGTGATTAATGAAAGAAAATATCATAAGTAATTTTAAATTTTTACCACCTTGAAACCAACAATTATCGAACAAACTATGCCTATATTGGCCAGATAGCCGAGCGGTAACGTGTTCGACTCTGGAGCGGAAGGTCTGGGATTCAATCCCTGGGTCGGTCAAATTCGACACAAAGTTGCCAATGGCTCGCCACCGTTGCAACTTTTCTTCGAAAAGAGCTGCGTTGCCCAGGCGCAATGTCGTGGCGATGGGCTCAGTAAATTCTTTCCACACTTCCCCGTAAAACAGCGAGTATAATAAAAATTTGATTTTTGAAACTACGCCTATAGTCTAGAAAGGGAACTGCTGCTGTAAATATATGAAGCAGTGAAGTTGTAACAATATTGCAATTAGTTTACAAAAAAAGCTTTACCGAATGATAGTTGCTGGGTATCGATGGTTGTTTTTTGGTAAGTGTTGAAGCTTTAATTGGCGTGTCCACCATTCCTTTAAAAAATGCTTATTTTCATCAGAACAATGGTCCAATACATGCTGAATGAAGTCTCTGGTGAACTGGTTTGTTTCCACCGATGCTCCGTACTGCTTTTCCAAATCTTTAATTCTGTCAAAACAGAACTGTGAGGCTTAGTACTAGCTGTATAATGCATTAAAACAGCGTAACAAAACAACAACAATCAGGTCAATTAACTCAATAGTACTGGTACATCATAACCAAAATGTTTTTTTTATTTGAAGTGTGTAATCTCTTTTATAAACATTTACAATTGCGTATTAAATGTAAATCTGTATTTCATTCATGATTTGAGAAGCTGCGATCGCCTCGCGTTAGGGTGTTTGCACGATTGCTTGTACCTAGGTTTGAACAGCAGGACTGTCTGGTAAGTATGTATAAATTAATTCAGACTGTCTGGTAAGGACCCGCTCATAAACTTATTTGTTCTTTCTTGCATCGAAAACAATACGTTTTGGTTGACGGTATACAATCTGAAATTGAATCTATAACTTATGGTGTAGCTCTAGGGTCAATACTTGGTCCACTTCTTTTTCTACTGTACATCAATGATCTAAACAATTCCGTCAATTGTCTTCCTCGATTGTTTGCTGACGATACTTGCCTCATAATAGATAGCCCAAATCTAGCATCATTAGAAACTGAAATGAATAAGGATTTAACAAACGTTTACAATTGGTCCATTGCTAACAAATTAAGTCTAAACCCATCAAAATCAAACCATCTTATTATTTCCCCCAAACAAAATATACTAAGTCCCCATGTCACCTTCATTGTTAATAACTTACCAATATTATCGTGCGATAAAGCAAAATATTTGGGAGTTTTTATTGATTCACGGTTAAACTTCCATTCCCACATTAAAAGTGTCGAAAATAAGGTTGCTAGGTCGGTGGGCATTCTTTCAAAATTGAAACATTTTCTTCCTTCTAATTCACATCTCAAACTATACTATGCTTTCATTCATCCTCATTTGTTGTATGGTTTATCCATTTGGGGTTGTACCCACAAATCCTACCTATCAAAATTACAGACACTTCAAAACAAAGCTGTAAAAATTATCGGCGGCGGCAAATATATGGACCATGCTACACCATTTTACTCTAAACTAAAAATCCTAAAAATTCCTGAATTGTATAAGCATGAAGTTGCAAAACTGGTATTTCACCATTATCATCAACGTCTCCCACCTTTACTGTCAAACCTTTACATTAAAACTAACCACGTTTCTCAAAAGTGTACACGTTCATCAAGCACTGCCAACAAACCTACCTTATACATTCCTCTTTACAAAACAACCAGACTTCAAAAAAGCATCAGGTACCAAGGTGTTAAAATATGGAACAAAATTCCAACAAGCATTAAAACCAAACAATCTTTTAAAAGCTTTAAAGTATCATACAAAAATTATCTATTGAATATGTACTAGTATGTATTACAGAAACTTTAATATACAGCATAAAACATTGGCATTGCAATTTGGGTGAAATTCGTCACTTGCTTCATGACAACGATATGTTTTTGATTTACTTATATCATTTCAACTGGTAATCGGGGTGGCTGCAGACTTTGAAGACCGAGAGGTCAACTCGCAGTCTCCCTTGCCAAATTAATTCTTTAACTTTAATCGTTTGTTTATATTATGTGAATTTTGTGGCAAAAATAAATGAACTTGTATGTAAATGCCACAGACTTGCGTCGCTGCTTCACATCATTAAATGTAACCTGAAATAAAATACATGCCCAGTGAAGACAGAAATAGCATTTTTGTACCAGCCACTATATCAATCAATACTGGTAATCTTGCATGCTGGTAAATTATGTTTAGCTCATTATGAGCTTGTCTTTCACAACTTCAAGCATTCTTTGAAAACCAAATAAAGTAAAATTACTGGCCATTGGATAAAAAAAAAGAAACAGAATTCACAGATATACTCACATCAGTTGTTTTCTTGCCACAAGAGAACACAAGCGCTGTTTTGACAATGACAATAAGTTCTTTAACTTTTTGCTTGGTGATTAATGGACCAACAAACCAGCATTTTCCTTCGATCGAGCATCATTGTACTTTTCTTGTAAATGTTCCATCTTGCATGGACCACATTCACTGCTGCTTTCTTGAGTAACTCCAACAAGGCATTTCTTGCTAATATACCGACAACTGCAATGAGAATGAGTATGCAATTTTTAGTTGCCTACCAGTACAAACTGTACATACTCACTTTAGCATGAATATTTCTGCTGCCTACAAACTAAAAAAGACTGAAGGTTTGCTTAGTGTAAACCTGACACTAACCTTTTAGCAAAAATATTAAGGCTCAGCATGTTAAAAAATAGTAAGTGCAAAACACTTAAATACAGATATATCGATACCATTTATCTACTCATCAAAAAAGAGCTGTAAGAAAGCATCAGCACAACCAAAAAAAACAACAAAAAACTATAAACCAGTGACCAGTGTTCCCTCTAAGAATTAGACAGCTGCAAAATTGTTCAAATAAACATTTTTGTAAAAATTTGTCCAAACGTTTTTACCACTTCAGACAAATTTTGCTCAAACTTTTGCTTTGATAACGGGTTTTTGGAACAATAAACAATCTTTTTTGGACAGAAATTTTAATGGTTTGCAAAAGAATTAACATAATTTGACCATTTTTAGTTTCATAGCTTTACAAAATTTGCCACAAACTTTCTCGAATTTCTCCATTTTTCACCTTAAAGGAAACACTGCCAGTGACACTGAAATTTTTCAAAAAGTGAAATTGGCACTATCAGTGACATACTTGTTTGATGTATGAGCTTCAGGTAGAGTTGACACTGACTTGAACAAAGTAACAGCAATCAAATTGTCGGGCCTTAAAACTCTTTGATATCCTGCGCATAGTTTTAGATTGTCCAAGACCTTTAATGCTTGAAGCAAGCTTCCATTGGCAAGATCAATCTGAGATGTGCACCTAGACGATAAGGGTATTCCAAAAAAGTACACAACAAACGACAAGGGTGCAGTAATAATGAATCTAAATTCATCAACAGTATAGTCTTCTGAAGGCTTGGTCAAATGTATGGTGACTTCTTTGGAAGAGCGACTTGGATGAACAAACCAAAAGTCTGGTAGCTTTGCAGTTGCTGCAGTTTTGTGGTCATCAAAGCTGTAATGTTTGGCAATATCTGTCGCCGTGCTTTAACCTGTTTTGTTGGATGTGATTTTTCTGGCAAGTTTTCAGTTGGCAGTACTCCATGCTTCAACCACGTTCGCTTTGAACCTAATAAGTGTAATATGATATATATTATTATGCTTTAAATTAATTTCATATGGAATTACATTTCGGCATACTCTCTACTGGTCTCAGGAATGAATGAACTAGTACTGGCCAGGTCCATATGACCAGTAGGCCTACTGGTACAAAACACAGTAGAACATTCTGCCGTTAGTGTTAATGACGAATGCCGAAATGAAAGCAGTTTATACGTAATTTATACCTCAACAAAAATTGGCACCAGTGGGTAGATAGATATACGCCATACGGCAGGCTACAGGTTTAACATGCTTTAACATGTTTTGGTGCATGTTTTAATGTTCAACGTTTTGTCGCTTTTCCTTTTTCTGAGCTATGTGTTTGCTACGTTATCTACTTTATTTTGACTTTTATGCCAGAAATAAAAGCCACTACTACTACTACTAGTTTATGAGTAATACCTGAGAAACATAACTTACTGCGATGAATATCTTCATCCTTAAAATGGGCACTGCATATAATTGCTTTTCTTGACTCCACTTTTTCTTTAAAGTGATTGTTGTGAGGGGATCGTAGCTGATACAGGAGTTTTAGCATGTTTTTACACCATTCTTTCGTGTCACAACCTCTGGCTCTCATTCCAGATGGTAAAGCATACAGGAAAATATCTGGTGTTCTTCCTGTATTGTCACAATGAGGCACACAGCAAAAATTTCCATTTCCTAATTTCTTCTTTGGTTTAGAACTATTGCAACTCATAATGTAGTCTACCGTGTGCTCCTTCAATATAGTCACACAGCAGTGTCAGTTGCTGATAGTCACCTGGTCACTTCACTTGTCAGCTTGAACACAGAACTTTGTAGTGTGTGGAGATGTAGGCCTATAGCCTACCAGTACTCTGGTACTGGTACCAGAGACAGTAACTCTGAACTGACAGCTCCTATCTTTGAGGTCTTAGCTACGAAAAGCAGGCACACCGTAACCTACAGGTATGGTGGTACCACCTTTTCTGTTTAGCAATTAGCATTGCCTGCTTGTACTGCTAACCTATATCAGAGTACGCTATATACTTAACAAGCTAAACCTGAAACGTTGTAGCTCTGAATGTCTGAGCTTGCAAGATCGATAGCTTTGAGCATAGCTCTAAAGTACAGGGTAGCTTAGTAGGCCTATCAAAATGGAAAAGGCTATTACCGATATCATAGTTTGCCTCCCTGGCTCCCCACCTCCTCTTTAATGTACAAGCATACACTGCTTTTCTTTGCATTGTACTTAATGTTTGTATTGGTTTTCTCTGCATTTAGGTGTAGAGATCTTGATATTTGAATGGACTGAGCCTATCATTATCATATCAAAAGGGCTATCAAAATGGAAAAACAGCTAGAGCCAGAGGTACGGTCTCAGGCTACCCAACCACTGTCTATATAGGTGTGACTTCTCAGCCTTTCTTCAGTGCTGTAGTAGGTTATTATCTCTGCTCTAAGGCCATTTGCACTTTGTTTCTGAGTATTAGTAGCCAGCCAGTATCAATTTAGGCATTTACTACCGGATGGATCTAAGCATACTGCGGATAGTTGTCTATGAATAACCAAGGATCCTGCAAAGTGCAAAAGAAACTATACTTCTAGCTAAGAAAGTGGAAGTACTGCTAGTGGCGATAGAGGGCACCGCAAAAACGCCGCGCTTGCTATCTTGTTCTTTTTTGCAGGATCTATGGTCTGAGTTAGGTGATTTAAGAGAAATATTCCATTACGTCACCTGTCGCGCTTATATATAAACGATTGCAAAGCTGTTAACCTAAAAAATGAAAGCTGGTGAAACATCAAATCAAACAATGAAGAATAACAACCAAAACCAAAGTGCAAATACACAAGTGTATGATCCAACACCTGAATTTTTGTCGTCCCTTGCAGCAGAAGTAAAAGTTTCAAAAAATGCAGCCAATTTGAAATTGATCAAGAAAAGGAACGAAAGGTCTAGAATTCTCAAGAAGAAAAGAAAGCAGCATGAAAGAATACGAGAAATGATAAAAAAATTGAGGACAACTGAAGCAGAATTGTTTGTGGTTGACGAAACCATTAAAGAACTTGAACAAGAGATGGATGCGGGCTCGAATGATGAATAAAATCAAAGAAAACTACTTGTATTTATTTTATTACCATTTTTATTTAATTTTATTTTATTTTATTACCATAAAAAAACATTTATTACCATTTTCAGTTATTAAATTTTTATAAAATGAAAATGGAATAGAATCGAAACTCGGCAACAATGAACATGCTGGTTGCATGTGATACCCCCTCATTTATGAGGTTAATACTTTCCACGATATTAGTGGAAGGGGGGACCGAGAACCACGATTTAAAAAAAAATTTGAAACACAAGGACGGTTTCAGTGCATTTTATGTCTGGTACATTTTTAGTCATGTGAGTTCACTTTGTTTCCAGTGCATTTTTGAGAGTTATGTGACCTGAACAGTTTTCAACCAAAGGTATCTTAATTTGAGACAGGGCCGGTTACAGTGCAGTCACATGACCTCTGTGCACCGAACACGCCATGTCATATACTACTCATGCCTCGAGTCATCAACCGGCAAGCCAATAGAGCTAATCCACCTGCAACTTCTCCATTGCAGTTTTACAGAAGAGCCGTGTTTTTACCCTTTGTTGACACAGTGCTTGAACAACTGAACCAAAGATTTTCTTTTGATGAAGTTGACTGCATAAAATTACAATATTTGATTCCATCTGTGTGCGTAAAGAATGACATTGCTTTTGAATCTTTAAGAAATGCTGTTCATCTCTATGCCTCTTTTTTGGAAGGCAGCATTGAAACCGTGGAAGCCGAATTTTTGCGATGGCGCGCTTACTGGCTGCGCCGCAGTAGTACTGGTAATTCATTACCTAACAATGCATTGGATGCTCTTTTGTACGCAAAAAAGATGGAAACATACCCATCTCTGGAAGTTCTTTTTTTTTTTTTAATAATAATAATAACAGAAGTTTATTTGTCGCCACTCGCGTCAAAAAACAAACAAAAAACAAAGTCAAGGATTTGACAAGCAAATTAGGTACACGAATGGAAACTGGGAGGCTGCGAAGGGACCTTCTCGGTCCTTCTCGTTTTTTCAGATATTAGCAACACTTCCGGTGACCACAGCCACAAATGAACGCTCTTTCAGTGCTCTGAAATATCTGAAAACTTACCTACGCTCCACGATGAAGGAAATTCGGTTGAATGGACTAGCATTGCTCTATGTTCATCGTGACATCAGCTTGGACTTGGACCAAGTGATCGATGAATTTTCACGCAAAAATCGAAGACTGAATTTCATTTAATTTTTTAAGTTGACATAAAGTGAGCTACAATTAGGAGTGTGGTTAGTTAGTGACAATTCGGCACAGGAAATTCAGCCAAAATACTGTACCAGATGTATATGCGAGTACCGAGTATATACGATTGTTTTCATAACTACCTTATTTTTTGGCTAATACGCCGATTTTCTGGAATAAATTTTTTAACCTTATTTTCTGGGGTCGGCTTATCGGGAGGGTATGACTTCGGACCAGAAAATGACAGAGGTCAAAATTGCAATTGTGTTACTGTTAACGTAGTTGCGTTGAAACTGCATTTTTTCTCAACATAGCGGGAATGTTCAACACACGCTGAATCGTCGCATGTGCATGTGCGCTCACGATAGCGTCTCGCATTGGTATGTGCAATGTGCATGCAACGAGCGCACGAACGTAATACGTACCGTGAAATGGGGTTACTTTGAACAGCGTGGTTACTTTGAACACTTTTACATATTTTGCTTTTTCTTGTTTTACATTCTAGATTATATATTAAAATTGATCAATATCAGCTTCAACCTTTTATTTTACCTTTTTGTGAATCAAAAAAATTGTTTAAGTTATCCTGCATCTGCAACTTGAAGACAAACATTTGAAAAGAAGAACTATTTCAAAAAGTGCATTTTTTGAAGGTAGGTATACTTTTGTTGATAGCTAAAAAAGTGTGAGCAGTAAAACCAATTACGTTTAGTAAATTATAGCTCTACTACCCCTTGTTCAAAATATGTCAATGAAGTTTGGTGGTGGCATTTATATTTATGTAAAAACAAGTTTAATTTAAACTGACCCCCCTGGAGAAAAATTGGGGGTTACTTTGAACTAGTTCAAAGTAACCCCCCATTCAACAGTTTTCTGTAAAGAGTCATTTTTCCAAATAAAGACATGTTTGTTGTATGATACCGACTTGTGTCACTTTAATTAGTCCATGATTTACTAATATTTTGCAAATTATTTCAGAAAAAATATCGCAGTGATCGAGAACTATGCCAAGGGTTCATACCAAAAGACCTGGATCGCGAACTTACAAATCTTACACCCAAGAAAGTTTAAATGAAGCGGTTAAAGATATTCGTGCCAAAAAAATTTCTCTTCGAAAAGCTAGCGCAAAATATAAAATTCCAGTAGGAACTCTAAGCCATCGACTTAATGAAAAACATGGTCAGCGCCCTGGACACCCTTCGGTCTTCAGCCAAGAAGAAGAAGAAGTGTTTGTTTCCCACATCAAAGTCGTTGCAGAATGGGGATTTCCATTTGATGATATGGATATGAGGATGCTTGCCTACAATTACCTCACAGCTCAGGGACGCATTGTCAAGCAATTTAAGAATAATTTTCCATCAAAAGAATGGTCAATGCCATTTATAAAGCGACATAAATCGCAGCTAGTTTCTTGATTGTGCCAAAACATCAAAAGAACCAGGGCAAGTTTGAGTGCAGATGAAGTAGCCTCATATTTTGAGCATTTGAAGACATCCCTTACTGATGGAAATGACTTCATCCCCCCTGACAGAATCTTCAATTATGACGAGACAAATTTGTCCGATGATCCGGGAGTCAAAAAATGCATCTTCAAAAGAGGTATTAAGCACCCCGAAAGAATAAAAAAACAGCTCCAAAACCGCTATATCAGTCATGTATTGTGGCTCCGCTGTGGGGCAAATATTGCCTTGCTATGTCGTCTATAAGGCCAAAAACTTGTGGTCGATGTGGACCGAAGGAGGACCAAAAAACACCCGATTCAACCAAAGCAAAAGTGGATGGTTTGATGCGTGCTGCTTCACTGACTGGTTTGAATCGGTGTTTGTTCCACATGCCAAACGCCTTCCAGGAAGAAAGGCAATTATAGGTGATAACCTAAGCAGCCACTTTACTGACAAGGTCATGAAACTTGCCGCAGAACACAACATTGCATTCTTGTGCTTACCTCCGGCTTCCACACACATGCTCCAACCACTTGATGTGGCATTTTACGGCCCTCTTAAAAAAAGCTGGAGAAAAATCTTAAATGACTGGAGGAGTGGTGGCAAGAAAAATTCAAAGATCTTAACCAAGGAAGCGTTTCCTGCTTTACTAGCTAAGCTACATAATACAATATTGCCAGAAGGCACCTCCTATTCCAAAAACCTGGAGAGTGGTTTTGCGAAGTGTGGAATTCATCCGTTTAATCCTAAAAGTGTCTTGGATCAGCTGCCGCTCTACGTAGAAGTTCAAGAAGCAAGTGAACACATGCATGCCAGTGTTTCGGAAGTAGTTGTGGGAATGCTAAGGGCAGAACAGAACAGAACAGCGTTTATTTACAGCACACAAAACAGTGATAATTCAGGTTAAACAATCATCGTACATTTGTTACTGATATATCAATGTGTGATGTAGGGGTAGGAAGGAACTTGAACGTTATTTAATCTCTACCCCTCCAAAATATTTGAATAAAGGCAAACAAATTTTAAAACATTAACAGCCTTGGCCTATTTTGTTGTTGTATACACATTCAAGTATCAAATCTAATACTTCCGATGAACACTACAATGGCGACAAACTTTCTGATTATTTACAACAGTTCAGACGACAAACATAAAAAGTTAAATTTTGCAATCACAAAGAAAAATGATGATTGATTGATTGATTGGTGCATCTTTATCCTCCTATCACGAGAAAGCGACGGTGCGCTATATTTTGGACGAATCCGCACCCGCTTAGGAGTTGACCATTTTCCAAGCTTTCCGGTTGATGTTTTGACTTCTTCCCACGTAAATTTGCTGCTTGTTCGAAGCCACCAAGCAGAGATAATTATCGTAAAGCGTCTTATCCAAGGACGCAACAACGTGACCAGGGTGCGGGTTGAACTCATGATCCTGCGATCAGAGTCGTCGTAAAAACGACGCCTTTACCCATTCGGCCACGCTGCCGACAATCATTCGGCCACGCTGCCGACAATCTCAATATAATCTTGAGAAAAATAATCTCAACACAATAAAACCTGAAAACTTCGGTTCTGTATACATTGCAAAGCAAGCTTGCAAATAGATTGTTGAATACCGACAAATATTGGCCAGTATCACAAAAGTGAATTTTATATTCTTACACTTGTATATCAAAAGAACGGTATAAAAAGAACGGATATACTACACTTATATCCTTTTTCTTCAGTTGTTTATTTGCAATAAATAATCTAAGACAAGTTTATTAAATTGACGCAAACGCATTTCATTCTTGATAGTTTGAGGCAGCTGATTCCAAAATTTTAATCCGTTTACAAGTAGACCATTAGAGCAGTTTGATGTTAAAACATTTGACACAAAAAAGTTTTTGTTGTGAGCTTGTCTAGTATTATATTTGTGCACTGAATTTACAAGAGACACATTTCCTTCTGAATGATTTGTTATTCTTAAAGTTGTATGAAGCTTATGCATGTATTTTAGCATCTCAAACTTGTATAACTCATTTATTTGTAACACAGCTGCATTTTTATATAGTTTTACTATAGAAGTTCTAAAAGGTAACCCGTTATGCATCGAAGAGCTCGGTTATGAAGTTTGTTTAATCTATCAAGAGTAGATTTGTTGGAATTTCCCCAAAGTACAATACCATATTGCAATTTGCTTTTTATCAGAGCTTGGTAAACCATTTTTAGGATAGATTTAGAAGTGTAGTCTTTTAGTTTATATAAAATGCCAACTGATTTAGAAATAGAGAATGTCAAGGTTTCGATATGAGGTTTCCAGTTCAGCAAACTATCTATCTGGATGCCTAAATATTTCGTAAATGCTTTCTGTGCTAAGCAGATACCACCTACAGACACCATATTTTTTATTGCTAACATCAGTGATGTCCTCAGCACTAACTTGAGAGGAGTGAGAGGAGTTGATGAACCAAGGATGAAGAAGAGACGAAAAAAGTTGAACATCACACCAGGCAAAAGCGTTAGTGCTGAGGACATCACTGATGTTAGCAATTCACCAAAGGTTGCCATTACCCGTGCAGAAAAAGATGTTGCAGATGAAGCGATGAACTTGCAGGATGAAGAAGAAGCGTCTACCAGTACCGAAAGCGTTGAGTCTGCTGAGAATTCTGCTACTGGTACTGGTTTCGATAATTCGGATAACTTAATGGCAAAAGGAGAAAACATTTCTGTTGGAGACTTTGTTACGGTTAAATATGAAGAGCAAAAATTTCCTGGCAAAGTGATCTCGATCGAAAAAGATGGGCCACTTGTATCTGCGCTGACAAAATGCAAAAAAAATGGTTGGAGGTGGCCACAAAAAAAGGACTTTTTCGCTTACAAATGGGAAGATGTAGAAAAAATGAAAGAAAAAGAAATTCCACTCAACAACAGGGGGTTCTACCGGTTTCCTGATCTTGAAGAAGAATGGGGAAAATAGTAAACCAGTGCCATTAACACAGTCCACTGTAATAGCTGACCACCCTGACCTGCAATGATTTTGATCTACTGATTCATTTGATTTTCGTTTTACATACCGGTACTTTTGTGTTTGAATCTATCTTTTTCGTCTGAAAACACTGACATTAATATATTTTTTTATTGTACCGGTACTGTCACACTTCCATTTACTGTATTGTATCTTTTTATGGGCATTCGTTTCATATAAACTTTTTAAAAACTCATTCTGGGGTTCAATGTTGTACTGCAGCCAAATAAACCTGAACAATTATTTAAAAAACGTAAAAACGTTGGTGTTCAAAGTAACCCCGAAAGCGGGGTTACTTTGAACAGCAAGGTTTTAAAAAAAACACAGGAAAATATAATTTCTAATTTGTCATATGCATGCAATATGATTAGTTGCGTCTTCCCCCAAACATACCGCAATTTTGTTAAGATTAGATAAGAGATGAGAAAGCTAGGACATTTTGAAGTTCAAAACTGTTCAAAGTAACCCCATTTCACGGTATTGGATAAAACCATTATCAATGGCACATTTCACTACAACATACTCGAATAAATACGGTAGTCAAACGCATTTTTTCTTCCTCGGCTTACTTGGCGGTAATATGAAAACCTTCATTTTCAAAGCTAAAAACTGGACTCAGCTTATTCGACGAGTCGGCTGATTAGCCGGAAAATATGGTATTAAAATCAATAGACATCGATTTTGTTAATCTGAACATACGTTTCACGCTTAATGTCGAAACTCCTGACCATTAGTCGCAAGTTTAGGTTCGTAAAATAGTTTATTTGAAAAGTTGTGAAAGATAAAATTCAGCCGAAAGTTACTACATGTGTTCCCCAAATGAGTTATTTTGCACCCAATTCTTCAAAAATTGCTAGCTTCTGGGGGCTCCGCCCCCAGACCCCCGTTGCCTCCGGACCACCTGCAAATATTTTTGGGATTCGCCCCTATGGCCCCCCTCCTTTACAAAATCCTGGGTGCGCCACTGGCTGGAAGTATGGACGGATACATTGTGCATGTAATTGCTAGAGAACCAACTTTGAAAGCATAAATGAAAAAGGTTATTATGAAATCACTGTTGAAGATTACTGGGATAGAATCTTGGTTTATAATTTTATATGGGAATGTTATCATGGGCTATTAAAAAATGGTGAAAAAATAAAACACATTAACAAAATACGTTATGACAACAGATTAATGAATTTAAAGCTTCGAAGTTCAAATGAAATTGTTGTAAAAATTTCGACAAACAATAAGATAAGCTACGTTTAACTTGTTATTCAAGCATTTTCTTTGACTTCACTGGGATTCGAATTTTCTCCGACTTCACCGGGATTCGAACCTGGTCTTATGTTTCTTGAATGACGTAATTTCGCGGAACTGGTGCTTCCGCGGCATTCGAGAATGTTTTTTGACTTCACTGGGATTCGAAGCTGTTCATTACTGTAAAAGTAAAGCGACGCCTTTACCCACTCGACCATCGCATCTCGATTGCCTTACTGGAAAAAACGCGTATTTTAACCAAGGTAGTGACTATTTCACCGAAAATTTTCAAGTTAAAGAGAATAAAACGAAAATGAGAAATGTTCATCCGCGCATTTTTCTAACTAAATACGTGATTACGTCACAGACAAGCTTAATAAGCTGTTTGTATGAAAGAGAAAGGACATTTAGACGTTTACGTTGATTGCAGTAAGTTGATTCGAAAAGTGTGGAGCAGCTGAGATAAAATGATTCATGAAAACTATTGGAATGAGAGTGACTCGCAAATAATCGATGAGCACATAGAGTATCATGAAGACATGGTAAATTATCTAAAAGAATTAAAGAAAGATGGACCAACAAACCATCCACCAAAAAAACCTTCAAGCAATTTGCCGATTCCTTTTAAAAAAAAAGAGTTGCATGAATATTTAGTTGAAAATCTTTCCACTGCAGATTTTCAACCAAGGCTTGTAGAACCAGAAGAAAAGACGATCAATTCGTTGACTGAATATCTAACACAATGTGTTTAACATGAAAAGAATGGAAACAAGCAGTCTCTTTGCTTTCATGTTCGATTCGGAAAAGCTTTGAAGATTTTCCAGGGATTATGGCGAGAAGAAAGAGAAGAAGGCTGTATTCACAAAACATGGAAAGCATGGGTGGAAGAAAACATCAATATCAGTGATCGAAGTGTCAGAAAGAAAATAGAAGTTGCTGATTTGATCGGTAATTTACCACGATTTGCTTTTCTGACTCTTTCATTTTCAGAAGTTTGCAACAGAAAAAGTGATATAAAAGCTATGTTGGATGCTTATCCTAACCAGGGTGTCGAACCGAACCTGAACCCGAACCGTAAACCTGAATGAACCGTTTCATTATGGTGAGCCCAAATCGAACCTGAACTAGCAAAATTTTACTTCAGTGAACCTGAACCAAACCTGAACCCTCAAAATTGTGCTCAAGTGAACCCAAACCGAACCTGAACTCCTAACAAAAGTAAAAATATATTTTTCCATATTCGGATGCCGCTGGCGCTGGTACACGCACAATAAGAGCAGCGGTGATCATCATCAGGATCAGCAATTTCTCCTTTTTTTTTTCTGGACGAAACGAGTAACAACAGTTAAATTTTAAGTCAATGAACCCGAACAGTGGTGGTCATTAGCATGGGCAAGCCGGGCGGTTGCCCCTGGCCCCCCCACTTGATTTCATGCGCTACAGGGGCCCCCCCAAAAAAGATACGTAGCGTAACATATGTCCCCCAAATTTTTGTAGCACATTTACGTGTTTCTGCAGAACCTTTATTTGTACCAGCATCAAGGTTGAGAAATCAGGGGCCCTTGTGGAGGGTCCCAGTGGAGGATCCTTTTGGGGGGCCTTTTACAGAAGGCCCTTTTTGGAAGGGCTCTTATTTGTACATTCCTGTACAAATAAGGGCCCCTCTTTGTGGAGGGCTTTTCATGGGAAGCACATACAGAAAGCTCATTTGTGGGGGCCCTGTGAAGAGGGCCCCTTTGTGGGAGCATTATGAAGAGGGCCCATTTGAGATCAAGAGAAAAGGCCCTTTTTGGATAATCTTTTTCCAAAAGCCTCCTTTCGGCTATGGAAGAGACTCGATATGCAGGGTAACTTCTTGAGGATGGCCCCTTTGCAGAGGGCCCTGTTTGGATGGTTTCTTTACAAAGAGCTCCTTAGATTATAGAAGGACCCCATTTTGCAAAGTGCAGCGGTTCAAAAAGAATTAAGCGTCCAGATCGCGGTTAATCCAACTGGCTCGACTGCACAGCCTTGTGAGTTGTTTGATCTGTTGAGTTATAACGCTATTCTGTCGTCTTTACGTCTTGGTTCCTTCTATTCCGTTGCTTGATTGAATGACGTCATCAATTAGAGCAATCGCGAGACTGCGACAAAAGGGCTCTTTACTGGGGGCTTTTTGCAGAGGGCTCTTTGTTGAGGGGTACTTAACAAAGGGTGGCTCATTAATAGCCTGTTTACATGTGCACTTTTGGAAACCAGTTCTTAGTTCTAGTGCCTGAATTTTGCTGAGTCACACACAAAAAAGGTTTTGTGTGTGACTCAGCAAAATTCAGGCACTAGAACTAAGAACTGGTTCCCAAAAGTGCACATGTAAACAGGCTATTTTTTCGGAACCGTTCTTGTTTTAAGAATGCGTGGTGTTTGCGCATTTGAGCACGGGCATGTGGAGGATTCGCACAGACTGTGCGTACATGTTTGAACAAGCTCTTGAAATGTGCTTGTAATCTCCAGCGCAAAAGTGCCAAAAAAAAACTGCTTTTTGAAACCAAGAACTAGTTCCAAAAAAGTGCACATGTAAACAGGCTATATAAGTATCCAAAAACGCCTAGCCCAAAGCATTTGCAGGTTATTGTTGTGAATATCCGTTCACGGACATGGTATAAGCCATAGACCTGTCGAGCAAATGGTCAACAGGTCAAGAAGAAACGGTTTGTCAGTATGGGTAACCACCGAAGTCGTCCCAAAATCCCGCCGTAGTGAGCTTATATCCGAAATTAGGGTTAGGGTTACAGCCTTGCTCAAGGGGTTTAGTTAAGATTGGGGTTAGGGTTAGTGCTGTTTAGGGTGAGGGCAATCATCCTAAGTTCGAGTTAGGATTAGTGCTACCTTGGAATTAGGGTTGGGGTTAGGTGGGTCGACTTGTTCGAAGGACGACTTCGGTGGCATCCGTCAGTATGCAGTATGCTAGCCTTTTGACACAGTGCTTTTGAGTAAAAACATAAATAGTGGGTAACATCACATACTGAAAATAAGTGTAGGTAAGGTACTATAGTTTATAAACAGCCTTGATAATGTTGGTCACATGTGTTCTGTGAGACTAATGCTATGCTGCTAGTTCATAGTGTTTGTTTTATGGTTTTTGGAAATCTACAGATAACTGATAAGACTAACAGCACTGCTATGCGTTTATGTAGAACTACCGCCTACCGGCATTTGTTGTTCCAATGAAAGAAGCTGGCAAGTAACATGATCAATTCTGTTACAAGTAACATTTTAAGACAGTAGGCTATATGGTAGCAACAACTCTGTTGGTAGCCTATGGACACTAGTATACCAATAGGCCGTTAGGCGATTGTTAGACAGACTGATATCTCGGTACTATTAGGGACTTTTCACTTTTTTAGCTAATAGACATTGCATAGGCTAGGCTCTTTTACAGTTCCTGTCAATATCGGTAGTAAAATGTTTGCATAAATAGCCTAGATAAAGAATATTTTGAGTAGCCTATACCAGTCAGCTGGTCAGTACTGATGTACCATAGATAGACTAATGAAGATGTTTTTGGATGGTGGTTTTAATATTTGTACTTGCACCAGTATCCTACCAGTTAGTTTGCTCACATCTGCAGGCATGTAAACTGATGCCTTTGACAAATATAAGCTTTGAAGTTTTATAAAAGCTAGCTGCTAATCTTCTAGTTAAACTAATTATTGTAATACTACAGTAATAGCCTAGCCTATATTAATGTAGCAGATTTTGCAAGTGTATGGTATTGTGTTCAGTGTTGTAAAACGTAGGTCTACTGATTTGCTTAAACCAGTTAATGCATGAGTCAGTATTGGTATGCCTCGATTAAACTCAAAGTGTCAATCCGGTGCATCAAAGAGGAAACAGAGAAAACAGTGGGAAGCAATGCAAGCGTCATTGCAAGGTTCAATGTCTAAGTATTTGAAAAGAACTTCTGATTGTGGTATCAGTGCCAGCAGTATGCCCACAAGTAGTACCGGTAACACGGCTACTCAAGATGAAAGTGCAGGAACAGTACAAGATGAAAGCGATACGGATCAAGGTAGTGAACAAGAGTCTAATCTAAATAAGGAATGTGAAGAACAAGATGTTTTGGATGAAAACCAAGAGTTTGGAGACCAAGAAGAGTTCGAGGAAAATCAAGAATATGAAGAACAAGAACAGTGAAAGGATATTCAAGACCTTAAGGAACCTGAACAAGAACTTGAAGAAGAGTTGGATAGAAATCAAGAATATGAAGAACAGGAAGAATGGAATAATAGTCAAGATATGGAGGAACTGGAACAAGAACTTGAAGAAGAGATGGATGGAGATCAAGAGCAGTGGGATCAAAATGAAAAACAGCAACCAGATCAACGTAATATGAACATTGATGAAGCTAATGTTGGTGAAATAATTAATGTTGTGCTAACGGAATCTTTCGCTGTGCCAGAAGAAGAAATATTGGTAGTAACAAATGTTACTGGTAATGATTCCACTACAAATAGTGAAGAAGTTAGACTTCCAAGCAGATTGCAAGATATCGGAAATTGGCCTGCCAACCTATCTGCTTGTGATCGAAAGCAGATAATAATTCATGGTCCAGTTACCATGAGTGATGATTTTCAATATCCTACAGATGCTACTCGGCGAAAATTCAGTAAAAGATTTTTCTATCGCCAAATGAATAATGGTGAAACGTTCAGAAGTTGGCTTGTTTATTCTGCAGCTAAAGATGCGTTATTCTGCTTTTGTTGTAAGCTTTTTTCCACCACTCAAAGTGTAAGCAGTTTAGCAACAGATGGTTGCTCTGATTGGAAGCATATTGGACACGTACTGAGTGAACATGAATCATCAAAAAACCATTTGTCGTGTCAGCATTTATTGTCTCAAGTGTGGAAACAGTACAACGCGGAACGAGACATTTCTCATGTGATAGTGCAGGGACACCAGCTCAAAGTGACTTACTGGCGGAATTTATTGAGACGATTGCTGAAGATTATACAGTTTCTTGCTGAGCATAACATATCCTTACGAGGAACCGGTGGTCATGAAAAGATTGGAGATCCAAAGAACGGACCTTTTTGGGGGTTGGTGGAATTAATTGCAGAATTTGATCCTGTTTTATCAGAGCATATTCGAAAAATTAATTGTCAACAGCTTTATCATCATTATCTTGGGAAGCATATCCAAAATGAGTTAATTGAACTAGTTGGCAATAGGATCTTAAGTACAATTTTGCATGCAGCAAATCGCGATAAATATTATTCAATAATATTGGACTGCACGCCTGATATCAGTCACACAGAACAAATGTCCTTGGTCATTAGGTATGTTGATATTGAAGCTGCAAATGTTAAAATTGAAGAACACTTCCTGTGTTTCATTGAAGTGAGTAGCACTACTAGTGAAAATTTGTGCAACATAATTGTACAAAAACTTGAAGAAGTTGGATTACCATTAATGAATTGCAGAGGCCAAGCGTACGACAATGGTGCAAATATGTCTGGCAAAAAAAGTGGGCTGCAAAAAAGAATTCTTGACTTGAATCCCCAAGCTTTCTTTTTACCTTGCGCTAGCCATACACTAAATCTGGTTTTGTGTGACTCTGCCAAAAGTTGCATTGAATTTTTCACTTTTTTTGGGAATATACAAAAAATTTATGCAATTTTATCTTCTTCCACTAAACGCTGGAATATCTTGAAAAAGAATTGTAAGAAGGTTGTCAAGCACCCCTCTGACACTAGATGGGAAAGCAAAATATCTAGTGTCGAGGCAATAAAGATGGAGTTTCTTGGCATAGTTTACTCGCTTGAGGAAGTCTTTGGTGAAGCTACTGGAAATGCAACTTCTTGTGCAGAGATACAGGGCATCTTGACTGCAATGCAGACATTTGAGTTTGCACTATGTACTGAAATATGGTTTGAAGTTCTATCTCAAGCCAATATTGTCAGTAAGTACCTGCAAAAAGTTGATATTGATTTGACAACAGCAGTTGCCCTAATTGATGGTTTTTTGGAATGGCTGCGTAATTTTCGCAAAAATGGTTTCCAGCATTGTTTAGATAATGCTAAAGATGTTGTGCGTCAATGCAATGAAGATCAGCGTGACATTCCTGTTGGATTTAAATCATCACGAAGAAGACGTCGCAAAACCGCATTTGATGAAGCACCTGATGAACAATTTGATGACCCTCAGAAGCAATTTGAAGCAGAAGTTTTCAATGTTATGATTGATACTTTTGTTAGTCAAGTAAAGGAGCGTTTTACTCAGACTAAAAACTATTTTCAAAAATTTGGTGTTTTGCTAAGTCTTTCCGATCTGTCACCTGAAACCTTAAATGAACCCGAATTGTTGGAGAACTGCAATGCTTTAGCTGAAAATCTTGGTAATGATATTAGTGGCCACCAACTGAAAATAGAAATTGTTAGTTTTTTAAATCTACCAGTATTCAAAGGAGAACAATGTGGTCCTATGGACTACTTGAAATACATTGTTGAACACCACCTTGTTGATTGCTATACAAATTTGTATGTTGCTTTCCGAATTGTTTTAACCATGCCCATGTCAGTTGCAAGTGCTGAAAGAAGTTTCTCAAAATTGAAACTAATCAAAACATATCTTCGATCTACAATGAGCCAAGATAGATTAAATGGATTAGCAATTATGTCCATTGAGAGAGTAATCGGTAGAACTTTAAACTATGATCAACTAATCGATGATTTTGCTGATGTTAAGGCTAGAAAAAGACCACTAAAATAACTTTTCTTGCTATAGGGCAGATTTTATGCTTGACTACGTTTCACTAAGTTAAGAGAGACTGAATTCCAGTACTAATTGGTAATTTGATAATAGCCTAATCAAAAATTTAGAAATTTGCTGACGTGGAATTCGTGACTGTGATTTTGCATTTTGATAACCCCTACGAAAATGGTGAGCAAGAAGCCTATTGAAGCAACAGATTACATATTTCAAAGTTTACAGTTTGCATCAGACATGAGTGAGCAATTGGCAATGAAAAACTTTCGTTATAAAATGTAAATATATGATTAAAATTTTCAAAAGCTATTTAGAACCAATATATTCTTATTAAACAAATACAGTACGAATTTACCTAAGAAACTATATTTGTCACAATTTGAGTTAAAAACGTTTGCTTTGAAAGATTTGTATGCTTATTGCTTTATTGTATGCTTAAAAGATTTGTATGCTTATTACTTTATTGGCTCAGGAGTCAGGCCTGTTGCTTAATTATAGTACCGGTACCAATTAACATTCCCGACCTATATTGTTTGGAAATCCTTTCACATCATTACAGCTGAGTATAAGGGAGCCTACCAGTATGTTTATATGTTTAGAGTTTTCTTGTACAAGAAGTTTAGTACAGTCTTGCAATTTACATCTGTGAAGAACTTATAAAAGCAACAAAATTGGCTATCGTTATGGTGGTGCTGCTCTCTATAAGGATATTTATATAGCTGCTGCATATTTATAAAGCTACATTTAGAAGTGGCTGCAGGTATCTAGAGTGTTTAACAGATATTATCCTCTTAATAGATAACTGCATTTTAGAACTTTTTTGTTGGTGCTGTAGAACATATGACATAGGCCTAGATTTTTTGAGCTTTAGTAATTTGTCCAATGTTCAGTGTTGTATCTAAAGTTGCACTTTTTCCAGTGTTCCCTACTGTCGATTTTAACTTTTTATTTTTTAGTTTCAGTCGTAGTTACTAGTATACACCTTTTTTACCTTATTTTTAGTTTCTTGTAAGAGCTGTTTTTTTTGGTTTCTCTGTTGGAAACCACAATAAAATGTACTATGTCAAAAGCATTTAAATTTCATATGTTCAGTATGTTAACCCACTAATACTAGTATAAATCTAATCTAGTGTAGACTCTAGTACAGTCTACTGCTGACTGTACTTTGTATTTGCTACGGGTAGGTATGAAATAATAATTTTAGCTTATCTTTCGAGAAAAGCTACTACCGGTATTGCTAGCCGAGATGCCAAATGGGATTTAGGGTGCAGTGAAGTAAGTTCGTGGTTAGCTCTAATTCATGATGTGCTAGATCGCGTAGTAGTCACTTTTGTCTAATTTTTGCACATTGCACTATTTTAGTTTTTATTCTGTATAGTAGGAACCAGTAGTATTCATTATGCTCCACCCCCTTAGTTTGAGTGTTTATTAAGATTAAAATGTTCAGTGTTCATGTATTAAGTCTTCAAGTGCTTTTCTTTTCTGCTTTTTAAGTTGCAAGCCAGGCAATTAGTGCTGAGGTTTTAAAGTGTTATTACTACGCAGTGCTGTAACTTCAAGATTTGTATTTAGCTTTTGCATGTCACCCAGTTTGAGTGTCTATTGAATGTTGGCTGTCGTCATGTTGAGACATGACATTACAGTACGTCTACATTTTGTACAGTAAAATAAAGTGCTTATACTGCTTACCACTTCAAAGTTCCCAATAAAAATGCCTAGTTTTATGGTACTGAGCATGTATGGGTAGGCCTAATAAGTAATGTGCTGTGACACTGTTTTTAGTCTTGAATGCCTGTATGCCACTATTGTTGGTAGCTTAGCCAAAGTCTTGTTGTACAAGCTACCATATCGTAGGTCTACTAAGTTTTATGTGCTGACTGCTATGCTAAACCACAAATATTTTTTTTATTCAGATTTAAGTATAAGAAAGAATAGACTGTATGTGCATAACACATAAGAACTTTGTGCTGTTCTATAATTTGTGATGAATCAATTTGGTGCATCTATGCTTGATAGTACACCGAAACCACAAAAATCTGAAATTTCAAGAGTTGGAAGTTCATCATAAATTGAACTCATTAGTGTTGTGACACTGCTTGGTATGTCAGGTATCTGCCATGGTTATTTGGTTCAGTGAGTATGAACAGTTGACTAATATTCTCTTCACTTTCACTTTTTCAGATCCTAATCAGCTAGTTGTGAGAGTTCTTAGTTGTGCTCGTCCTCAGGTTTACTAAAACTAATGGTAGGCTACATGCGTACATCGGTTAAGTAAGAAACTTTTGGGGGGGAACGGGCTCGTGCTAAGTACCAACCCAGCAGCGCTGATCCTAAACAATCTCAGTAGCATTAGGTGTTACATAAGGGGGGCCCATTTTTGTCTCCTTGCCCGGGGCCCCCCCAAGTCAATGACCACCACTGAACCCGAACCGAACCTGAACCAGTAATATTTTACTTGAGTGAACCTGAACCAAACCTGAACCTCGAAAATGGTGCTCAAGTGAACCCGAACCAAACCTGAACCGCTAAAATATTTTGAGCAGGAGCTAAACCTGAACCCGAACCGTTATTTGAAACGGTTCGACACCCTGATCCTAACATTCGAGAATACTGGTCAAAGACACCACAATTGAGTTTATTAACTGATAAACAAACTAAAAGTGATTATTGAAATGAATAAAATGCTAAAGCAGTTTAATAGCAGTGTTTGTTGACAGCCAGGCAGCTTCGCAAGAAAAGCGGCTCGCAAGAAAACTGTTTGTTTTACAAAATCGTTTTTCAATTAAGCGCGCGACAGTTTTGAGTTCATGACCTTCGAGAAAACCGATTGCCCTACGTCACAGCATGTCACGCCTTGTATAAACAATCGCAAATCCGTAGGATATCAAACAATGTGTGATAAAAATTAAAGTAGGCAGCTTCAACAAAAGATTGAAGCTGGTTCTGATAACGACAAATAAAATCGAAACTGAGCACATGTTGGTTACATGTGACAAGCGCTCAATTGCGAGTTTAATACCTCCTACTAACATCGGGAGGGGGGACTGAGAACCACGATTTTAAAAAAAATTTGAAACACAAGGACGGTTTCAGTGCATTTTGAGTCATGTGAGTTCATTTTTGTTTCCAGTGCATTTTTGAGATTCAGGTGACCTGCTTTGCACTGAACGACTTTTATTGAGACAGGGCCGACTACAGTGCAGTCACGTGACCTCTATCTTAATTGAGACACAAGGACGGTTACAGTGCAGTCACGTGACCTCTGTGCACCGAACATGCCATATACATAACTACTTACCATTATACATACCTTCCCACAGACTGAAAAATAATGATTAATTTTGTTAATCGTTTATTTGATTTTTCAATTGTTGCGTCATATTTCTATTGTCTACAAATTGGTTCGCATCAGCTTGCCTTGCCGTTTGAAAGCGTCTGTCTCGCTGTTTTAGTCACTGATAAAAGGACTTTGTTCTAAATATTGACTTGAATCATTAAGATATTGCATTGTTTAGTGTTAGTTACAACACTTACTTATTGGTTGTGTTTTCACTGAATATGCCCTACCTGTTCCAGCCTTTACATGCCTTGCAGTACGGCTTACAAATTGCGAACGTGATCCTGGAAATGGCACGGTTATGAGGTAGGTAAATAATGGAACCGCTCGCGCTTGGCGGTTTGGTGCTGATGATGGGCTTTGCGATTTCAACCGGTTGGTTTATTTGTGTTTGGCTGGTTTAGTTGATCCATTTGTCCAGTGTCAATGTTAAATTTTCTATATCAATTGTTGGTTTTTGGGGTTTCCAGAATTGCATCGAAACTTGATCACGGTTAACAGTTACAGTGTTTTGGTTTATGCCAATCAAAATTCCATTTGTTTTTCTTACAAGGTCAAATAAATAGGTAGTTGTTCAATTTAAGATTGCTGTTGCTGCTTTTTGCAACTCAAAAAGCGTAACAGATCTCTCAAATGCCATTTTGAATTCGTCAGCTAAATCCCGGCCATTCTCTGGTTTGATCGACTTGGACTATTCTTGTATATTAAAAATTCTACTCTACTCAAGTTTAATTTCGTGACAATAACCATAGTAGTTATTCATGCGAGTTTAACATCCAATGAGGACCTTCTTACAGGGAAATTTTGTGGGAAATGAGGTCTCAATTTGCAAAGATTTAGAAGGTGATATTTTTTGAGGTATAAAAAGGCCTATAGTCCTTCAATTACCTTTTAAAATGCTATTTTGAAGTTTATTGAGGGTGCCTAGGGATAAATTTGTAAGGAAGGACGCAATTTCAAACGGAGTGTGAAAATAATCGAAATAATCCCTCGAGTGATATGAGTTAGGTGTAGTGATGTTGACAGTTAGATGTGATATGACGGTTAGATGTAGTACTTCTAAGGCCATCTTCGAAATGTCAGGGTAGGTTTGTGTCATTTCAATCCAAAAGTAACTGCAAGACTTCTCATTAAATAAGTTTCTCGCATTTCCATCATTCACTAAATCAATAAACTGCTCTTGAAGTAAATTATCCTGTGAAAACAGATCTCCAACACTTGTTCCAAAAGGGTTGTTTACAAAACGATAATACTTTTGAAAATCTTCCAAGTCTAGGGAAGTAGTGCTGAATTTAATTTCTTCACCAAGAATGGAAATGTGTCGTTTCATCAGCTCGACAACACATTCAGTGACGTCAAGTTTATTTTCATCAAAAAAAGAATTGAGATGCGGAAAGGGAGCAAAGTGTTGTTTTGCAATTTGGAATTATCAGAGCTCCACATACTTTTGGATATATTATTTACTAATTTATAGATTCTGCAAACTTTTTCAAGGAGAATGAACAATTTATTAGATTGAATTCACGCATTACAGTAACTTTCCCTATGAAGCCAACTCTGCTACAGCCATCCACCAGGTATTTACTTTAAAACCATCTGCAAAACAAGCAATCTTCTTTGCTATTAAGCATTTTCCTTCACTTGCAGACTTCACGCTAAACAGAGCCATTGCTTAAATGAAATCATAGATCTAATTGTGTTATCATAGATGTGTATGTAGCCTGCAAGGTTTCATATCAAAGTATGTTTGTTAAGTTTGGTTTGGAAAGATAAGTAGTCTGAAAATCCTATTTTTTTTTATACAACTTTTTTTCTTCAAGATCATCGTTTTGATTTTTTTGGAATGTGCTTTGCGGTCCCAGAAAATTGTTTTGCGGACCCCAGTTTGAGAACCACTAAACTAGCCAAATTACAACCGCTATCTAAAGTAATGAAGTAGTACCGTTATCTTTCAAATATAACCTTTTGCAGTTTACTACACATTACGAAGGGTGACACCACGAAATTCAGTATAAATACATTTCATAAATTGATTAGAAACCTAAGTTTTTACCCATTGTGTAATTATTCGTTCTTCAGATTTCTTTTTAACAGAACAAACATCAATCCATGAGTACCACAAGACAATTTTTAAACATAAGTATTTAAACGCACTTGCAGAATTTGCAAAGGCAAGGATTCGAACCGCTACCCTTGCGAGTTTGATTCCCTACCGCTGTGCCATCAAGTGCTATTCGTTCTTTGGATATTTTCCGAGAATTAAGCAGTGGAATTTTCACCATTTATTGATCAAATATCACAACTAATGCCATAATTAACTCTTTAAAAGAAGGAGGTTACATGCATGTTTCATGGTTTTAAATAGTTTTTAAACTGGAAATCACCATCTGGTGGCAGCTACATGGTTTGAATTGAGCAAAACCAGCAGTAACTCTGGAGGACCAGATTTTATCTTTTTTTTGAGAGATGAAAATACTTTGGGGGCATCCTATAAAAATGTGTGCAATGACACAACTGCTTATAATCGCATTCAGCGACAAAAAAAAAAGAAAGAAAAATGGGCAAAAGGGCATAAAAAATAAATATTAACGAATATTTTTGAAGTTTGATATTTATCATCTGCTGATTAAACTACATGCACTAGCACCTCGAAGAAGTTTAAAAAAGCAGAAAGGTTCTTTGAGCCCGGTAATCTTGCAAGCCAATTAATCCACAATTTTCCGAGTTTTATTCTTTACTTACTATGTTGCAATATCGGATGGACTTCCTAGAGCACCATTAGAAAATTAGTATTTGTAACTGTCACACCCAACGACAAAACGCCGCTTAGGCCGACAAACTAAGAGATTAGCGATTTTATAGAAGAGAGTTACTTATTTTGCTCTTAAGGCATGAAAAGTGAAGCACAGTAGTTTCGTGTTTTGAAAAGGCACAGGCTTTCAAAATAATTTAGAAAACACAGTGTTGTAGGGGCTAAAAGCCCTATAAAAATATAGCACAAGAAACTATAAAAATAACAAAAGAACCACAAGCATCAAACAAGCTTACAAACCATTAAATTAACACAAAGAATGCGAAAATGATACAAATTAATCAAATCGGGTAGCAGAATTACTTTGAGGACTGCAGACAAAATCAATCGGGTTTCTAAAATTAGTGCAATCCAAAACAGATTGTAATTTCGTTATCCATTCATTTTGACTCTACTCTTTAATAATAAATATTCTGCAGTACGTACTTCCAATACATCGTCGGTTCCCCGACCTTAGCGCAACGATAACCATTTTAGTGGCAACAATGACATTAGTGCGGTCTGTGCCATCAGAATGCATCGCTCATTACAGCTACACTGTAGAACTACCGTTGCAGTAATCAGCGATGCGTTAAGATGGCAGAGACGGTGTCAGATTTGTCAGTGTTCTCCGTTAAAATCGGGGGATAAGAGGTACTTCTGGAACAATTGAGTCAAGAAGAGTAGACTTTAACCCAATGTTCTAATAGCATTGCGCTAATTTTAGGAAAGCCAGTCGATTTTTGCTCAAAGTTCTCCCTTATCTAAAACTACAATGCTTGTCTTCATACATATTTGAATGCACCAATCAAGTTCTTTAAATAAATTTTAGTCTCAGATATTTTAAAAGCTATGAAAAAAGGGACAAAAACTGATGCTCCAAAAATATAACTCTAAATGCAGGGATGTTGTTCGACTAAAAGATGCACCGCGTTGCTTAACGACAGTCCTTTGTCACAAAAATGTCGTTGAAATTGTTACTGCGCGGTAAAAAAAATATGCAAAAAAATCTTAATAGTGTAATTGAGTTTGTTTTACCAAGTGCCAATGGCTCTTAACAATGTCAAGAAGCCAAAAATTTTCATGCGTTACCGGTACCATGTTTCACGAAGTGGCGTTGAATAAAGATTGGAAAGCACTTGAATCATTGTCTCGCCTCGGGATGGTTGGTGGGACGAGAGTGCCCATCACGTGACGAGCATAGTCAGAATTCAGAATGCCAGCTTCACGCATGGCTGCTTCTGCTCGAACACGAACGTCCTTTGCAATCTAAAAAATATTTTTATTTTCAACGGATTTTTGTTTGACATGCGTTCTATAAAGGGGCGCACCCAGAAATTTTTAAAGGAGGAGGTTCAATTTTTCAAAAAGCAACCAGACCCACTTGTAGTTAATTTATTTCAACCTTTAATGAAAATGCACAGTATTATAGTCCAACAGGGTATCGCAATAATAGTTGTATTTTGTTACAACATTTGTTTACTCAAAAACCCTGTAATAACGATTTCGAAAGTTGTTGGTTGGGAAGATTGTGTGCAAGAGAACAAGCTACCACTAGTTCTACAATTTTTTTCGCAAAAAAAAAACAGCCATTGTAACGCCATTTGGATGACATTTCAAACGTTTTTGATATTTTGAACATGATGACATGTATGGGGGCCTGGAGGCGAAGACCCCAGCCGCTGGGCAATTCTTGCAATTTTTTCGGAAAAAAACAGCCATTTTAACGCCATTTGGTGACATTTTGAACGTTTTTGGACCAATTAGAAAATATGCTAAATTACTAAGATTTAGAAGAGTTTGTAAGAATTTGTTTTTGCTCAGTCCAATCAGCCCCTGCACACTTAAATGTTGAAAGATCGCATATTTGGTTTAAATCTTCTAAGGAAATACGTTTTTAAATTCAAAAATTTGTTTGTGGTACAGAGGTACAAATCTTTTAATAGCGTCGGAGCTATCATTTCCACTCTCTGAGAAATGGGTAGCCTTGAAAAAGACCGTTTTAGATTAGAGGTTTTCGTCAAGCTCTCTTCACGAATCTACGCTGGAATGAAGAAAAGCTAAAACGCGGGCGTATAAGCTTATATAAAGGTTGATTACATTGAAATAGACAATGCGTTGTTATTATGATGTACGATGCAGCAAAAATCATCCAAAATACTATAAAGTTAATGCAAAAAACAAAAGAAAAAAGCATTTGGAAATGATAGCTCCGTCGCTATTAAAAGCTGATTTTAAATTCCTGAATACGTTTGCAGATTAAAAACCTCGACGTTTGAATGTAATTTTCTCGCGAGTTTCGTCTTCAAACAGCAGATTTCTTGCTTTTTTTTTTTTTTGCAAAAGTGCATTTGGCTTAGTAGTTTTTTTTACACAAGGGGGACTTTTTTCAATAAACGGTCAACTGCCTCTTTTAAGTGCCAAACTCTGTTCTGCTCAGAAGTTTATGATCGGGAATAATATATCCATTATTCAATATCTATGGATACATCAAATACACATAGTTACGCAATGTTTCTGTCAGCAATATTGTAGATGAAACAAATGCAAAAATCTCAATTGCTTTGTAAATATCGAGCATGATCAAATTACGGCCCTAAAACATCTTAAGGGATAACCAACGACTAAAGTGATTATTTAGTTCGAAGTAAATATAACAAAGTTTTACAAACTGCGTTATATCAGCAAAATTATGTTGCTTTTTGAGTACCAAACGGGGGGGTTTCGACCCCCGAAACCCGCTTCCCCCCCCCCCCACCGGGTGCGCCACTGGTTCTATCTGCTTCGTTTGATTCGCTTTCATTTAAAATACATGAGATGGCAATACTCTACCTTCAATCAGAATTTATCTCCGTGACTTCACCATCAATTCAGGGATTTTTTGGGCACCGTCTTTGCTTATATAAATTGCTTCAACCAAAAATATATTCTTGGATAACATTAGAAGCAAAAATAATAATTAGTTAAAAACTAGTATTCCTCAAAATACGAGATTATAAATACAACTTGCAGTGCAATTTCAAATAGAACATAAATAATCCAATTTTGCTAAAATTTGTTCAAGGGCCTACACTACACTAAACCGAAATGTTCCTATACCGCATTAGAGATGACCGAGATTCTTGATCTAATTAAAAAGCTGACTGTTGCTGAGGTTTCTATCAATCCAATGACACTCGTAATTTCTACCTAACGGTAGGGATGTTCATTTCAGAATCTCAAATCCACTGCAACCGGTATCAAAATTGAGCAGGCTCCAAATTATGGAATCGGAATAGAAAAAATTTGTTAAGATGCTCTGCTTACTCGCTGTTTGCGTACGAACGTCATTGATCGCACATTACACATTCAGTACAAAGAGCCGTTGTATACGCGTTGACTGCTTATTCTCTTTAACTTTTGTGTTTCTCTTCTCGTTCGTTTTTATGAGGAAAAAATAAAAATAAAAACTCACGTGATCTTCCTCGCAGCAGCAATAGGCGAGGGTATTCTTGTTTTATCACAAAAAAGCAAAAAATGGTGGTCGACAAGTGACCACAACAATGCATTAATGCCGCGATTGATATAGCCAGTACTATTGCTACCCGGGGGTAGCAGTAGTAGTGTCAATTAGGTTTTTTTTTTGTCCGAAAATGAATGATATAAATATTCTTCAATAGGATTCGATATTCTGGAAAAATTTTGAAATTCAAAAAAAGATGCGAAATATTCTAAAATATGCAGATATTCTGAAATGAACACCCCTAACCAATGGTACACATTATCATTTTCTATAAATGAAAATAAAAGGACAGTCAGCGCAAATAATAAAATATCGAAAACGACCGGCGACTAAAAGAAATTTGGAAGTAGTTTTCGAGTCTTATTGCAATCCTAAACAACCAAATACTGAGTCTGCACCATACAATTTTATCCGCAGTCAAATTTAGAAACCCTTAACAGTCTCTTTCACCCTTACGGGATCATCAGAAGAGAACTTCTAAACAACACATATAAAAACAAATTGATCAGTCACACTAGAAATATCAATTTGTAACCGGCTATTTACAAAGTAATGCGTCTGCCAGGCCTCAAAACTTGATCAAAGTAAGCCATAAAACAGCTGTTATAAAACTTTTAAGCTAAAAGGCGAGCAACATTGTTTACAAAATATTATGTATGTTTCAATCGAACAAATAAATGGCAAAAATAGCATGACTCAAAGTTACCTAATTTTTCACGGAATAGCAGTTTGTAAAATTGGCTATCCATCACTGGATTTGTTTCGCTCCACTACACACCAAAACTCGCATAACGAACTTTTAAGCTATTTTGATCGGAAAGCTAAGAACTGTTTGATTTCAGACCGAAAGGGCCATTAGCAGCCTTCTTGCTGCTAACCAACCAACTACAAAGTGTATAAAAGTCCTTATGAAATTTATTGTTGAGCAATAAGCAAATTCAATGCTTTTTCTCACTTTGTAAATATGCATTAAGCGAAAAATAAACTTTAGTTCACTTCACTATATTATTTGCGCAATAAACAAATCAAAACAAATAAAATCTAAGTCGTCTTCAAAAGCTAGTGATTTTATTACTACGACATGCGGTATTAATACATCAAAAATGTAAAATGTCCAACACGATATAATTTTTGGTGTTAGTACCGTCAGAGTGTAGCACAGAGGCCGCTGTAATAAAGAAATTAAACTACCAAACAACTGTGAGCAATTGAAAAATTACGTTGGGTGCTAAAGAACAAAACCCTCACCTGATTTCCAGTATATCCGTATAATTCAAACAAAGGTGCTTGAATATTGACATCAGGATTTATTCCGACTCCAGCTCTTGCTCTGCTGGCGACCGTGTCTTGCACCATCCGGGAAGGATCTGAATCAGCTTCAATCGCAACCTGCTTATTCAATTAAAATTAGCAAAACGAGATACAAAAAAGTGCTGCACGGTTTTTACTCTCGAATGAACAATTTACACAAATGCGTTCTCGTTTTTTTTTGTTAACAAGAGCGAGTCACCACGTTCTTTACTCGCAGACTGACCACTCATCTATCAACAAAAAAAAAAAAAAGAAAAAAACAGATTGGAGAGGTTTTTTTTGTTACTCCCGGGTGTCTTGACTCTTGGAGAATGAGGTCAGTGAGCAGCGTACTAACGTAGACGGCCAAGTGATTGTGCGTAACGTAAGCGCGTAGGGCGATAGGCATGGTACGGTACTGGTACCTGATACAGTAATGCGTTCCTTTACACCTGATACAGTTAATAACAACTTACGATATGATAGGCTAGGCCTACTCAGTACCTGTACAGGCCTACTCAGTACTTGCCACGGAAAAATTAAAGTGCTGATTCAGTTATTGGCTGAAAATAAAGAGATGGAGCCAGTACCAGACCTCAATCAGGATTACCGTACAGTAGGCTAATTGGGATTTCCACGACGCTTTGCGTCGGAAGTCCTTATGTTTTTTCAGTGAAAAATTACGAATTTGTAAACAAAAATAAAAACGCTATAACTTTGAAAGGGCTAAAGGTAGAAACTTGAAATTTATATCTTAGCTGGGGCACATACGAATCATTCTTAGTGCAAATTTTGGGGGCAATCGGTCTCGTGATACGGGTTTCCGAGCCAAAAAATGAAATGCCAATTGCAGGTTTAAACAGCACTAGCTCGAAAACTAATGGCACTAGGAGAATAAAACTTTCGAATCTAGAAGCGTCTCGGCATGCCCTTTCAGCTCTCAAAAATAAACCATGACGATTTCGACAGTTTTTTTTATTTATTCAAGAAAATCACATTATGGGAACAAAAACTCCGAAACCACCAAAGCTATAAACTTGAAATTTGGACAGATGATAGGTCTATGCATGGACTTGCGTCACTGCAATTTTGGAGGCGCTACGTCACGTGGTTTGGGGCATATGCACCCCAAACTTGTGACAGCGAAGTTTACTAAGTGATTTCACTCACGCACGCGCGCGTAGCGCCATGGACGAATGGTTAAAGTTGCCGGTGCTTGAAACCTAAGACCTGGGTTCAATACTCTCGTTGCTCATCGCTTTTATCAAACCAACAATATGTTGAATCTAGCATACTAATTCTTTTTTTCCATTACGACGAAATCGTTCATACTATATTTTGTTGGACACTACATATGATCAGAGGGTACCTGGTTTCATTCTCTGTGAAGACGTCCCACAAATCAGCTTCTAAATACCTCAAGCTAGCGCGCTAGTTTCTTTTGCTATCATTGCAAAATTTTAACGACAAGTATATTTTGACGTACTTTGGAGGTAGTCACCTATGCTCGTGTGCTGCCGTGGCCAAATGGTTTAATGCGCCAGTGCCTAAACCTTAGACCTGGGTTCAAGTATCTACTTGGTCATCGCTTTTATCAAAAAAAGATTATATTGAATCTAGCACATTAATTTTTTTTCGATTACGACAAAATCGCTTGGAATATTTTTTGTTTGAAACTAGGTATGACCAGAGGGTATCAGGTTTCATTCTCTGTGAAGACGCCCCAAAAAGCACTTTCGTAACACCATGAGCAAGTGCGCTACTTTTTTTGGGTGTCCGTAGAAATTTTTAGGACAAACTATTTTGACATAATTTGAGGGGATTAACTTAGTCACGTTCGCGCGCGTGCTGCTTGGCCGAATAGTTAAAGTCGCCGGTGCTTGAAACCTAAGACCTAAGTTCAATACTCTGGTTGGTCATCGCTTTTATCAAACCAACACTATGTTGAATCTAGCATACTAATTTCTTTTTCGATTACCACATAATCGTTTATAATATTTTTTATTGGATACTACATATGACCAGAGGGTATCAGGTTTCATTCTCTGTGAAGACGCCCCAAAAAGCACTTTCTTAACACTATGAGCAAGCGCGCTACTTCTTTTGGGTGTCAGTAGAAATTTTTAGGACAACACTATTTTGACATAATTTGGGGGGACCGACCCCCCAAAAACCCCAAATGGGCCGGAACAAATATCAGTTTTTTTGACGGCTTAAGCTAGAATGCTACATCTTTGATATCACGAGACAATTCAAGACACAAAAACCCTGACGGGAGAATGATGGTGAAATGGAACTGGCGGAAGCCCCGTATTCCAGGGAAAATAAACATGTAATTATTATTGTTTTTTTTTTTGTTTTTTTTTTTTGTAATTTTAGAGATGGATAGTAGCGTGAATAATCTTGACAGTAGTGAAAACGATTTGGAAAGTGACAGCAATACTAATGCTAAGTCAACCCCCAAGAAAAGAAATTAGTTCCAATTTACAAACAAAACTTCAATGAGCATTGGTTGCAAGACGTTCAATCAATAGATTGCCTTGAAAAAACAGATAACCAACTAAAAGCCTTGTTGTATGTAGGAACTGTGATATTACATTTAGTGCCCGAAAAAATGTGATCTTTTGCGTCACAAGCAAACAAAAAAGCACGAGTCGAATGTTGCTGCAGCAAAAAAGTTAGCTGAAGTGACGCAGTTTTTTTCCAAAGCTAATGAAACAGGTATGTATTTTAGCAAGCAAGCTGCAACAGCAGAATTACAGCTAACAGGTTTTATTGTTGAACATGAACTGACCTTAGCTGCTGCTGCTAATCATTTGGTTGAAATTGTGGAAAAAATTGGGCTTTTTTCAGCAAGAAGTCACTTCTTTAGCAGAAAAAGATTTGTCTCACAGAGCTAGAGATTTAGCTTCTGCTTTTACTTCAGATGCTAAAGCAAGATTATACTTTCTGGCATATGTGCTGCGCAAGATTAATAGCCTGATTTTTTTGTTTCAATCCGAAGACTTTACCCTCCACAAAGTGTATTTAGAAACGATGGATATTCTCACGCCATTGATGTCAATGTACATGAAGAGTTCTGAGCCTTTACAAAATCCAAAAAATCCACATAATTTTTTATGCTTAGAGCAAATTAAAATTGGAGTACGTGCTCAAGTTGAGCCAAATACCTTAAATGAATCAGTGAAAAAGGCAATAAGAACAGATTGTTCGAGCTTTTTGGTGGAGTTGTGTTTTCAGATCAAACAACGAATTAATCTTTCAGAAATGAAATTGCTTTCGGTGTTGGACCCAGTTTCGGCAATGAAATCTCATCAGAACCGCCCATCTATTTTGCCAATAATTTCTAAGTTTCGTCACTAGCTGGATAAAAATAAACTGGATGCATTGGGTGATGAATGGGATGAACTCCCAAAGGTGCTAAAAATTCATTGCACAGAGGATGTCACGTCAATGACTTCCCTCAGTTCTGGAATTATGTTACATAGTTAAAAAATGGATTTGGAAAACCTCACTTTCCACGTTTGAGCCCCTTCTTCTCCAAGTTAATGTCTCGAACACATTCAACAGCGGCAGTAAAAAGAGTGTTCAGCTCAGTGAACTCGGTAAAAACTTCGAAAAAAAACCAAGAAGGACTCTCAAACTTTAAACGGGCAGCTTCTAGCAAAACAACGTGTATCTCGATGCAGTGGAGGTTGCACATTGTGGCAGCCATCAAAAAGATTAGTTTAAGATATGGTTAATAGAGGTCCACGAAAACGATACAAGAGCAATTATGAAGAAAGCTAATGAACTGGCAATGATTAAATGCAAGCCTTTGTGAAGCTAGTACAAAACAGTATTTGTAACGAGATTTCTCTGTCGCGTAAAAAACATTATTTTAAGGAACTGTTTGATTTAGTTTTACTGAGATTAACACGTTGTACATTGAAAAATAATTTGTATGTGATGTGCATTGACACCCTTCTGTAAACATATTATGGTTTTTAAGTGTTAAACAGCTTTCTTGTACCCTATTGTAAATGTGCCTTTGCATACAATCTTTTTTATAACAAGATGAAAATCTGGTAATCTGCATTCTAGCTTACATTAATGCATTTTAAAGGCTGTTATAGTTTCAAGAACAGTTATACATACTGCAAAGTGATGCATTGGGCTACGCAATCGCAAACTTATTGCATATTAATAGCTAGCAGTAATTTGTAGAGTCGTGATTAGACGGTTTGAAAAGTAGCTATTGTAAATTTTTACAACGAATGATGTGACTGCATACGGTAATTTTCGTAATTTTTTCGGTACTTTTTTGACAAATTGTTGTCTTATCTGCGCTTGATTGATGTTTAGACCAAAAGTTTAATGTAATTAATCATAAATTTTGATGTTCTTGAAATTGATCTGTGTGGCAACTGGCAACACAGCCTAACGCTTATCAAGTTATCATTCGAAAATTGAATGGTTGCTGCCACATTTATTCACAAAGGGTACCTACCTAACAGGAAGTGCGGAGACTATTCAGGACAAGAACTTACGACCCACTTAGTCATAAAGAAAATTTACACAGCATGCAATAAGCCTATTTGAACAAATTGTCAGTTTTTCTGCCACACCATGCTGCTTTGGAAATCGATGTCTCAAATTATTGTCTTTGTAATGCCATTTGGGTGTGGTCAGTTTTTTAGCTTTAATAGGATAGAATAACCAATTTTTTTTTCTGTGCGTGATTTAAAAATCGCAATTTGGATTTTTATTTATTCATTCAGTGAAAATTTGGGATACGTTTAACTTGCGGATGCATTTGCTACAGCTGGCAACGCATCTATCAAAAAAGGCGTCTATCCCGTCATGCAAAATGCTATTTAATTGACTATCTCTTTGCTTGTAATAAAGTTGTCCGTCGAGACTACAACTACTTTGTTTGACTGTCGAGGAAGTAGGCGGGTCGACAAATTGATCCACTTATCAAGTTCCACGATTTGAGCTCTCTGGGTCCGAGTTATCCAAGCACATTGCAGAAAAAAAATGACAAAATTCTTTAAATGCAAACTCAATAAAATGCATACTCTCTTTAAATGATCACATCAACATCATTTATTTGCTGATAAAAAGTTTGTTTTATTGAAAAATAAGCGTTAAGTCTAGGAGACAAAAAAGATAACAAGAAGAATAAGAAGAGTTTATGAAGAATAAGAACAATTGAGTTCCATCGATTCTTCACATCGGTGATCCCGACAACGTCATTTAAAATAACGTCAGTGTGGCAAAATGGCATCATCTTTTTAACAACGTCAGAGGCGGTTTAAATTTTGCACGTAAGTTTATTTTTTTGATCTGAATTACGAAATACTTAAATCGTAAATAATTACGTTCTAAAAACGTTTTTTGTTATCATTTAAGTTAATGTGGGCCAAAATAGCCCAATTAGATAAGGTGACTTTGATCAACCTTAAAACTAGAAAAAGTTTCACCCACTCCTGCAACTTGAAATTTTCAGGGACATTTGTGAATAAATTAGACTGAAAGTCAAGTTAATTCAAATTGCCAATTTTAATAAACGCTAGGGTTACGATCATTTAAAGAGTGCATACATTTTATTGGGACACCCCGTATTTTTATAGTTTTACAGTGTCAATATTGATTATGGTTTTGTTTTCAATAATATAAAATGTTAAAAACCAAGTTTTAAATAATATTTTGAGACTGGTTCCCTAGCCATTTTAGAGATGACTTGTTCTTTTTGTAAAATATGTGTTTATAGTTTAATCTATTTAATTTTGCCAACGTTTCGCCGGTTATCGAATAGTATTTCATTAACCAAATCCCTAACACCATGAATGCTAAACAAAATGACAATTCTATAGCATTTATTCGGCTACTGTACTTCAAACCCCATGACGTTATATCAACTACCAGCAGAGCGAATAAACTTGGTTTAATCAGAAGACAATTTAGCTCCGGTAGGGTGTACTCATTAACCTCTAGAACGCGTCAAGCAAACAGTTTAGAAGTTGGCAACATATAGCGATGTCATCTACCGAAATGACGGTTCGAAAAGCCATCTGCGGAAACCTTCTACAAGCACTAAACCAACATATGACTTAACACAATAAATTCTTAGCAAATAAAGAGCTTCGTTTGTGCATAAACTAACCGAAAAAAGTTACTAAAAATGGTAATGAAAGAGGAAAAGTGAAAACCGAAGCAAAGTGTTTTTATTTTTTGTTATTTGTGAATTTTGATTTGTTCCTTAAATGCTTTCGACTTTCTCATTTTCAACGTACTGTACACTGCGTTTCTTTTTTGCATGTATTTGCCAAGTCTAGCCAAAAAGAATCATAATTTCAGGCTTATTCGTAAAAAAGGCGCTACAGCCATGTCACCGTAACGAAGCACCGTAGCAAACGCAAAAATAAGTTAATATACAGTGAAAATTTTATCGGTAGGCTTGGGCAACTGGAAATAATTCAATTTCGTACATTCGTACGAAAGACGCAAACAAGCTCTGTACAATAGTACGAAACAAAAAACATTTGCAACCCTACCGTTCCAAATAGGCACGAGCCGCCACTGCATTGGCAGTAACCACTTGTGTGGTGACTGGTGAAAACGTGCTACTCTTTTGGTGGTGCGTAATGGCTATTTTTCTGTCCCGAGCTTTCCATACTAGTCAGAATTTTGTGGTGTAGCATTTCTGTTGTACAACGAGTAGCCACATCCAACCAGTTCCATGACTGGAAACTTAGCAAAAATCCCATATCTTACAATCCTTGAAATCATATCGGTTGCAACATAATATTTGGACTTTAGAAACAGTTTCACTAAGAATAAAAAAGCCAAACAATGGTATACAACTATACATTTTATTGGAAACTTATTGAATTACCACTTAAGCCATCATCAGGCTACAATTGCACAAGACTAGAAAAAAAATCTTCTGAAAAGTGGTTTCAACCACAACTTGGCAAAAATCGTTTCGCTGTAAAACAAGACTGCTTTGGAAGAACGTAAACACCAATTCTGTTTCAGCGTGCAGTTATGAACTTAATCGACTTGCCTTTATATCAAGGTAAAAATTTGTTTGCTCCGGACGACATGAAAAACGGCTGCTACTTAAGAATTCGCAGCCAAAAATGGGTTGTTTATACAACGAGGAAAAATTGACTTACGGTATTCCTGAGAGCGTCCAGCTTTCGCTTTCTTTCCGCCTCTTCCTCTTCTCTTTTTCGCAAAATCTCTTCCGCGGCATCTAACTT
Organism: Trididemnum nubilum; assembly: GCA_963965965.1. Taxonomy (NCBI): domain Eukaryota; kingdom Metazoa; phylum Chordata; class Ascidiacea; order Aplousobranchia; family Didemnidae; genus Trididemnum; species Trididemnum nubilum. Next base: position 9,342,075 of record OZ014479.1, read on the forward strand.
TTCATGGTATAATTTCTCGCGATATTTGATCCTATACAACACGACTTAGTTGTGCAAAAGTAAAAGGGAACGATTAATTTAAGACGACTAAACCAAGAAGTGAGGCACTATACCACATGACAAAGTATAGTTAGGAATATAAACTACAAGAGAAAAATCAACCAACTTGAATTGGATCGCTAATCAGCTAAACCAATCTAAATTAATTGACTAGCCAAATAATTTAGGGCTGTAGTTTGTCATTGTCATGTCTAACAGGCTTCAGGTTAGACCGCTTGGTTAGCGTAAAAACAAAATGACAAAATGCAACTAAACGCTGCAACAGGACAGCTGCCCCATACCGGCCCGAACCAAATCAACTGACCGTAAAGCAACTGACCGCCAACATCAGGTTTGAGTTAGTTGGCGGTCAGTTTGTTCGCGGTCAGTTGTCGTGGCTCCATACCGACCAACCTAACCTGTTCCTTAGTAAAACTAAATGGTTAGTTTTTTTTGTTGTTAGAATAGTTTTTCTTCATCATCAAATGGAGACAAATGTGTTGAATGATGTTGTCATCCAGGCTTTGACGTCAACAAATATTGAAACCTTTGGGGAGGGCAGTAGACCTCTTTTCGAGGTTCTCTAGTAAGTAGCTTAAGTAGAAAGCAAAAAGAAAGTTGCCAATGAGAGAGAATGAAATTAAGCATAACTAACAAACGGTTAGTTGGTCGACAGTCAAGGCCACTTGGTCAGTGGCAGAACATATATTTCATGTTATCATTACGGACCTTTCTTTATCATATTTCCGCTGCTTTTCCATTTCAGCTTTCAACTCGCGCAATCTTTTTTCTTCCTCCATTGCTGCTGCTTCAGCACGACGAATCTTCTCCAGTTGATAAACAGATATTTTCGCACGAATCTGTATATGTAAATATTGCCAGTGGCTACAATAACAACACTATGAGCAAAATTACTACCCTACAAGAAATTAAAAATCGAACATCAGACTCTTATATTGTTATTGCATCTTTATTCAGCGAGCTGAAACGAGCTAGAAAACAGCAAAGGGACCTTGCTGCCCACGGGTCAAGCTGCCACAAACAAGGAACTATATTAGATGAACGATTCTATTGCAAACTATTCTATTGTAATGTGCACCAAAAATAATGAACGTTTGGGCCGACAATTCGTTTGAAAAACAATTTTTTATTATGGTTAACTAAACAGTTTTGATTGAACTGCACTTTTGAAAATTGTATCTAATGAAGCACTCAAATAAAAAATTTTATGTAATAATCGAAAATTTTATCTAATAAAAACTGTTTGGTTAGTTTATGCTAGTTTAAAACCTAATAAAAAGCATTTGCAGCATCTGTTTGACTCGAAAAATCTTAATTTTCTTAAAAACCAGCACACTTATGTGGTGCTCTCCATTTTACAGCTGCATGCATGTATTTAAGAATTTTGAGAGGGCATACCTGGTTTCGTTTTTGTTCGGTCTTCAATCTCTCCGCTTCTTTCGCCTCTTCTTCCGCCTTCCTTCTTCTTTCAGCCAAAGCAGCTTCCAACCTCATAATTTCTTTTTGCCGCGCATGAAGATACTAAAAATTTCGTTTAGTCGGAACAACATTGTGAAATGAATTTTTGCTATTGAAAGTTTTCCAAATTACACAGACAGATCAGAGCTAGTTTAAGTCTCATTTGGTAGCAACCTTTTTCATAAATTTGAATTAATTTACGAAGACTTTCAGGTTCGGATTGAAATTGAAATGTCGAAAATTGTGGTGTCAGTTTCTAGTCAAATCATTTTTACGCGTTTGAGCCCGGTTTATACTGGGCGTAAAAGAGTGATCGTACGAACATACTTGGTATATTGTAACCAACTGGCAGCTTCCACGCTGGTAAGGTGATACATCAGGCGCACTGAATTTCTGTTTAAAATAAACTAAAAAAATACGCTCGTACACGCACAATTTTACTCACTGTGCAAACCAAGACCGGGCCATGGATACTTAATCTACGTAAAAGAATAATAAAGCAAACGCTAATTTGTAGTACTACTCTGTATCTTGATAGGTGAAGGCACTTAAAGAGACAGTTTTCCAAATCTCAAAATGCACTATCGAAATTCATCAAATAAAGTAGAATAGATTTGTTTTCGTAAAATTATATCGCTCAGGGCTGTATTCAGATATATTTCCCTTAACTTCCTAGAACGTACCCTTGGATAGCGGTGGTCACAATGATTTCTAAACCTATTCAATGAAATCGAGAAATGCAAAACCTTGACTTGAAATCGGTCTGATCAAGTTTACTTTTAAAACAATGCTGTCGAGCTGGCTGATTTTAATTTATTTTTACACTGAACCAGGCAGTACTTATTCAAAACTGAATGCAGGCGCTGCAGCAAGCGTGCAACGAATAAACAAATCAGTAATTAAAATTACTTCAAGCTCTTCATGAAGTTTGGAGCATATTTTTCTTTGTTCTCGCTTGGCAGCCTCCTTGTTGGCGTCTCTCTTATGAGCTGTCCAGGACTCGGAGAAAAGAGCCAAAGACTTGACATGGAGACTTTCGAAATCTCGGTAATAAGCGGCCAACATCGATCGTCGAGTTTCCAAAGCGAATCTATTAAAAAAAAAAACTACTCGAAACACAACCGACGAAGCTGAGAAACAGGAAGCATAAAAAAGTAGGCTACGTGGTGCTGGAAGAATTACTGAATCACTGTTGGCCATGACTCAACCAAGTGCACCCTGCACCGTTGGTGACCAACAAAAATAATAACATTTTTCAAACAGGTATATTTCTGTAGTTTTAAGCTTGTCTTTTTTCGCGTATTTAAAGTTTAATATAACTGTTAAATACGCGTGAATGCATTGTTGTTTTTTTTAATGCGCATTCAAAACTGCAATAGTAAAATTCACCCCATTAACTGACATGAGAATATATTTCTCCAAAGCCGTGTAACAACTGGTACTGGTGATGCTACCCAACTCCCCGAGAAATGGGGTCGCTGGAAACCCAATCTTTGGGTCTCACCCCAAAGAGTGAACTAGAGCTCAGGGGCCAAAGATTGACAAGGAAAAGCCAAAAGTAGCTCGTCGTATAAGCTCATAGGCAGGATACTCGATATGGAAAAGCTTGAGTCTCGGCTAAGGGTGCCCACTGCTTACTTGAGCTAGTGAGTTACTGGTTTACAGAACAGCAATCTCTTACAATGCGTCATTCAATTACTTCTCTGTCAATGCAATGCAAACCAATGTCCTAAGGTTTCCCTAGCACTGTAGCTGTACACTGGGGTACACCAAATGAGCTTTAAAACATGTCGGTACATGGAAATAAACGATAAATTTCTTGTTAACTAAACAAATTTGAAGCATTTTGTTTATACATACAATTTTATTCAACCGTCACTTACTTTAGCTTCAACTTGATGGAACTAACTTCAAAAATATCCCATCTTGATTTATGAAGAAATCGGTTGGCCATGTCTGGCAGCAGGCTTGGTATTTTGCTTTTCAAGTATGACGGACAATGATATTTGTAGACGTCACACAGTTTGTCAAAAACCCAAAGCTCAGATGATGTCCACGTTTTCATAACAGTCGTTAAGAGCGACCGAAATTCATCGATCTTTTTGGTCTCGCGATCAACAGCATCTTGGTAACGAGAACTACAAATAAACATTCCATACCGCATTTGCTCGTTTTGTAGCCCGGGCCCATATTTTTTCAATTAAACTCATTACCGGGCCTTTATTCAAACGGGCCCTTATTCAAGCACGGGCGCTTGTTATTTTCAAAGTAAAATCACCGGTATACACAAAAATTACCGTATCTTTGAAGACAAATATTTCACGACATTAATTCTTTTTCCATGTCAATTTACTCACGTCAAACACAAATTATTCACGTCATAAGAGTAATTCCCTCATATTACCCGTAGTTTATACAATTAACAAGAAAAAACAAATCAAAATTTTTATTTATTCAGCTTCTTATTTCCTATTGTTCTCTACCACTGAAAAACCAGCTTTTACATCGGGGGGTATTCAAGCACGGGCCCTTATTTATTTTTATGTTCTGTTCACACGGGTGGTTATTCAAACGGGCCCTTAGTCAAGATCGGGCGGTAAAACGAGCATATACGGTATGAGGAGAAAACCATGATCTGCAACTCAAGGAGCGCAAAAACTCCGTTTTTTGAATAAAAAAAACTTTAACAGAGGGAGCTAATACTCGTACAAATATTTTAATTTGGCCTGATGGATCGACAGTCTCTAGCACAGTTCTTGGCAAATAAAATAAATAATTGGTAAACATTAACTTCCCACCAGTTTAGTTTTTAAAATTTCACAGGGCAGACTGTCTAAATTTTACAGAGCTTCAGAAAAAGTTTCGTTCTAATTCGCTCGTGAATTTTGTTTAATTTTTCTTATGCATTTTTTCAAATTTGATAACTTAATTGATGTTGACAAACTGAAAAATAAACTAGAACTTAAATTCATTCCGATTGGAAGAACATTAAATTTTTTTTGCAAAAGCCGTTTTGATATTACGTTGGTTGATTTCGGAGTAGCCTTATTTTAAATTCAATTTTTAACGATTTTGACTTTATCTCATCGATCAATGGTCGAGCGGGTAGAACATCTGCTACTGAAACGATACACGTGCGTTCGATTGCAGGTCGGGTCAAATTAAAGACTATAAAAATTGGTACTCACAACTTCCCTGCCTGACGTTCATAAAAAGGAACAGACCTGGAAGCTTCCACAGCGTGTGGTAGACAAGTGGGCAGGTGGGAGCTTGATTCGAAGACTGAAAGATTCCTTCGCTGTTTCCTGGCCAAGTCAACTTGGTGAATAAAATGTAATTACCATTACGCTTTAAGTTTAACACCTTACTTACTGAAGCTGGACGAGCATTTGGATGGCAGAATTTTTCACGGCAAGATCAGGGCAGTCATTTAGGAGAACATCTAACGGAACTGCTTCGTTTAGTGGAGGCATTGCTTCTTCTTTTGGCTAAAAATATTTGATTAAAGGCACGGTAAAAACAAAAAATACAATCCAAAATGGCTAGCGCCTTTAATCAAGTATACCGTCGCCAAAGAAAATACATTTACATCTCAGGCTGCAAAATACATTTTGTTTTTTTGCACGTTTGTTCAATGAATTTTACTAGCAAGTCGGAGTAAACTCGCATGAACGAAAAGTATTTGACGACGTCCCAAGTGGTTGATCTGATGTCAATAAAGCAGGCTGCCAAGTCGTTGAATTAAATAAAAATGAATAAATAATGAATGCTGAACAAAAAATAACGGCAAATAATGACAATTTTCAAGCATATTATAATTATACTTCCCAAATTTTTTTAGACAAAAAACCGGGAAAGTCGAAAAGATCCAAAAAACTGGAACTGAAAACCAGTCAAAAAAGGTCTTCTCGTAGTTTTTGCGAGATTTTTTAGGTGATCTCCAATAAAAAAGGCAATGACTCACGATTTATTGCAATTTATCAAGTGATCTCAAAAAATATCAGCAGATTATTTAGAAAATAATGAAATAATGACAACAGTTCCAAAATAATGAAGTTGAAAAAATAATGAAAAAATGAAATAATAACACACTTGACAGCCTGATAAAGTCGCTTTATTCAGAATCAATCACCACTTTGAACAGATTAAAACAAATACAATTAGCAAATTTGCATCAACAGTTTAACTTATATTTTGACGCAATTGGCATCTTGCGTAATTTCTGGCCTGTAAGCTACTAGCGTCCTTTCTTGCGCAATTCATAAAGCACTGCACCGCAAACAGATACCATACGTTGCAAATTCGAATCCTCTGAGAAGGCAACTTTTTCAAACAGCTCGTTTTACGCAATTGTTGTTCTAGTGTTTTTTTGTTTTTTTTTCTAGACTTCTGCGCTGTTGGACTATAAGTCAGAAAGCAGACAAACGATTAAACATAATGTTTTTTTATCAACTACGATTACAACCTACTGTACAGTATAATTAGAGTTCATCATCAAACCTTTAAGTTTGGAACTTTGTCGAGGTATTCCTCTAATATAGTTCTTTGCTTTACCAACCATGAGTAGACATCTTCACTTTGTTGTTGAACTGCATCAACTTGATTCATAACGACATCAGTATCATCATGGTGGGTTTTTGATAAGTGCTTAATTCTATAAAATTACTAAGATGACGGAATTATACGAAGAGAGACTACTGCGCTGTAGGAAGCCAGCTACCACAATTAAGTCGTGTACTTAAAACTCAAAATTAAAAAACAATGGAAACTCCACACTTTATGTTAACCATTGAGCTAAACCAGTCTCTTTCAGTAAAGTGGGTAAAGATTACAACCTTTACACTTCAGCTAAACTTGAAGCATTAACGTTGAATTGAACAGATTATCACAGTAACTTAATACCGATATGTCATAACTTTATTTCTAAATTAAGCAACGAAAACTGTGACTGCAAACATGAATACAGGTCGTATTTCAAGCACAATCATTGTCATCATTGTGCAATTGTATCTCCATGTAACACGTTGCCTTTGTAAGAAAACAGTAAAAGCACACTGCAATCTTATGAGTCTTTATTATTTCTAATCCTTGTTTTTGAACAAATATAGAAATGATAAAAGAGAATATGAATACAATTTGATGGCCATAAAAATCAAAATCATAACATCTCCATTTTTCAAGTCGCTTTTGACCAAGAAACAGCGAAGAGGCTTTAATATCTGACACTAATCTACTCGAAGCAGGACATCCTGACGCGACCGACCTGACGCGAGACTTTTCACCCGGGAATTCTGACGCCATGGACATCTTGACATTACGGTTAGGGCTAGGGTTAGGGAGAGAGTTAGGGTTAGGGCGTCAGGATGTCCCTGGCCTCAAGAATACCGGATTGAATTTAGGTGAAAATTGAAATACAGGTCGGTCGCGTCAGGATGTCGCGAACCCAATCTACTACGATATTACACTAAATATCAAGCAGCAAAGCCGTGAACCAATTTTTCTACTCTTTAGTTTGACCCGAACGGGAATCGAACCAGAGTCTACCATTTCAGCAGCAGACGCCTATTCACTCGTAAACTGATTGGTTAAACTGCTGCCCCTAGAAGTAAAAGTAGTGTATTATTCCACAGTGAACATAGAAAAAAGATAGATCACTTACAGAGTACGGTACAAGGTAAATAATTGCAAGAACTGGGCACCAAAAAAACCTTCGGTTTTTTGAGACAAGTTCCGTAATTTGCGTTTCAAAGCAAATCGTGTTTAAGATTCTATGTAAAGCAATCACAACTAAGGTACCTGTAAAGCAAATCGTGTTTGAGATCATTAATGGGAGTTACAACAGCTTTTTCAAAATCTTCTACCTCGTTCCCAACTGAGGATCGACACCTGAAAGTTAATGAAGAAGTATTGAAGCTCGGCAGTTCTTAATGGTGTCTAATGTCTACTAACTAAAATATCTTTTGCAGGCAAGCCTAGTCCAACTGCTAAAGTAAGAGAAAGACAACGAAACAAGATAAGGTATGTTCGGTTTATTCACCTAGTACGGCTTTACTTGGCTGTTAACAACGAGTTACCATCAAATTAAGACAAGATTGCGTGAAGCACTTTTTTGTCATCATCTCTTATCTCTACCTGATGATGTTTGTCATTGTGAAACACTTGATCCTCACAATTCATGCAGTCACACACTCCAAACTTACATTACGATCTAGAATGCCTTTTTAAAGAGTCGAGCTTGGTTAACCTTAAAATGCCCATTGCTCAATAAACAGTATGATCGCACATACACAGCGAAAGAAGTTGCTGATAAAACGAAGTGGATTTCAGTACTATAAAACTTATGCATTGTTTTCTTTGGGCTACTGATTGCATATTTCAAGACTTTGGACAATAATAATCAGTGATTTGGCCAAACCACACTTTTACAACCCAATCAACAGAGAACTACACCAATGGACTTCTAAATAACACTAATACATTGAAATATACATTACGTCCAAGTAACAAGCGAAAATACACCTTCCTTATCGTAACTACCACGTTCAACAATGCTAGTCTAAAATGTAATTATTCTCAAATAAATTCGGTTTAAAATAACATAGAACTTAGACAATAACAAGTAACTACCACGTTCAATAATGCTAGTCTAAAATGTAATTATTCTCAAATAAATTCAGTTTAAAATAACATAGAACTTAGACAATGACATATTACTCTTGAAAAGTTTGAGCAAATTCTTTGTCATAAAATTGACACGATCTGATGAATTTATCAATTGCATCTTCACAATCTTCTTCGACCGTCGATAGAGATTGTCCAAAAGATAAGTGTGCATCCTGCCATACCTAGAGTTATAAATAGCAAAATTGGGCATACTTGTAAAGTGTAAACTAACATATGTATGCCATGGCGTAGAGAAACATGCATAAATTATGATAACATAAATGTTAAACTACCTTCCTAACTATGTTCGAGCCAAACTATGTCCGCGCAAAAAATCGTAAACGACTAAAATGTAGCATAGAAAATGATTTTTGTTTTGAACTATAGTGCAAGTTCAAGTTGAAAAAAAAAAAGAAAACAGTGTTTTAGCTCAAGTTTGCAACACTGTTATTAAATGAAAGTGAACCAGCAATTTTAAAAAATAATTTATATACTAATACCGTATTTTTCAGACCATAAGCAACATCTAAAATACTTTAAATTAAAAACAAAAAAAAAACATCTACTCTTGTGCAGTAGTTATGGTTTTTGTTTTTGTCTGCGAATGCCTGATGTTGAAAGTGATGAACTTTTGCGCGTTAATGACGAATATCACTTTCATTTTGCTTAACATTCAAAAATCTGGCGCACCCATGCCCCGAAAAAGTCGTATGATTTACTGAAAAATCACATTTAAATTACCATTAAAACAGAAGGAAAACAGCAACGTACAGCAAGTATAAACTGCATCAACAATTAAGTGACGAAACCAATCATACGAATTAAGTTTGTTAGCAAACAGAAGTAGCATGTTTATTGTTTAAGGTAACTTTTCAAAAACTATACCCCTATTTATTTGTAATGTTTGACGCTTTTTTAAAGTTTTTTTCACGATACTGATTTCTCTTTTGGTTGCCACGTTTGATCGGGCTATCTCAACAACTGCGAATGAACCATCAACCCAATAAGTCTGAATGTCAGTGTTTTGAAGCATGCTATGAAAAGCTGTGGCTAGTAAAAGGAGATCTTGGTTAGTATATCGATTTCTACGCCTTTGAGTAATACTAATAAGCGATATTATACCAACCTTATGCCCACACAGTTACGGTTACAGTAGATAGTTTTGTACTGACTTGTTGTTTTGAAATAACCGGAAAATTAGGCTTTTGCTAGAGAACATTTTTCGTAGGGTGCTTTTGTTGTCCCACTGGCAACAATTTAGGGTTCGAAAAAATCTGACAAGGTTCGAAATAATTAAACACCTGCAAGCAAAAATTTGTCAGTATATACCCATCAAAATAAATAAATTAACAACAAAAGCCCTTTTAACGACTATAGCTATGACCTAATATGTCTAAATGCTTTGAGGATTGTCGCAGGTTACATTGCGAGTGCCACCAGTAATTTTTCAAAATTTTTTGCTTTTCTTTTGTCCTTGCTGTATCGTGTCATTAAAAAGCCCAAAGCTAGTTCTTTTCTTTCCGTCATTGTCCTAAATTTTTACAGAATAACCGAACGAAATTTAACCATTTTGGTCACAATGATAAAAAAAAAATTGAAAAAGTTGTGCTGTACAATCCCAAAAATTGCCCCATTGCAATCGCGAAAACGACCTCAAGATTTTTGAGATAACAAAATTTTTTTTGAAATAAGAAAAAGTTCGATTACTGCAAGACAACTTTTTCGCATTGCTTGTTTTAAAGCAGTCGCCGTTCTGGTGACTCTTACCTTCCGCGCTGGTAGCCTTTAGGCCAGATAGCACGCAGGCGATTAAATATTAAAAGCTCTGGCCAGCAAACGTCAAAAACATCACAACTAAATTATAATTAATAACAAAAAAATTCACAAAACCCAACTTCACAAAATCCAATTTGACCTTAACGTCCGAACGAAAAACTAAACCCAAGACTGCAATATCTACCAACGATCTGTTTTTTTACAGCTGCGCTCGTGCAAAGAACAAATTTGATATGCTAATTATGCTTCGCATATTATCTGTCGCGAGAATCAAACGAAAAGATTGCAAATTTGCAACAGCCACAATTCAGCCGTACTTTGTGGATCTTGTTCGCAACTACAGCTTTACTTTATTGTTGCATCACTTTCTACCAAATGTAATGCTGAAAGAACAATCTCACTCTAATACATTAAACTATTTTTGGCTACTTAATATTAACATAGGCCTGGCAGGACTACCTAAAAGTTGGCTTTTTTGACCATTTTGCATACTTTTTGTTTTTCATTAGTGCTGCAAGAAAAATTTTTATAACACAAAAACTTTACGTCAGCTCTATTGCCAATATTATTAGTCTCCACTATTTTTTAAAGCTTGGTTGTGATTCTTTGTACTATACTTTTAACCAGGGCCGTAGACAGAGCCTATTATCAGATGGGACTCACGAATTACAGTTGGAGTGCTAGCCAACACTTAAACTAAAAAAAGATTTTCACTCAAGGAGAGCGAGACGAAATCTTGGGGTAAAAGAAAGGTCCTTCGAGCTTGTCAATTTTGTCTGCATTTCTCCCAGGCCAGCCATAACTTTATCTTTTCTAAGACGGTTTCAGCCCTGTCTCGACCCTTCTGGCTACGATCCCTCTTGATCATGAAACTTTTAAAAACCAAGCTGTTAAATTGCTTGAAAAAGCATGATTGACGCGTTGAAATATGCCAAAAATCTGGAAAATTTCAAAGTATTGGGTGCACCAGCTTTTTTTCGTTTCGGAATAAAATATTAGTGCAGAAATACTTAATATATGAAAGTTCATTGATTGCAAATCCACGAACTTAATTTCACTCTAAAAGTTGAAAAATTCATAACCCTTTTGTGCAGTTGTGCACCTTATACATACACTAGGTTATACTTTCTCTTCCTGATCTAAATTAGAATTTTATTAAAGATTTCCAGCTTCTTAAGTTTTATTTCATTTCGTATGCCTTAAACTCTCGGTGCACCTAATGCAGAGCTGGGCAAGTCCGCAAGTTAGTCCATAAGACCGCAATTGCGGACTCACGAAAAAAACTGCGGATTTGCGGACTTGGGCAGTTTAAATTGCGGAGTAGCGGTTACGAACTATTTCAAATTTTAGTCCGCAATTCCGCGACTTCTGTACAAATATTAAATATGTTTTCTCATTTCGTAAAATATTTCTGCTTTTAACTACTGAAGCATGACGATTCTTAGCAGGGCTTTAATTACTATCAGTACACTGAGTACAGCAGAAACATTACAAAGCAGGTTTTACTTAATTGTGAGTGATACGCATTTTTTGAAAAGTGAAGCAAAGCTGGGTAACTACATTTGACGTCATAATAGTAACATCGTGAGCAGACGTAAATAATGGGAAATAAAAGTGATTGTTTTGAAATTTTAAGGGTGTTTTCTCAGCGTGACGGCATTACTTCCTTCCCCCTTTTTACGGCCCTAAACCTAAAAAAGCAGCATTTTGTGCCTGTGCAAACTCGAGATATACCGTACTTCGCTCAAACTCGTTTTGTCGTTATCTTATATAAAATCAAAATTATTAGTCTTATTTAGACCGTTAAAGCTCAGGCTTAATTCGCTGTATTTGTGACATTATTTAATTACCGACGTCACAAAGTAATATCGTTAAAAATATACAAAACTAAGAATTTTCCTACACACACAATCTTTTGTTATTTGGCTTTTTTTTTCGCGCTGAGGACCACCCTTAAAACTCTGTCCACATACTGAGTATTAGTATTCTATGTTATGCTGTCCAGAGTTTACCATTAGCGCTTATTTTATTACTCCGCTTGAAAAAATATATGAATATGTTTTTAGACAAAAGCACTTTATAACACTTTCTAACAAATAATAAACTTTAGTTTGTTTATTGTTGTCATAGGTACTGTATTCATAACGTCATATTTTCGTCTGAAATTAGGCTAATCTTATATTTTTGTGCTCGTCGGCAGCGTAACCAAGAGAGCTCAAACAGCGTCATTTTTCGACAACGATTGCAGGCTTGTAGCCAGGATTTCTCCAAGAGAGGGTTTCATCCAATCAACCATAAACTACAATTCTATATTTAAACATGGATATCGGCTTCTTAAGCAATGGCTGCGTTTAAGGCCGTTTATACGCAGCGCGAACGCGAAAAGCGGCACGAACACGGTGACGGCGTTCGCGAAAGAAAGGTCATAATAAAATAAACTCGTTTATACATAGCGCGAACACGAACAAAATTTACTTTGCACGAAAAATCGCGTAGATCGCCTCCACAGCGAAATTTCAGGTAGCGTTCGCGACAGCTTTTGCGCTCTACCAATCAGCGCTCTCAATTTAGCCTACGTCATCATGTATACTACTGTACGTCAAGCGCTCATATACTAACAGACAAATAAATGTAATTCAATGCAGCTACTGTATATGATGTAATACACGCGGACTTCGAAATTTAAGGAAAAGCATTTTCTTTAAATTTATTGGCTTACTATTTATGCAATAAATATTTGAAATTGCATAAAGTTTGAAATTAATTTTAACCAGCCCGACCGCTTATTTTCTCAGCCCCTTTATTCCAGCTGAAATTAAAATTAAACCATTATGCTAACATCCTTGCTACTCGCATGGTAAAATACAAAATTGATTTTAAGCGTTGTTACTTATATCTAAGAATTTTTATTATGCTAGGGATAACACCGAGAGAGCAAAAGGAGGCGCTGGTGTTTGACAAGGTGGTACCAAGTGTGCCGCAAAAAAATTATGGAGTTGCAAGATGTGGTAGTGGATTTGTAGATAGCGCAACGGCTGTGTGTCAAATTTTGGGTCAATAGGTTGAGAGTTTGATTCTTCTACCGCTGAGCAGTTTCGCACGTAGGTAGGACTACACAAAAACACTGTGCTTTGGTAAAAAAAATGTCCTAGGCTGATGTCAAGTGTCAACTTCATGCTCGACTTGTTAAGAAAAAAAGTTTATTTGCATTCAAATATGCAGCCGATAAACAATTTCTTAATTGCTATCCTTTTTATTCGACTTCTTTTTTTTTCGACTTTTTCGATTCGCTGCGGACTTCAAATTCGGACTCAAAAAATTATGCAGTTGCGGAGGACTTTAAGAATTACGTGGTTGCGAACTTGCAGCTGCGGACTCCAAAAATTACGAAGTTGCAGACTAGTAATTGCGGATTCCAGAATTCTGAAACGTCGTAGCGGATTTGTGGCAACAGACTAAAGCTTTTAAACGTGCAATTGCGGACTTGCGGTTGCGGATTAAGAAAATTGAAATTCGGTAGCAGAGTTGCGAACTACAGATTTAAAAACTTGCGGTGCCCACCACTGACCTTATGTAGGAAAAGAAAAGCAACAGAAGCGGTTTATTATATTGCACCTTACACCATGGTGTGCCTTTAGCATCTAAAATATCGGTAGTATATAATATTTTAGGCCTAATTGTTTTGCTTATTTTTCTTTTTTTCCATTTTTTTGCACTGTGTCGCAATCTTACTTATAATTTTGAAATAAATCCAAATAATTTGAACTAATTCGGTTATTTATCTTTTTTGCAACATTTTAATAAAAATAACAATTAAAGCTCAATTTTAAAGCTTGAGAACTAACTAGCCACTCAGTGGTTGAATAACTTTCATACTAAAAGGTTCACAGTTAGTGCAATATTTACATTTATGACCAGCATAAAAATGATCAATATTCGTAATTGCTCACTAACATAAAAAATTTCACGCATTAGGTAATACTTAATCATGAAAAATAATCTAAACAAAATTTGATTATTTTGTATCAAAACAGTTCAGCATCAAACCGTATTTCTATCACGATGCTTCCATGAAACCTTGAACACCAAAATTCAACAATCACAACTACATCAAAAACATTACTCACTGCACATTGTTGCTTTAATATGTTTTTCTCACGTCCCCAGTCAGCACGATGTTTGATTTCTTTTATCTAAATTCAAAAATACAAAAATTAACTACAATTGCATACAATATCAGAAGACTAATGTAAATAATATTAATAGTAGTGCTAATCACCGGCGCAACCAGGAAAAAAAAGGGGAAGACAAAAACTCTTTTGTGATTGAAGCTTATGCAAATAGAAGAGTTTTAGTTAGGCAAATAACAAAATTAATAACTAAGTTTTAGTAATAACTATTGGTAGCACTCTTCTCTTTCATGCAACAGACGCATAGAAGAAGAGTATCTGTTAATGTGGTTTCACGTTGCAGGAGCAGATGCAAAAAACGCGCTTTCTTTACACAAACAATACGAGAATCGTAGCTTGTCATTACTATTTAGCAAGCTGGCATAATATTTAGAGCATATTGTAACGAATCAAGAACAAATTGCGGACGATTTGCAAAAAGATATGAACAACATGTCACCGTCCGAAAATTAGCGCCCACGGCATCTGATCGCGACAAACTGCCTCGAACAAACTAACAGCAAAACCAATCGACTCCAATATCCTGAGAAGGGCGGTCATAGAAATACTTTACTATCCCCAGAGCCATCTTGCCCACCCCCTCACTTTGTGACGAAACCACTTCGTGACAAGATCACTGGTAATCATTCGATCATGGTAAGTTTGTTCGCGGTCAGTTTGTCGCAGCCAGTGACTTGGATCGAAAAACTAACAGTTATAGAAAATTAAGTATTCCACTTTATTTATGTTGCACCACCGGCACCACGGGGATCACGTCTTTTCGGTGCGACCATTTCAGCGCGACCATTTCGGCGCCACCTATTTCCTTGCCGTACGTTTTCTGCACAGATCGTTTCGGCGCTCTTTGACAGTTCACTTATTTAGGGTTAGGGTTAAGGCTTTGGGTTAAGGTTAGCGAAAAGCACCGAATATTGGCGCCGAAATGGTCGGGCCGAAAAGTCGTGAAACCCGGCATCACGTAATGTTGTTTTTTTTTCAAACAAAAATCGAAATGCGATGTACAGTAATTAGTCAATACAAAGTCATGACCTTATTAAAGCATCAGGAGGCCGGGAGCAAAAAGTTGTCGGGGGCCGAAACTTGGTGTTATTATAGTAATTTAAGATGGCGAAGCTGAACTGTATGAAGTCGCGAAGGAGAAAGCATATCACTGTTTGATAAATGCTTGCATGCTGCTGCATCTAGTATTTAGCGATGCGCAGTTGGGAACGTACAAACGCATAAATCTTCACATTTGTGAGTGAGCAAGAACAATCCAGGATGCACAATTGCACATGTATACCACATGCAGAAATCTTGGAGCAAAGCCAATCATGGGGATCTGGGTTTAAGACCCCAGTCGATTTTTGTAAGTTTTTGCCAAAATAATGCTCATTAATCATTGCTTTTGCACAATTTTTTTTTTTAATATTTCGGTTTCAAAAACATTTGAGTCAGCACTACCAAACACCACAAAAAAAAATTCTAAAAAGCTGCGCTGATATGAAGAAGAGTTAATGTCGTATAAAATAAATAGATGCTCTGGCGTCTTGAAGCATGTTACGAAATCTGTTTGCTACTACCACACATACTCAAACTGCGTCAGTCAAAATTTTAGCATTTAAAAAAAAATTATTGCTTTGTAATGACTATTTCACCGTTCTTGCAGCTTGCACCGTTCCCCCTTTGGCAGGGGGCCTGGAAAGTGGAAAATTGCCTCCAACACCCCCCTTCTTTATAAAGGTCCAGTAAAGGTTTCTTCAATTGATGACTTTTATCTATTACCGTTGAAAGGAAATAGGGATATAAGTATCATGCAAGAAAGAATGCAACAGCGATCGATCCTTCCTTACGTGCAGTTAATTCTCCAGTCAACTAATTATCATTCCAAGATAGCGCATCATGGGCTCCAAAAAACTATATTGTTTTGGAGCCCATGATGCGCTGTCTTGGAATGATAATTAGTTGACTATATCTTTTTGGCGATGCTCAAGTCAACACGCACGTAATTTGCTCTGATATAGCGCGCAAGATTGCCAGCAATTTTAACGCAATCTTTCAGGCAGCAACCTTACAGTTGAGCAAACGAGCCAAATTTTAGCAATCAATATGAGCCTTGAAAACAAGCTTGACCATGTGCTAAGCAAATTAGAACTACTGAATGAAATTAACACTAAAATAGACAGTTTTAACAACCGACTAACCTTACTGGAGAGAAAAGTTGAAGACAAAATCGAAGAAATTGAAATTAGCCTTGTTACTAAAGCTGAAGCAGATACGGTTACCAGACTGACTGAGAGAATAGAAGAACTTGAAAAAATTCAAATCAATTATGAAAACAAGATGGTTATGCAGGAATCGTATAGCAAAAGGTTAAATATTCTCATTCACGGAGTGAAAGAGGACATCTGGGAAAAAAGAGAAGACACGATTCTAAAATTTGAAAACCTTTTGAAAAACGGACTCAAAATTGATGACCCCGATGATATTGAACTCGTAGATATACATAGGTTGCCTCAGCACACGCTAATGAAGAATGGAAAAAGAATAACTAGACCTATAGTCATCAAACTGGTAAACATGCAAGATAAAAGCCGTATTTTTCAATCAGCTAAACATCTAAGAACTTACAACGAAAAACTCAAAAAAGAAGACAATAAAAGTCTTTACGTATATATTTGTGATCATCTACCAACTAAGTTCCAACAGCAGCGAAAAAATCTCCTGCCTTTTTACAAAAAAGCTAAAGAAAACAATCAAAAAACAATTTGGAAAGCTGTTAACGGTGAATACTGTTTATATGTTGATGATGAAAAAGTTGAAATTCCACGGTAATTTGGAATTTTTTAAATTGTGCTAATCGTAATTGCTGCTTGATAATTTAACCTGTGATTGAGCGAATATTCCTAATTGAAGCACGTTTTGACGGAGATTGATAAGTCGCATTTCGTCCTTCTGAGTAAATTGTGTTCAAGTTTAAACTCTCATTTGGATCTGTTGTCTAAGTGCAACATATTAAGCAATTTACTGTCGGAAAATAATTCAAAATAAACATAAGTTTTTTCTAAGCTAAAACGTTTTTAGTAAATAACTTGTAAAATACGAAAAACTCATTTTTTGAAAATAGTCACTCGTGGGCTTTTGCTAAAACGTGCTTTAATTGCTAAAGCCAATTTTTGCTGTTTAAGGTCGGTTTTTGTCGGCAGCGATGATTGTGCGCCTGTGAACTTTTTCTGGTCGGTGCGGAAGAAATCCACGCAATTATTGCTGAAAAAA
Source organism: Trididemnum nubilum (assembly GCA_963965965.1). Classification (NCBI taxonomy): domain Eukaryota; kingdom Metazoa; phylum Chordata; class Ascidiacea; order Aplousobranchia; family Didemnidae; genus Trididemnum; species Trididemnum nubilum. Next base: position 9,359,477 of record OZ014479.1, read on the forward strand.
AAAAAAAAAAAGCCCTATACTTCAAGATCATTCATTACTGTATAAATTAAATTTGGCATTGGGTAACTTAAATTAACTATTATATTGGGAATAACCTTATGAAGCTGTAGTATATCCTAGATTGCTCTTTGCACCTTGCTGCAATACCTATAAATCAATTCTTAAAGCAGAAATTGCTGGCATTCTCCATCGCTGCGTGTAGACATTGAGTATTTTCATTTTGTTCTCACTGGAATTGTGCAATGGCGTTTTTGGCGACGAATGGATCAGATCTAAATGAATTTATTCGGCCTAGTCAGGAAGCCGCACCGAGAAAGGAATTTTTTGGGGGAAATGAGAGTCTGAGCGACGACTGGTATAATGGTGTTGTGAGTAATATAAGTACTTGTTGTTACCTTGACGACGTAAAAGTACAACCTACCTTTTTCGAAAATTCTTTGACTCTTCTGCATTTTAACATTCGTTCCCTTCACAAAAATTTTGATGCAATGTATAATTTTCTTCAATCACTCGACTTTTTGCCTGATATAATTTGCCTCTCTGAAACTCGCTTTAAAGATGAACCCTTGACTAATAATTCAATTACTGGCTACAGCTTTATTCACGTTAATTCGCATTCAATTGCTGGAGGAGTTGCGGTTTATATCTCAAAGAAACTTAAATTTGAAGTGTCAAAAAATCAACTTACTCTGTACAATTCGGAATCTTTGTGGTTAACCATTTATACAAAAAACCGCACTATAAATGTTGGGGTCATATACCGTCACCCATCATTAACTAATATCAACAAATTCTTAGAAGATTTTTCCACTTGCCTCAGCCATTTCACCACTAACAATCAAGCTATATATTTGCTGGGAGACTTAAATATTAACTTAGATAAATTTAACCGATCTAAAATTGCCAATGATTACATTAATATAATGATAAGTAACAGCGCTATTCCCCTAATTACTCTCCCAACTCGTGTGACCGCTGCAACTTCTACCATTATTGACCATATAATCACCAATGATTTGAAACACAAAATTACACCTTTCGTAATTCGTAGCGACCTAACCGATCATTATATTACTGTATGTAACATAAAAAAATAATTCATTGCAAGCGTGCTAAACCACCTAAGTACCATAGGGACACTTCGAAACTTAATTGTGAAGATTTTCGCAACGACCTAGACCAAACTTTATCCCAATACTTTTTAAACTGCGACGTCCTCAATCACCTTAATTATAATATAATTTTTAACGGCTTTGTAGACGTAATACGATCAACAATTGATGCCCATGCCCCGATTAGACAACTATCTCGTAGACAAACAAGATTAAAAAACAAACCGTGGCTTACAAAAGAGCTTTTAGCCCTAATCCGCCAGAGACGGTTGATGTTTCGTTCTCATTTTTTGCAAGGTGATGAAAACGAAAAAGCTTCTTATCGCAAATTTTCAAACAAGTTAACCAAATCGATAGCACTAGCAAAAAAACAACATTTTGCAACATTGTTAGAAACCAAAAAACTTAATCCTAAATCGGCATGGGAAATTATCCGATCAGTACTTCCTACTGCAAAGGTAAAATCTTCAGCAGACGAAGATTTTATCGACAATAACAAATTACTTGACCAAAAAACAATAGCTGATCTTTTTAACAATTTTTTTTGTACAATAGGTAAAGAATTGGATGATGATATTCCCAAACAACAAAACAATCACTACAAAAATTATTTATCCAAAAGCCTTTCCGAATCAATATTTTTAACAGCACCGACCTGTGATGAAATTGTAAATACAATTCACTCGCTTAACGTGAACAAAGCTGTCGGACATGACAACATTCCTGCCTACTTCCTTCGCATAGCTGCTCCCAATGTCGCACCCTACCTGCAATGCTTCATCGAGTTCGCATTTGTAAATGGCATCTTTCCTGAAAGCTGTACCCGCGCCAAAATCATTCCCATCCACAAAAAAGGAGATAAAACTAATCCTAATAACTATCGCCCAATCTCGATTTCGACTTGCTTCGCAAAAATTCTTGAACGTCTTATTTACGATAGATTTTTGGCTTTTTTGAAAAAGCACAATGTAATACATAAAACCCAATACGGTTTCCAAAAACATACCTCTACCACTCATGCCGTTTTGGACATTGTTTCAACTGCATATGACAACATTAGCCAAAATCTTTTCACTGGCTTAATTTTTCTGGATCTGCGAAAGGCATTCGATTGTGTACCGCACGATATCTTATTAACTAAGCTTAAACATTATGGTATACGAGGACCATCGAACGTGCTCATAGAGACCTTTCTTGATAGATCACAGTACACAAGTATTAACGGCATTGATTCGGAAATAAAGTCAGTCAAATATGGAGTTGCACAGGGGTCAACTCTAGGACCGTTACTATTTTTACTTTATATCAACGATCTTCCAAACTCAGCTTGCAGCCTTCCAAGATTATTTGCTGATGATACGTGCTTAATCTTGAACAGAAATACCATACCATGCCTAGAAACCAAAATGAATCAAGACCTACTAAAAGTTTGCCAATGGTGTATGGCTAATAGAATAAGTCTTAACCCCACCAAATCTAATTATCTAATAATTCCACCTAAATTAAGAAAAGCCACACCACAAACATACTTGTATTTAAATGATACACCCTTATCAACTTCAAAAAGTTTTAAATACTTGGGTGTTCATCTCGATTCTCAATTAAACTTCCACGTCCATATTACAGAAATCGAACATAAAATATCTCGAGCAGTTGGAATAATGTCCAAACTTAAACATTTCCTTCCTCAAACTGCCATGATTAAATTATACTACGCTTTGGTTCACCCCCACTTATTATATGGCTTGATAATATGGGGACAAACTTTTCCTTCTTATCTAACAAAATTGAGTACGCTTCAAAACAAAGCCATAAAACTTTCTTGCGGTGGCAGCTATCGGGATCATGCTTCTCCTTACTTTAAAGAACTTGGCATACTTAAACTACCAGATTTATGCGACCTTGAAACTGCTAAATTTGTGCATCTACATTTTCTAAAAAAACTACCTCCACAACTGTCTAATATGTTCGTTAAAACACGTAAAATCTCGACTCGACTAACCAGATCCACCTCTCCATCTAATAATCTATCTCTTTACATACCTAGATTTCAAACAGCAAGACTTCAAAGATCCATTAAATACAAAGGTGTCAAGGTTTGGAATACAATCCCTTCAAATATCCAAACAGAAACTCCAAGGTTATTTAAAAGTAAACTTAAGAAACATATTTTGGGTAACTACAATTAATGACTCAGTGTCACCACCATTTGTGACTTCTCGTCGCTTAGATTCTCAGATTTTCTGAATTAACAAATAGTAAGTTAGTAATTACTTAACCTCAAGGGTGGCTGCTTGACTTGAAGACCGAAAGGTCTATTCGTAGCCATCCCTGCTGCTGTGTGTTTTTGTGCACTTGGAATATTGTATTGTTTATTTGTTTTTCTTTGCCAAATGAAGTATTTATTGATTTGCTGGTGTCCATAGATGCATAATGTGGCGAATAAATTGAACGGCGAATAAATTGAAATTTTGCAAGTTAATGATCAAATATTTTTTAAAATATTAACACTGACCATAAGAAGTCCCCCCACGACTTTGCAGACTGTTAAGAGTTAAGCATCTTTCAATTTTTGAAGTTTAATTTTTTTAAATATTTATTGTGAAATTATGCACTTTCAAAAAAAGGGTTACTAGTGCCCCTAATCACTTCTCCTGGCTACACCAGTGGTGCTAATTTTATTATTATTTGGTATCCTTTTCTAAATCACCATTTCTGGGAACATTTTTTAGTTTATAAATAAAAAAAGCAAATCAAACACCAAAATTAGTTTTCGTCAAGAATCTTTTGACAGAGTGATCAATTCAACCGAAAATTTTAAATCAAAATGAGTAAACGAATAATATTCTTCCATGCATTTTCAGTTGTTTTTTTTTTTAATTCCAAACTTAGGGTTTGAGTAAAGGTTATATTTGGGGTTAGTTTTAGGGTAAGAAGTTGAGTTTGGGTTGGATTTTAGTCAGAATAAATTGATAACTATCGTCTTAAAACAAACTCCACTCATCTTAATTGAAACTAAATAAAAATTTCAGGTGAAACAAAGCCTACAATTTTTTAATGAGGGATTTTGGGTACACAAAGTAGGTAAAATAAGGATCACAACAACTTGCAGCATCTCTACATTGGCTTTCAAAAATGCAGACCTCCTTCTCACTATAGTTTGTGAGATACTATCAAAAAGAGTTTCAAATAAACAATTTCAAAATTCTAAGCGGTTGATGGGCACATTTTGACCAGCAAACGCTGTACCATAATCAATACTTGATAACAACAATGCAACGCATTTCGTGTAGATATGCCAAAAATACATGGTTAACTATAACTACCGTACTATTAATAAAAAGTAAACAAAAATTATAATGCTACCTTGGATTTTGTTTGTTTTGCTTTCAATTTATGCTCCTGAAGTTTCTGCTTTGCTTCATCATTCACCTGAAATATAACAACTTTTTATTACAGTCAATTGCATATTAGTTAAAACAAAATACATGTAAAAGTTGGAACAAAAACCTCTGCAGCTCTGCCAATAATGAATAGTGAATCATCAATGTAGCCCAAGCCCCAACTCCGGAATCTTACCAAATTTTCACCAAATTTTTGACTACTTGACCAGTAAAATATGCCCAGAATCTTCTAAACACAAAACCCTACAGTCCATTTAATTGTTGGTGATATTACAATGAAATATACAGTACCTTGTAGTCTACGTTGCAAATATAACAATAGTTGCCTGTAGCATCTGACGCTGTCAGGGGTGCACCCAGAAAATTTTAAAGGAGGGGGGTTTCAATTTTTCAAAAAGCAACCAGACCCAATTGAGTTAATTTATTTTAACCATTAATGAAAACGCACGTTATTAGTCAAACAAGGTTTCGCGATAATAGTTGCATTTTGTTACAACATTTGTTTATTTAAAGACCCTGTAATAACGATTTAAAAAGTTGTTGGTTGTGAAGATTGTGTGCGAGAGAACAAGCTATCACTATGGGGGCCTGGGGGCTTTGCCCCCAGCCACTGGGCAATTCTTGCAATTTTTTTTCGGAAAAAAAACAGCCATTTTAATGCCATTTGGATGACATTTTAAATGTTTTTGATATTTTGAACATGATGCCATGTATGGGGGCCAGGGGGTGAAGCCCCCAGTTGCTGGGCAATTTTTGCAATGTTTTGAAAAATCAGCCATTTTAATGCCATTTGGTGACATTTTGAACGTTTTTGGACCAATTAGAAAATATGCTAAATTGCTAAGATTTAGAAGAGTTTGAAAGAATTTGTTTTTGCTCTGTCCAATCAGCCACTGCGTACTTACTGGTCACGTCCAAAATACGTTTGAATGCTGAAAGATTGCAGATTTGGCTAAAATCTTTTAGGGAAATATGTTTTTTAATAAAAAAATTTGTGAGTGGCTCAGAACTTTAAAATAGCTTTTAACAGCGTCGGAACTATCATTTCCACTCTCTGAGAAATGGGTAGCCTTGAAAAAGACTGTTTTGCATTAAAGGTTTTCATCCAGCTCTCTTCAAGAATCTATGCTGGGATGAAGAAAAGCTAAAATGTGGTGGTACACACCTATATAGGGTTGATTACATTGAAATAGATAATGGATAGTCATTATGATGTATGATGCAGTAAAAATCACCTAAAATACTATAAAGTTAATGCAAAAGTATAGAAACAATCATTTGGAAATGATAGCTCCGCCGCTATTTAAAGCTGATTTTAAATTTCTGAATATGTTTGCAGATTAAAAATCTCAATTCTCAACGTTTGAATGCATTTTTGTTGTGGCTTTCATCTTCAAGTAGCAGATTTGTTTGCTTTTTTTTTTGCAAATGTGCATTTAGCTGAGTAGTTTTTTTTACGCAAGGGCAACTTTTTTGGCTAAATAGTCGTCTGTCTCTCGTTAGTGTTAAGCTCTGTTCTTCTCAGAAGTATATGATTGGGTATAATATATCCATTATTCAATATCTATGGATACATTAAATACATAGTTGCACAATGATTCTGTCAGCAATATTGTAGGTGAAACAAATGCAAAAATCTCAATTGCTTGGCAAACATGGTCCAGGATCAAATTACAGCCCTAAAACAACATCTTAAGTGATTAACAACCACTTAAGTGATTATTTAGTTAAAAGTAAATATACAAAAAAGTTACAAACTAAGTTACATCAACCAAATTATGTTGCTTTTTGAGTACCAAAAGAGGGGGTTTCAACCCCCCAACCTCCCCCCTGAGTGCACCACTGGACGCTTTCTAGTAACAGAACTAACTAGAACAACCTTACCTGTAACTTTAAATTTTAATTAAATTCAAAGCCTTACCGTAACTAAAAACTTCAGCATTAAGCCTTACTATAAGAAGGGTGAAGTGGGGAGAAACTGGTATTGGGATTGAAATTAGTATAAATTAAAATTTACAAATATTTCAGTTTTTGAAAGGCAGTTTCGTTTATAGTGTGTGACAGAATTATAGTCATCTAAACACTGAATATTACTAACGGTCTTTAAACGCTTTTTTTTGAAGACTTATGATATAGGCTACTGGCTGATTAGTGGTGTTGATTTGAATAACTCAAAAACAGTACCTAATTCAGAATTTTATTAAACATTTCAACTCAAGTTTTTCAAACTATCAGTTTAAAATTTTTTTTTGCAACTTACAAACAGCTACAACTCTGTCCATACATTTGCATTTTACAGTATCAAGTTTATGCTTTTGCCAAGTTCTATTAAAGTATTAGGTTTTGAAAAAAATGAGATGTTATATAGGTGTACCTAGCTTTTTTAGTTGCTTGGAATTGGTATACCAAATTTGATCCTGTATCCTATTAAAACATTCATTGGAGAGAAATTGGTGTGGTTTTTCAGTCTTGCTGTATCATGCCAAATGGGTTAAGTAGTAACATAATCTTGAAACTAGGCTATCTTATGTGTATTTAGTACACTATGATTATGGCATCAATACTGAACAGCAGGCTTAAAATAGCAACCACAAAGAACAAAAAAGCAGCACTGTAATGATTTTGAAAACAGATTTAGAACTAGAGAGCTTAGTCTGAAGTAAACTAACAAAATAGCCTATCATTATTGGTAGACCTATTACTCCGTGTTACTCTGCAGATTGCTTATTGGTAGCCTACTACGAGTAGATCAAGCTTATTGCAGTTAATTTAGTCTATGGTAGCTTAGCAATTAATGAGTCTACAATGCCACAAATATACGAGTGTATGGTACATCCTCAAGACTCAGCCTAGATATAAAAGTGAGACATTAATGAAAGCTGTACTGCGTAGATCAAACAAAAAGTGGAGGTAAGTCTATTGCAAGGTAGCTAAAGAACATGAGATTTCATTAAATTTAGTAACTCTAAGATCCTACCAGTACCATGCTCGAAAACAACCAAGCTAGGATAACGGTATTTTGCAATTTTTTTTTTTTTTTTTGACCATTGGAATCTACCAATCTTGTACATCTCCAGGGAAAATGCTGGGTGTTTCAGAACTTGAATATACTTTTTAAAGCTATCTTTGGTCACAAACAACTTTACCCAATAAAATTGGGGTGAAATTGGTACCAAAAAAGAGGGGATATTTGAAGTAAAACCCCAAAATATTCCCACAAATACTTAGTTACATTATTGGCAGTAAACTACTGTAATCAAATATATAATAAATATGATTAGTTTCTTTAGCAAATAGTTTTAAGTTGGTGAAATTTAGAAAATAAAAAATATATTGATTGCCCTCACTTCACCCAACCGCAAAAATTAGCATTAACTCTTTGCTCACACCAGACATATCAGAAGCTCTTTTTGTGTTTACTCAGAAACATTACAGTAAGTCTTGCACAGGCAGGCTTACATCAGGGTGTTGTGTATGGTGCAAATTGAGGCACTTTTTTGTAAATTCAAAGAATTTGAACAATGTGAAATACAGTTCCTACCGTAGGCTATCCTACTCTGTGCCATCCATCATAGGCGTCGATTTTGGGGGAACCGGGGGCGATGCCCCCTCGGATTTGACACTGGAGGGGGCAAAATATGTCTGGCCCCCTCGATTTTGGGCAAGTAACACCCCCTTGGCAACAAGAAATCCGAAATTTTGGACTGAGAAGTGAGAAAGAACCAGAATGCGGCGAATACCGGTACCTTTTTTTCTTTGGTTTTTATCCGAATTTGGGGACAAAATTCCGGAGAGAAACAGAATTATTTAGTTTAACCAAACTTCGCAAAAACATTTTGCCCCCGCGAAATCTGCTTAGGCTAATCAACAAAAAACGACGCCTATGCAATCCATTATTTTAGAGTAACCCTAAGCCTCCTGTGCAAATTAGAATTTTCAACTCTTGCTGATACAGACCTGTCTGTAACGATCACTTCGCAAACCAACCATAGCTCGAGTTATTAAATGATGCTGCTCTTCAAAATCTTGATATTGAGTGCGATGAGAAACAACAAAACTTTTTAGATTACGCCCACTCATCCTTTTTTTTATCTTTGCTTTTAGTAGCAGGTAATACTGGTGTCTTAAACACTAAAACCATAAAGTTGTGACCTTATTTACTTAAGCTGCTGTACTCAAACCCTTAGTCCTATCCGCCTGATCCAAGTTGAAACACAGAAACCATTGAAATCGTGGTTTTAAAAGTTTCCAGTTTCCCACCACTTAAATAATGCGCCGGGTTTTTGCGCCAAGCTCAACGTCGTATAATTTGTTTAAACCCGGTGCCACGCCAATCGAATAATTATCTAAATTTATTTCACGAAATTCAAAACATCTTTGAACGAATGGTTTGTATTGTCATTACATAACAAGTTAACAACTGAAAAACACACAAAAATCCAACACAAAATCTTTGATGGATATCAATTCAATCAAATCACCTTTTATTCGAAACAGTTTGACACTAACACCATAACATACTTTATGTAGTTCTAAGCATGAACAAAAACCATAAAAATTGCAAAAGCTCAAAAACCAGGAGACAGCTAAAATGAACATTCAGTCTTCGATTCAATTGCCCCCTAAAAACTGATATTAAACAAAATAACCACAAAAACAAAGTACACATAAAGAAATAGTCTACACCTACGCAAAGTTAGAAGGGAAATCAGATTGAAAAAAATATTTTGTAGGTTTTCCATCAAAAACTTTTGTCAGATCTGAAGACTAACTTCACCAAATTTGGGCTTTCTACAACCTTCCGTTTCCAAGATATTACAGTTTAGATTTCCCCTAAGAAACCTTAAAAAGGCTATTTCCCATAAGAATTTTTGCTAGGGTTGCCAACTACAAACAAAATTTAAAAAGTTACGATATGTTTGAAACTCTAAATAAATGTTTTCGGCAGTGTTTTTTAAAACAAAAAACAAAAGGTTAGAATTGTAAATTAGCTGCTTTTCAAGTAAATTTAAGCCATTTTTTCAAAAGTTAACCTTCTGTCACAATGCTGGCAAAATGGCAACACTTAAGAAAAAGGAAAATTGTTAACTTTGAAGTTTGAACTGCAATATTCTAGTGCAATAAGTGCATTGCACAACGCTTGCAACATAATTGTTATTATAATCGCATTTGCGACGTCATAAGCTATCGTAGCTAGTACATAAAGCAGTGTCCGCCCGTGGTAGTTAGCCCTTTTTCTTTTTGAGTCTTTTTTGGTTTTGAGCTTTTGATTTTTTCTGTTTGATTTTTGTACACGGCCGCCCGCCGCATATCCCAGAGCAAATGAAAGTCAATTGCTAAGAATCGCTTGATGAAGAACAACAAATCGATCTTGAGACAGTGAGCAGAACAAATGGAACGTTTTTGGGAGATGAAAGTCCAGGACGGTCATTAGAATTGTAATTGTAATTACATTTTATTCACCAAGTTGCCTTGGCCAGGTGACAGCGAAGGGACCTTTCGGTCTTCGAGTCAAGCTGCCACGTGCCCACCTGTCTACCACACACGGCGGAGGCTTCACACTGTCCCTTTAATTGCTGAACGTCAAGCAGGGAAGCTGTGAATACCAATTTTTATAGTCTTTGGTTTGACCCAACCGGGAATCGAACCCGAGTCTACCGCTTCAGTAGCAGACGCGCTATCCACTCAACCACTGAACGGTTGATATTTTCGATAGATAGAAGGCTATTTTCGACCAAACACCCCCGCTTGAGTATCTTGAAAACGGCAAGACGTAGAAAGTTCCATTTAGTGAGAGTGCATGTCAGGTTTAGACCCAACATTTTGGTCATCAGTGAAAAACTTGACTTGAATGCCCTTTCAAAAGGGCTAAAGCATCCTGCCAATTCCAGTAGTTTACAGTTCTGTAGCTAAAATCGAAATATAATTTTTGAAATGTTTAGTTCTCATTTTGGGCTGCTTTTGCAAAGAACTTCAAGAAATACGAAAAGATATCCCCCTAAAAACTTTTTAGAAACCCTGAATCTGGTTTCTCAGTCTGAACTTTCAGAAAAAGAGGGACTAAAAAATTGTTTCTCTTCCAGTAAAACCACATTACACATTCAATTCGGTAAACCTTCCCGTTTATTGCAAATTCAGGAAGGGAAAACAAACTCAGGGTTTCCAAAAACTTTTTAGGCTAGGATATTTTTTTATATAATGTTGAATATTTTTGTAACCGCAGCCCCAAAATGAGATGAAAAAATTCAAAAATTATATTTAAATTTTAACTATTGTAAACTACTGAAATGGGCTGAATATTTCACTCCCTTTAACCCTAGATCTACCATGCTATTTTTACACCCTATTTGTACCGGGGGAGGGGGGCAAATTTGCCCCCCTACCTAAAAACTGTTTGGTAAATGATAGAAGTAAGATTTTCTGCTTGTTGAAGTTTTTTTTTTTGTTTAATTTTTTTAAATAAATATTTTGAGGTTATGACGTCACGAAAACGATGATGACGTCACGAAAACCACTAAATCCTTATAACAGCTTGCAAATTTGTCTAAATGTTGCGAAATATTATTTTCAGTTTCGACTTTTGTTATTTTAAAGACATCTCTGATAACGTAACTGCAGATGACGATGTCACATGCATGATGACGTCACGTGCATAATGACGTCATCTTTAATAGATTGTGTTGATTATTATTTTTAATTTTTTGTGACTGAGATATAGTATAATTCACAAAATTTTACAATACTGCTGTATTATTTTCATTATATCATTCAACAGCTGATAAAAACTAGATGGGAGTTTGCCAGCAAACCCAGTGAACGACCGACGCATAGCTAACGCTGTGACGCTCGAAAGTACTTTTTGTCTGCCATAAAATCAGCAATTATTCAAAAATATCTAATTATGGAACCTCCAGAAAAGTAGAGTCAAAATATTTGTCAGTTGGTACCCCCAAATTATGTTAAAATATTTGTCTCTTAAATATCTACTGATATCCAAAAAAACTGGCACCCTAGCTTGAGCCGTTCAAAAATTTGATTTTTTGGGGCCCCATTTTGGGGGGGTCCCCGGGGGGGTGGTACCCCCAAATCATGTCAAAATATTTTTCTCGTAAGTATCTACTGATATCAAAAAAAACTGGCACCCTAGGTTAAATGGTTAAAAAACTTGCTTTTGGGGGGTCCATTTGGGGGGGTCCCCGGGGGGGTGGTACCCCCAAATTATGTCAAAATATTTGTCTCTCAAATATCTACTGATATAAAAAAAAACTGGCACCCTAGGTTGAGCCGTTCAAAAATTTGATTTTTGGGGGGGGTTCCCGGGGGGGTGGTACCCCCAAACCATGTCTAAATATTTCTCTCTTAAATATCTACTGATATCAAAGAAAAATGGCACCCTAAGTTATATGATTAAAAAAATTTGTTTGTTGGGGGGGTCCATTTGGGGGGTCCCCGGGGGGGGTGGTACCCCCAAACCATGTCAAAATATTTGTCTCTCAAATATCTACTGATATAAAAAAAAACTGGCACCCTAGCTTGAGCCGTTCAAAGAATTGATTTTTTGGGGCCCCATTTTGGGGGGTCCCCGGGGGGGTGGTACCCCCAAACCATGTCTAAATATTTCTCTCTTAAATATCTACTGATATCAAAGAAAAATGGCACCCTAGGTTATATGATTAAAAAAATTTATTTTTGGGGGGGTCCATTTGGGAGGATCCCCGGGGGGGTGGTACCCCCAAATTATGTCAAAATATTTGTCTCTCAAATATCTACTGATATCAAAAAAAAACTGGCACCCTAGCTTGAGCCGTTCAAAAATTTGATTTTTTGGGGCCCCATTTTGGGGGGGTCCCCGGGGGGTGGTACCCCCAAACCATGTCTAAATATTTCTCTCTTAAATATCTACTGATATCAAAGAAAAATGGCACCCTAGGTTATATGGTTAAAAAAATTTGTTTTTGGGGGGGTCCATTTGGGGGGGTCCCCGGGGGGGTGGTACCCCCAAATTATGTCAAAATATTTGTCTCTCAAATATCTACTGATATCAAAAAAAACTGGCACCCTAGCTTGAGCCGTTCAAAAATTTGATTTTTTGGGGCCCCATTTTGGGGGGGTTCCCGGGGGAGTTGCCCCAAAAAAATTTCAGGAGACACAATTGCGTATGTACCTCAACAACTTCACACAAAAATTAGATTTCTATGTTTTGTGGTTTAGGAGAACTCGAGCGTACAAGATTTAGGAAGAAAAAAAAGGAAAAAAAAAAGAAAAAAAAGGAAAAAAAAGGAAAAAAAAGGAAAAAAAAAGGAAAAAAAAAAGGAAAAAAATAAGAAAAAAACCTCATCGCGGCCGAAAGTGGGTTGGTAGGGATGAAAGGATATCTTAAGACATATAACCATGAGAAATATTTTTTGCCGTACTTAAGCCGTTTTTGACTTAGACCGCTTTTTACGCCAAACTTTCGGGGCGGTTTTCGGGTCATAAACCCGAAGTCACGTGACCGATTGCCTCGAAATTTGGTACAAACATAAAACTCATTAATCTCAAACTGCTGTCAAAATTTCATGTAGTTAGACCAAACGGTTCTTGAGTTATAAGCAAAAGTCTGAAATCTCGCACTCATTAGTTAGAAAATGGCCGAGTAAAAACAAAGGAACACGCGACGCGAGCGTCGGTCGTTCCAATGAATATAATTTTTATGTAAATGCAGTATATTTCGAGAAACAGCAGAAAAAGCAATATTTTTGAATTATGACGTCATCAATGACGTAATGATGATGCAATGCATTTATCAGTAAATAAAATATTTTATTCCAGCGAAAGATTAGCATCGGTAATGAGTACGCAGTACAATGAACAGAATACGCACGTTGATAAGCATGCATTGTGCTCAAAACTGTATAAAACTCCTTTGGTGCCTCCGAGAAAAGGCAAAATCACGTCACTTTCGGTTGTCCGGCTGACTCCAAACTTCCTGAAAATGTGTGTTATTAAATTTGATTCAAAGTCAGGGTGCATCAAAGCAAAAGTTTTGTTTAGTTTTGAAGCTATATTAAAATAACTAAAAGGGGGAGCAAATTTGCCCCCCCCCCCCGGTACAAATAGGGTTAAGGTTATAACTGAGATTTTATTGAGCAAATTTTACAGAACATAATTGTCAGCACTAATATTAAAAAGTTATGGAGAGAAAATGTTGAATCAAAATAGAGTTTTGATGCAGAAGAATCACAGAAAAAAAACATAAATGCATATAAAATATAATTATCCACAGTTTGTAAATTTCTAGTTGATCAGAGCATATCAGAATGTATCCAAATTAAGCAAAAAGATTATAGTGTGTCAGTAGCAGCACCTGCAGCAACAACATCAGTAATAACAAATAAAAAATTTTCTGAAGTTCTTCTGGTGTTCTAGGCTAGCTTTGAGAAATCACTCAGGTGCTACTCAAAAGACTAACTTTATTGCTGACGTTTCGCTAGTTAGAAACAACTAGCTTCATCAAAGCACTGCTATCAGTAGTGATGGCAAATCGCCATCAACTTCTGATGGCAAAAAAACAGAAAAACGATCGATCACACACATTGCTGTAGTAGAATAACTAGCCAAAAAAGTTCAAAGCAAGGCTCCGATAAAATTTATTGAGACGATAGGTTACGTCACACAGGTAATATATAAAGGTGTATACAAGATAAAGGCATAATAACTTGATCAAAGGAAAACGCAAAACAAAACTACAAATTAGTCAACACAGACAATTAATGGTATCTGTTGATTATTTTCACCTGCTATTTTACTAAGGCTAGCTTGGAAAACAAAAAATTGCACAACGGTAGGCCTAGCTTACAGTAGCCTAATGTTAGGTTTTTAAAATGAAGAAAAATTCTAAAGCGGCCAGCAAAATCAGTTTCATAGTCGTATTCTATGGGTGTTTAAGGTGTTCAGTAAACTCCCTAAGCATTGATTAAAGGGATTGTGACATGCAGGGATGCGAACTCGAACTTGAACTCGAATTCGAAAAAACTCGGTTGTATTGCGGAACTCGAACTTGAACTCAAACAAAAGTTTCAATATAAAACTGTTCGAGTTCATTAAAAAAAAAGTTTAAAGATTAAAAATTGTCAGAAAAAAATGTTTTTTGTTGATCATGCCATGTAAATTGAAATTACTTTCATTTGTTTATACCGTAGCAAGTTAGAAAAACAGCATGTAGCCTGTACAAAAAGAAAGCGATTAAATAAAACGTAGACTTAGCATTTTTGTCAGCCTGAGCTCGAATTCGAAAAAATTGATATTTTTGCCGAACTTACGCTAAAGCAAAGATTAAATTTGAGGACACAAACTTAAACTCGGACTTGCTAAAATAGGTTGAACACGAACTCGAACCGGAATTCGAATAAAAATCAATCGAGTTTGCAGCCCGGGTGACATGTTTTGCCTGGTTTAATAGAACGTAGACATTAAACAATTGAAAATTCGCTTATTAACATACGGCATGCTGCACCTTGCTCATTCACTATTTATGATAGACTGTTTATTAGTAGACTAGAAACTGACAGTTTTGTCTTTTTTTCTTCATTGTTTATTTGTTCTAAAATATGCCGATTAGTTCAATCAGCATAACTTTTTTCTTCCATGGTTTATTAGTTCTACAAATATGCCCTATCAATCAAATCAGTCAAATATGGGTGCCGCAAAAAACCTCCTCAACAAGAGCAAACATTTTACTTCATCGCTCTTCTCTTTTTCTCCGCGCGTTTGTTTCTACTCTTCTGCATTAAGTCCCTACAGTTTGACTCATGTTTATATTGTTTGTTGGTGATTTGTATATAGCACAATTTATTCTTGTACTGCGTATGGATTAAATTAACGGTTTATTTTATATATTCTAACTTATATCGCTTCTAAGTGATTCTATTTTATGTTACTAAGCCTATTACTATTTAAATTGTTTATTGCTGTATGCTTACAAGTATTGAAAACGCTGAATTCAGCATGCCTATACTTTTATATCTGTGCATTGTATTTTGTTTTAATTCTGAGTTAATTTTTATCTTTTCATTGTATAGAGCTATTAATTTCAATTGAGCTATAACAAAATTGGTTAATACATTTTGTTAGACATAATATTGTTTTGGCTACTGCTTGACTTGAAGAAGTAATAGTAGTAGTAGAAGTAGAATTTATTCCTCAATTAAACATACTCAAAAAAGTATAATAGTACTGCTCACAGTAGCGTAGCCCCCTCCCCCATTGGCCTGTCAACCAAAATGCAGAATAAGAAAAAAATATCACGTTTTTAGCTCTTTTGAGACTGTTTTTTGCGCTGGAATTGACTAAAAAATGATTAAAAGCATCTTTTGAAACATATATCCAGGGGGGTTGCTAATTGTCAAAAATTAAAGTCACAAATCAATAAAAACTTTAAAAAATGCCCAAAAATAAACAATCAAATTTGATTGCTAGTGTAAAAACGCCAAACATAGATTTTATCAACAAATATATTATAAACTCAGGAATAAGGGGGGGCAATTCAATGTTAGTTAATCACTTATCACTTCTCTCAAATATCTTTTCATTAGCCCCCCAATTATTTTTCTTTATAAAATATAGACGAAATAGATTGCTCCGTGTGAGTTTTATTGAATAATAGGATTTTATGATTTATCAGCATGCAAACAAGAGAACTGCAATGTTATCATTAGCCACTTCCCACATTGCCCATTTATGCAAACAGTTGAATCATGTTGCGCTGCCAATTTTTATGCCACGTTTTAAAAGCATCATTTTTTATTAAAATAGCTCTAAAATTAAGTTATTTTTGCAAAAAAATGCAAAATTTTCGAGCCTCCGGCGGCTGGGGGCTTTGCGCCCAGATCCCCAGCCTCCTGCAGCTGGGGGCTTCGCCCTTAGACCATCATTGGCTTCCGGCAGCTGGGGGCTCCGCCCCCAGACCCCCAAGACAGCCCACATTGCGAATTTCTGGCTACGCGCCTGACTGCTCATGACCCAATATAAAGGAATCAGTGTTGTGTTGATTGAGCAGGAAGCACCGAATACCCTTGCAGTTTTCAGAGTCAAGGTGCTTCCTGTTAACGTACATGTCTTGTTGCAGTAAAATTTAAAATTAAACTACAGTTAACGTTTTAGTTAAGTTTAAAACAAAAAACAAACACAAAAAAAAACACAAACACACACAAAAAAAAAACTTTCTGAATCAATTACTAATGCAATAGCAGTAACAGTACCATAGTATCGGTAGGTAATTTGCAAAAGTAAAAAAAAAATAAATAAAAATTAAAAAAAATAAAATAAAAGATAAAAATAAAAATAATTTAGTAACCGAACTAATCACAATGTTACAATGATATAAACGCAGTTTTTACAGCAAATAAATAGGCCTATGTTACACACTGCAAGTACAGTAATTAAAACAAGAGCAATTGCAATTTGCTTGCCAATGTTCAGTAAGAGTTAACCAAGAACTGAATATATTACTTCCTTAATGAATCCCATTTTTATTTTTAATTTGAAGATTAATTGTACTCCACAATTTTGATTCTCTAAAAGATAATTGGTTCTGTACAATTTTTTTTCCAACACTAGGAAGAAAGTAATTGGAGCTAGTGGCTTCTCTAGTACCATATTTATGATGGTTAGTTATTTTAACGAAGTTGTTATTAAATAATTTGGGTAGTTCACAGTGGCGTACGGTAAGCATTTTTTCAGGGTGTGCGCTGACACTTCAGTTTAAGTAAACCAATTATTTTCCAAAAAAATATTGCAAAAAAGTCCTTTTCTGTTCAAACTAATTTCCGATACAAAATTTAACTAGATGGGAGTTTGCCAGCAAACCCAGTGAACGACCGACGCATAGCTAATGCTGTGACGCTCAAAAGTACTTTTTGTCTACTGTAAAATCAGCAATTATTCAAAAATATCTGATTATGGAACCTCCAGAAAAGTAGAGTCAAAATATTTGTCAGTTGAATATCCCCTGATATCATAATACACTGGCACCCTAGCTTGAGCCATTCAAAAATTGATTTTTGGGGGGTCCATTTGGGGAGTTCCTGGGGGGGTGGGACCCCCAAAATATGACAAAATATTTGTTTGTTAAATATCTGCTGATATCAAAACAGACTGGCACCCAAGTTGATCTATTCAAAAAATTGATTTTTGGGGGTCCATTTGGGGGGGTGGCACCCCCAAACTATGTCAAAATATTTGTCTCCTAAATATCTATTGACATCAAAAAAAAACTGGCACCCTAAGTTAAACCAATAAAAAAAATTATTTTTGGGTGTCCATTTTGGGGGGGTCCCCGGGGGAGTGGTACCTCCAAACCATGTCAAAATTTTTATCTCTTAAGTGTCTACTGATATCAAAAAAAAACTGGCACCCTAAGTTAAACCAATAAAAAAAATTATTTTTGGGGCCCCATTTTGGGGGGTTCCCGGGGGGGTGGTACCCCCAAATCATGTCAAAATATTTATCTCTTAAATATCTACTGATATCAAAGAAAAATGGCACCCTAGGTTAAATGGTTAAAAAACTTGCTTTTGGGGGGTCCATTTGGGGGGGTCCCCGGGGGGGTGGTACCCCCAAATTATGTCAAAATATTTGTCTCTCAAATATCTACTGATATCAAAAAAAAACTGGCACCCTAGGTTGAGCCGTTCAAAAATTTGATTTTTTGGGGCCCCATTTTGGGGGGGTCCCCGGGGGGTGGTACCCCCAAACCATGTCTAAATATTTCTCTCTTAAATATCTACTGATATCAAAGAAAAATGGCACCCTAGGTTATATGGTTAAAAAAATTTGTTTTTGGGGGGGTCCATTTGGGGGGGTCCCCGGGGGGGTGGTACCCCCAAATTATGTCAAAATATTTGTCTCTCAAATATCTACTGATATCAAAAAAAACTGGCACCCTAGCTTGAGCCGTTCAAAGAATTGATTTTTTGGGGCCCCATTTTGGGGGGGTTCCCGGGGGAGTTGCCCCAAAAAAATTTCAGGAGACACAATTGCGTATGTACCTCAACAACTTCACACAAAAATTAGATTTCTATGTTTTGTGGTTTAGGAGAACTCGAGCGTACAAGATTTAGGAAGAAAAAAAAGGAAAAAAAAGGAAAAAAAAGGAAAAAAAAAGGAAAAAAAAAGGAAAAAAATAAGAAAAAAACCTCATCGCGGCCGAAAGTGGGTTGGTAGGGATGAAAGGATATCTTAAGACATATAACCATGAGAAATATTTTTTGCCGTACTTAAGCCGTTTTTGACTTAGACCGCTTTTTACGCCAAACTTTCGGGGCGGTTTTCGGGTCATAAACCCGAAGTCACGTGACCGATTGCCTCGAAATTTGGTACAAACATAAAACTCATTAATCTCAAACTGCTGTCAAAATTTCATGTAGTTAGACCAAACGGTTCTCGAGTTATAAGCAAAAGTCTGAAATCTCGCACTCATTAGTTAGAAAATGGCCGAGTAAAAACAAAGGAACACGCGACGCGAGCGTCGGTCGTTCCAATGACAATACAGATACGTCACACAGAAGTGACACCCACTGGCGAAGTTAAAATGCAAATGTAACAGCAAGATGTCGCCTAGCTTGCCGTTAAATTTTAAAAGCGTCAAAGACAGAATAATTAAAAAAAGAAGTAACAAAGTAACAAACACATTATGGGAATGACGCATATAGTTCACAGATTAGGAGACATTTAGTTGAGAATTTATACTTGGCTCATTGTACACTACGAGTGGGTTGGAGTTTGTCACCGTTTGTATTCTGTCAACACTTTTGCAGCAAAAATATTGATTAAAAAAATACAACAACAACAAAACAAAAGTGAAATGGTTTTCGCCTCACTTAGTCCACTAAGACGTTCTTGATGTTAACTACACCGAAAGCATGTACTTATTCCTTCAAAGCGGAAAATTTCTTTCAGCAGAAGCTGTGTAACTCGGAATAGTACATATCAATTGCCGAAGCTTGGGCACTTTTGAAAATTCAGGTTGGAGGTTCATAGATTTTATGAAAGTGATTAGCTCATGTGCATGTTTTCTAACAAAATTGTTGGAGCGGTAAAGCACATCAACTTCGTTTTCTAAGCGACTATTATCAAACAGAGGTCCGTGAATTCTTTGTACTTTGTTTAACAAATCTTTTGGAAATTTGCTTTATATTCACCATATTTGGCAGGTCATTGTAGTTGGAAAACGTCTAGTTTTGAAAGAGACGCATTCCTAATTTTTCACTAAAGCTTCTGCTTGGAAACGGCTTTTTGATTATGCTATCTAAACGATTTTCCGAAGAGATTTTAGAAATAATTTAGAACTATTTTATTGATTTAAATGTTCATTTACATTTAAACCTTACAAACAAAACTATAGCGATTAGCAAAACGGAAAGTTGCTGTCAATTTCATGGTCTTGTTCTTTTTGCACGCATTTATTTTGCGTCACACCTTGTCTCGTGCTCTTTTCCCAGCGCACGAGCCGATCATATAAAATGCGTGGATTTTTGACGAAAAACGCATCGTCACCGTCCGCTATATATCTCCAAGCCAAAATACACGGCAAGGTACAGCGTGGCTCAGGTGCGCAAAGATTCTTGAACCAATCGAACGGTTTCGTTATACTCCAGTAGTTTCGTGAAAGAAAAAAAGCATTGGATTGTGTTGCGCTGGCAGAAATGTTTCTAAAATTAAATCGATAGCACAAAAGTTTCAAATAAATAATTTTTAATGATTTTTGTGAGTAGCGCTGGCAGAATTTTCACAGGGCGTGCGCCGCACACTCCGCACCTATGGAGAATACGCCCCTGGTAGTTCATTGTGCTCCGATTTGTAGATAAATTTAGCTAACTCAAGTCTGTATATATCCTGGAGCTGGTAATTTAATTATGTCTGGTATATCTGGTAATTTAAGTTTTTGTATAGATTATTATTAACATGTTGGTGAGTTGAACTAAAAGTCATTACTCTCAATATATCATTCATTCGTACTGTGACTCTTTTTAAGTATATTTTTGCTGCATTTCCCAATGTAATAATACTATAATATACTCAACTGTACACAAGACTGTAATATAAAGCACAAAGCGATTTTTTGGAATGTAATTGCGCAATCTATAAAACGTTCCGGAATATTTTGCAATTTGTTGCGATAGATATTTAGTATGTTATGACCAATTGAGAGCATCATCAATACAAATGCCAAGGTATTTAAAAGAGGAGTGCAGGCAAATTTAATGGGAATATTAAACGTTAGGACAATCGGATCATAGACTCTTTATTCTTACACTCTAATAAAGAGTCCATGATCGGATAATATTAGATTAACGTTGACCCCATTCTTCTGGACTACGCCGTTTCAGAGATATTGTACTTCGAACGCAAAGTAACATTCCCCTGGATTTTTTGAGCAACTTTAAAAATTTTATTGACAACATTGACGTTGATAAACGTCGCCGTAGCTACAATCTGAATTCTAACGTAAGCCAATGGCATCCAGCAGAAGTGGAGTCGAGGACACAGGGCTCGAGGACAAGGCCAGAGATGGAAAAAAAAATCCGAGGCCAAGGCCAAGGACAGCTCTTCGGAGGACAGGCACTCTTCAGTTCAAGGGCAGGAATGCTCGAGGCCAAGGCCAAGGACCAAAGACACAAGCGCAAGTGTTCTCAAAAAAAAGGTCTTCTAAAATTTTTTGCTAGCTATCTCCAAGAAAAACGGTCTAGAAAAAATTTTTTCAGCCGATTTACAAAATTTTAACCATTCAAAACATAGTGCTGTCCTTAAGCCTAGGACAGGGCAATTTTCGAGGATTTGAGGCTTTGAAGCCAAGGCCAAGGACTTGAGCTTCGCGGCAGGAGCGCCGAGAGCCGAACGTGGGCCAGAGGCCAGCTCAAATATGACGGATTTCCGGTTTTGTGAACTCCAAAACAGACGGAGAAAATGCCGCAGTTTTGTCCGATTTTTGATGTGATCTCAAAAAAAAAAAAGAAAAAAAGAAAAAGAAAAAAGGTCTTCACTGAAATTCTGACGGTTTTTCCGGTCGAAATTAGGTGATCTCCAAAAAAAACAAGCTGATTTCTCAGTGTCATTTCGATGGGCCCCTCTCGAGCTCATGGGCCCTCTGCTAGGCCCGCTGAAGCCATTGGCTTTCCTGAAGCCCATGGGGCCCCAAAGTCCATGGGCCCCGGGGTCATTATACCTCCCTGCCCCCCTCTCGGTGGTCCTGCTTCGAGGCCAAGGACATTAAAATCTCGAGGACTCCACCTCTGGCATCCAGCACTGATTAGGCTAAACTGAATCGAGTACTTTTGCTGAGTAATAAACTGATATAAACCAGTCTGCAGAACAGAACGAACAAGTTCATTGGTTCAGCCTTAGCCGCATAAACACAGTAAGAATAAAAGGTGTAGACACGTTGAAAACTTATTTTGTTATCCTTGTACTTATTTTGTCGTCGTAGTAGGCTACCAGTACCATAGTAACCTACTAGCCTACAACCAACTATTAATATAGCTAAAGTTAAATATTAATGGTATTAGATAATAAAGATTTATTTAGCCCATTTATTTAGGTAGGCTACTCCAGATTAAAACACCTTCTTCTTCTTCTTTCTTCATTGCCCGCTTTTCCGTGAGGGTTGCGGGGGCAGTAGCTCAAGATTGAGCCGCCACACCTCACGGTCTTCCATCACCTCCATCATTTCGCTTGGGCGAAGTCCCAAGCGATTCCATCCAAGATCCTCAGTGTAATCGGTCCATCTAGTTCTAGGTCGTCCGACTGGTCTTCTCCCATTTGCTTTGGCATGTAAAGCTTGTTTGGGGAGTCTTTCCTGAGGCATTCTGCTTACATGGCCAAACCATCTAAGCTGAGATCTTTCAATTCGGAGAAGTAACGGCTCGATGTTAAGAGATTTTCGAATCTCAGAGCTACGCACCTTGTTAAACAGTGTAACTCCTTCGATTCTTCGTAAAAACCTCATTTCGGACGCTTGCACTTGTGATCGCATTCTTTCGGTCATTACCCAAGATTCATGACCATAAGTGAGAATGGGGACAAAAACTGCTTTGAAAATTGAGAGTTTTGCCTTTTTCGACAATTCTCGTTTCATGACAACCGAGTAGTGCAAAGCTCGCATTACTGCACTAGCCTTGCCTATTCGGGTATCGAGTTCTTCGTCTTGCCTTCCGTCACTCGTAAATGCAACCCCAAGATACTTGAACTTCTCTACCTGCTTCAGTGTCGCTCCATTCACTTGTAATACGCACTGATCAGGGTTTCTTGAAAGATGAAGTACCTCAGTTTTGGCAGTGCTTATTTTCATTCCGGCGGTGTTGCATGCATCTGCAAAGCTATTTAATGCGCGCTGGAGGCCAGATTCTGTGGAAGAAAGCAGAACCAAATCATCTGCGAATAGCAGACGACTAATTTTGCAATTTCCAATCGTGGCACACTCATCAGCTTGGCTGTATTTGTCGATCCAATTCATGTAAACAATGAAAAGGAGAGGTGACAAAACGCACCCTTGCCGGAGTCCAACGCCCACATGGAACGGCTTTGATTGCTTGCCATTTACCCGAACACAAACCTCCGGTCTGCAGTAGAATGACTTAATAGCGCGTAACAATTGACCATCAACGCCATACTCCAGCAAAACCTTCCAAAGTTTATCCCGAGGAACTCGGTCATATGCTTTTTCAAGATCGACAAAGCATGCAAAGAGATCTTTGCCATACTCCCAAGATTTCTCGAAGATTTGCTTCAGAGTGAAGATTAGGTCCGTGGTGCTGCGACCTGGACGAAAACCGCACTGACCATCTTCCAGTTTTGATTCCACTATTTCTCGGCATTTCCTTTCAAGGCATTTGGCATATACTTTCCCTGGCAAACTAAGGAGTGATATCCCTCTGTAGTTTGTACATTGCTTGCGATCTCCTTTCTTGAATATCGGAATAATCACACCTGTTTGCCAATCTCTGGGAGTTTTGCCAAGCTTCCACGCAACTTGACACACTCGCGTTAACCAGAGAATTCCTTCTCCAGTCAGCGCTTTCAACATCTCGGGTCTGATTTCATCTTCACCAGCAGCTTTTCCAGATTTTATCCCTTTAATTGCAGTTGCCACTTCTGCTGCAGTGAAAACTTCGTCCTCCCCTAGATGTGTCACTTCGTGTGTGTCACGAGTCGATGCCTTTACAGGATTCAAAAGATCTTCAAAGTATTCTCTCCATCGTGAAAGGATTTCATTCTCATCCGTTAGAATGTTACCGTCAGAATCCTTGATGGAGTACGTGATACTCGATCTTTTGCCACAAAACGGCGGATGGTCTGCCAAAATACTTTGTTTGCCGAAAAATAGTTTGAATCCAACCGACGACCAAACTCTTCCCATGACTTCTCCTTGGATTTCTTTAAAGCCGAAGTTGCCGCTTTTCGCGCCTCAGTGTACCGGGATTGCAAATCAGATGACGATCTGTCCTGTAGCCAGGCCTTGAACGCATCTTTCTTTGCTCGAATAGCTTCTTTAACCTCTTGGTTCCACCAAGGTGTTCTTTTCTCACTATCGCCCGCCATTCTAAGCCGTTTTCGCCCACAACTTTCAGCAGCTGATGAAATGATTGCTGATCTGAACAGCAGCCATTCCTTCTCAATGTCCTCGGATACATCAGGAAGTTGTCTGAACTGAAATGATATACTGGATGCAAACTGTTTTCTTACTTCTTTGTCCTCCAAAGCCTCCCATTTGATCCGGTAAGTCACAGACGACCTGTTGGATCTCTTGTTTGGCCAAGGTTTCGAAAGTCGTAAGGAACATACTACCAGATGGTGATCAGTTGACAATTCAGCACCTCGCTTCACTCGAACGTCCAGCACATCAGAAAACAAATCTGACGAAACCATGCAAAAATCTATCAAAGATTTTTGATCCATACTAGGTCGATACCATGTGTACTTGTGAACCTCTCTGCGCTGGAAAAAGGTATTCATGATGCGGAGTCCGTTGCTACAACAGAGCTGCAATAAATACCTTCCGTTCTCATTCAGTCCGGTGACTCCATGTTTTCCGATCACACCCTTCCACGTATCTGTGTCTGTTCCAACATGTGCGTTAAAATCCCCCATAAGGACTGCAGATTCAGTAGCTGATACTCGTAGAAGAGCATCATTTACTTCATCCACAAAAGTCTGATATTCACTCGTGGCATTGGGGGCATATACCTGCAATAGGCACAATGACCGATCCAATACCTTAAGCTTCAACATACAGACCCGTGATCCCAAAGGAATCCAATCTGACACACAGTCTGACAAACGGGGGCTTGTGAGAATCCCCACACCCGCTTGTGCAGACATACTAAGATCAGCACCAGAATAGAAGAGTTTCCATCCGCCATCCAAATCCACAGTTCCAGAGCCACGTCGTTTGGTTGAAGAAACTCCGATAATATCGAGATGATACCGCTTTGCTTCCTCAACCAATTCTAGCTCTTTTCCTGTGAGGGTGAGGATATTCCAATTGCCCAACAGCAGTTGGTGATGGTTGACCCGTGAGTGTGCGACATTATCTCGAGTACGAATACTCTGCGCTGCCTCCATTCGCCTCTCCAAACGTGTAGCGGGCACATTGGTGGAGCTGCCACTAGGGCTGGCTGGTGGAGATTGTCGCTTATTTTTCGAACGAGCCCCTCTGCCTAAGACTCGAACGCCATAGGGCGATTCGAGTCTTATGCAGATTAAAACATATCAATGTTGAATACATAAGAACGGGAAATACCAAAAACTGAAACGACCGTACGGTCGTCAACGTCAGTTATCACCCTGCTTAAGGTTGAATTTGTTAATTTGGAGATTACTTTTAAAAAAATTAACATTTTAGCATTATAACGTTAGAAAAATGCAAACAGGCAAAATAGCCAATAGTGTACTAGCCTTGTTTTTACTCGTTCTTATTACTACTTATGCGATTGTCTTTACTGAGAAAGCTTGGCTACTCTACAGTAATCTCTTTTTTCCTGTTCGTTTTTTTGCGGCTGATTGGATTAAATTAGTTTATTACGCAGCGAAAGTACTCGATTCAGTTTAGCCTAATCAGCGCTGGATGCCATTGGCTTACGTCTGAATTCAGATCGTAGCTACGGCGACGTTTATCAACGTCGGTGTTGCCAATAAAATTTTTAAAGTTGTGCTAAAAATCCTGGGAAATGTTACCTTGCGTTTGAAGAAAAATATCTCTGAAACGGCGTAGTCCAGAAGAATGGGGTCAACGCTAATCTAATACTAGATGGGAGTTTGCCAGCAAACCCAGTGAACGACCGACGCAAAACTAGTGCTGTGACGCTCAAAAGTAGTTTTTGTCTACCATAAAATCAGCAATTATTCAAAAATATCTGATTATGGAACCTCCAGAAAAGTAGAGTCAAAATAATTGTCAGTTAAATATCTCCTGATATCATAACAGACTGGCACCCTAAGTTGAGCTGATCAAAAAATTAATTTTTGGGGGGGTCCCCGGGGGGTGGCACCCCCAAACTATGTCAAAATATTTGTCTGTTAAATATCTCCTGATATCATAAATCACTGGCACTCTAAGTTGAGCCGTTCAAAACTTTGATTTTTGGGGGGTCCATTTGGGGGGTCCCTGGGAAGGTGGCACCCCCAAACTATGTCAAAATGTTTGTCTGTAAAATATCTACAGATAGCAAAAAAAGTAGCACTGTAGCTTAAGCCGTTCAAAAAATTGATTTTTGGGGCCCCATTTCAGGGGGTTCTTGGTGGAGTTGCCCAAAAAAATTTCGGGAGAAAAAATTGCGTTTGCAGCTCAACAACTTTGTACAAAAATTAGATTTCGATGTTTTGTGGTTTGGGAGAAGAAGAGCGTACAAAAATTAGGAAGAAAAAAAAGGAAAAAAAAAAGGAAATAAACCTCATCGCGGCCAAAAGTGGGTTGGTTGGAATGAAAGGGTATCTTAAGACATACAACCATATGAAATATTTTTTGCCGTACTTTAGCCGTTTTTGACTGAGACCGCTTTTTACGCCAAACTTGTGGGGCGGTTTTCGGGTTCTAAAACCAAAGTCACGTGACCTATTGCCTAGAAATTTGATACAAACATATAACTCATTAAACTCAAACTACTGTCAAAATTTCATGTAGCTAGACCCAACCGTTCTCGAGTTATAAGCAAAAGTCTGAAATCTCGCACTCGTTAGTTGGAAAATGGCCGAGTAAAAACAAAGGAACACGCGATGCAGGCGTCGGTCGTTCCAATAACACGATTGTTCAAACTTTTAATGCCTCCATTGAATTTGCCTGCACTCTTCTTTTAATTTCTGAAACTCGACTTAATAGGGACCCACTCAATGACAAGTTGAAAACATGGTTTACAGGCTAATGCAGTATTTTGTTTATTAATAGATAATTTGTTTTTGTGTGATTAATCGACAATTTGTTTTTACGAAACCACCAATTTAGTATACTTAATTCCTCATTCACTTTGTGGTCAAGGGAAGACAAATTTTTGTCAGCAAGGCTTAAGTACTTATCATCAGCAAATAAACTTATGTCAAATTTTGTTACCGATGGCATTTCGTTAATGTAAAATAAAAACAATATTGGCCCTAAACTAGAACCTTGTGGGACTCCACAAGTAAGTTTAAGTAAATTCGAGTTTTCATTACGTATTTTTGTATATTGCTGACGATTGCTTAAAAAGCTTGCAAATAGATTTAATGCAATACCTCTTATACCAAAGTTACCTTTTTATTTTATTTAATAAAATTTTGGGGTCAACAGTATCAAAAGCTTTGAATAAATCAAGAAAAATACAACAGCTATACAAATTTTGGTCAATACTTTGAATCAAATGATCATATATATTACTAATTGCCATATCCGTGGAATAATTTTTTCTGAACCCAATTGTTTTGCACTTAGTAAATTATATTGTCCGAATAAGAGATTAGTCTGTTATAAATGATTTTTTCAAAGATTTTATCAAATAGCGAGAGTAACGAAATTGCACGGTAATTGGTAGCTTTGTTTTTGCCTCCTTTTTTAAGTATTGGAATAACTTCTACAACTTTAAGGCATATTGGGAAACATTGTAAACTGTTTTGGAAAATGTAAAGCTTGCATAAAATAGGTGCAATGTATGTTTTACCGTGTTTGATAAACTTTGTATCAACGTCATTCTTTCTGGTAGCTTTTTAATTGTTGTCTAATAATGATATTAATGAAAAACCTCATCATCAGAGCATGGAGTTAAAAGCAGGAATTTTACTGGAGCACTGTGGGAGGTATTGTTTCAAAGTGCCTTAACTTCTTCGTTAAGCATAGGATTAGAGTTCGTCATTTTAATACCTACATTGGCAAAATATTCATTCATGATGTTCGTAATGTTTTTTAGCTCCTGCACTATTTCCCCTTCATCTGTTACCAATTTAGAAAGGGTGGCTACTTTTTTAGTTTCTATCGTAGCTCATTCATAAATTGTTTTCGAAGTTTTTCTTGGATCATTTTTATTTGATAAAATCGCATTGTTGAAGTAATTTTGTTTAGCTTTCTCTATAGCTCTGTTTAAAACATTTCCTCTATGATTTGTAAGAAAAAAGTTATTGCTCATCATACCTTATTTGAAGATTTGGATACATTTTGTTTTTAATTTTATTACATTTAAGCATAGCAGAAGAGAGTCAAGGCTTCTTTTGCAATTTTTGTTCTTTTCTGCTTCGTATGTGTTGAGGTGCGTGCGCATTAACCACTAAAGTAAACAAGCTCAGAAAGTTTTCAAATTGTTCATTAATAGATTTAGTATCATCCACTTTGTAGTTGATAAATTTGACAGATACATCTTCAACAAATTTCTCAGTGTTAAAGATTTTCATATCCTTAATGAGTATTTTGTCTGCGTTAAATTTCCCTTTTTCAATATTTTTAAATTCTGGTATCAGAGGTGCAATCCTCCAGAACGTTCTTGGCCTCGAGGACGTCCTCAAGGACACATTTTGAAGCCCTTGGCCTTGAAGATCAAGTCCTTGGCTTTGAAGCCTCAAGTCCTAAAAAATTGCGCTGTCCTCGGCTTGAGGACAGCACTATTTTTTGAATTCTTAAAATTTTGTAGTTCGCCTGAAAAAAAAATTTTGAAGACCTTTTTTTTGGAGAGCACTTGCGCCTGTGTCCTTGATCCTTGGCCTCAAGCATTCTTGTCCTTGGCTTCGAGAGGGTCTGTCCTCGAAAGGGCTGTTCTTGGCCTCGGATTTTTTTTGTGTTCTAGGCCTTGGCCTCGAGCCTTGTGTCCTCGACTCCATAGGCGTAGCCAGGGGAAGGCGTATACGGAGACCGCCTCCCTCTAACTTAAATGCCACCAATGATGAAAAAGTGGCAAAAAAGCCTATTGTTTCTTCAGTTTCCGTTTCTTTTAGCATTTTTCGCGTATAATATAGACGCGTACAACAGTAATTAACAATAATATAGACAACCAGGGATCCCGGGCCTCCTCAATTAAGTTTTGCCGACCAATTTATGTGCGTAACCCAGGTGAAATTAAGGGTTTTGTTCTAAAAGTTGCAACCTCAGGCCCTGTTGTAATCAGGGGCGCCCGCAGGGAGGGAAGGGGGTGCACTTGCCCCCTCTGGAAATTAAGATGCCAAGTATTTTTTGTGTTTAAATTCGCAAAATAAGTCTAAATATATCTAAATATCTATCTAAATTAAGAAAACAACCCTTTCTGGAGCTGTTTAACCGTTTTTGCCTTGGTGCAGAGGGCTGGGGCAAGAGAAACAGGATTGCCCATTTTACGTGAATTATCATACATCATTTTCTTAAAAGCGAGCGTTAGTAATACTTTAGCATTGAGCATTTAATTGTTCGAATAAATAATCAATATCAAACGTTTATCCACAGTTATTTCTAGAAGAACATGGTTTATCAAACGATTTAGCATCTCTGATCTGTCATTGAGCTCTTATCATCAGGATCTAAATACAATACAGCGTTTAATACTTCAAATTAACGCTGTTATCTAAACACTAAAATAATAATATTACTCCGCCATTAAATTAATTTTGCTGAGAAACCGAAATCAAAACCAAACCTGAAATCAATAGCGTAGCGAAGGGGGCTGTGCCACCTGCATTGGCTTGTAGACCAAAGTACACGATTAGAAAAATGCCACAGTTTTTGGCCCTTCTGAGGCCTCTAAAGTGGTTCAAAGTCACTTTTAATGGCCTTTCAAGTGGTTCAAAGCCACTTTAAAAACATTAATTTTTATTATTTATTTTTTTGTGGGGGGGGGGGGGAGGGTATTAACTTAAATATTTGTCAAAAATACAGCTTCAAATTAATCGATAAAAACTTCAAAACATGGGTCAAAATAAGCAGTCAAAATTGATCGCTAAATACAAAATGCTTAACGAACGAGGTCTGTTCAAAAAGTTCGTAGACTGAAGTCATAACACAAAATTTACTTTCTTTAGCAGTTACAGGTCTGGTCTCCTTCAAAGTACTCTCCTTCCCAACGCACACACTTATCCCAGCGGTGTTTCCACTTGCGGATGCAGTTTAGGCACGCTTCTTTTTTAATGCCCTTGAGCCCTTTCGTCGCTCTTGCATTAGTCCCTGGAATGGTCTCAAATCTTCTTTCTTTCAAAGGTCTTTTGAGCATGGGGAACAAAAAGAAATCACATGGAGCAAGGTCAGGTGAGTAAGGGGGGTGGGGAAGAACAGTGATGGAATGTTTGGCCAAAAACTCACGAGTTCTGAGGGCTGAATGGACTGGAGCGTTGTCATGACGGAAAAACCAGTCACCACTCCTTCTCAATTCTGGCCTTTTCCGTGGAATGGCATCCCTCAGACGTTTCAAAACTTCATTGTAGTAGGTCTGGTTCACTATGGAGCCTTCAGGAAGGTACTCGTGGTGGACAACTCCACTAACATCAAAAAAAACTGTGAGCAGCACCTTGATTTTGGATCGAACTTGGCGAGCTTTTTTGGGTCTGAGGAATGTTTTGCTCGTCCACTGTGAAGAATGGACCTTTGTTTTCACGTCATAACCATAAACCCATCACTCATCACCTGTTATGATCTTTGACAAGAATTCTTTATCATTTTCGGAGTGATCAAGCAAATCCTGACAAACTTAAACACAATGAGCTTGTTGATCACTTGTCATCAGACGTGGCACAAATTTTGTAGCAAAGCGATGCATCTTAGTTCTTCCGTCAAAATGTGGTGAGACAAGAGCCTACCGAGATCCCACATTCTTTAATCAAAATGAGATCCCACATTCTTTAGTTCTTCAGTCAAAATGTGGTGAGACAAAAGCTCTCTTACAGTCAGACGTCGATTCGCTTGCACCAGAGTGTTGATTTCATCAATGTGTGGGTCATCAGTTGATGTGGAAGGACGTCCAGAACGTTCATCATCTTCAACAGACAGCCGACGATTCTTGAAACGTTTATGCCACCTGAAACATGTCGCTCGCTTCATGGCAACATCACCGCAAGCCGTGTTAAGCATGGCAAACGTTTCCGTAGTAGATTTTCCCAGCTTGACTCAAAATTTCACAGCAAATCGTTGCTCTTTCAAGTTATTCATTTTGAAAAAAATTTGTAAACCTTAAAATCCGACGAACTAAAAAACTACCCTTAACTTAACTGAACATAACCAACACTAAAATAAAGATATCTGCAATCAGAAAATGGTGTCATAATCAGCTGATCTCTGTGAACCTAGCGACACCAAGCAAATGCACCTGGAACAAATGAGAGCTGCGCAGTTCAAACAGTCTACAAACTTTTTGAACAAACCTCGTAAGCTTCATAAAAAAAGAATATAGGAGGGGGGCCAGTAGGGGGGCTTTTCAGCATTTAATTTATTTAATTATAACGAGTTTTGGACTTGACCTGTGAGAAACGTGGGGGTTTGAAGGGGGTGAGCTATTTAATTCTTTCAAATGGATTTCAAATTGTATCAAGTTAGTTTTTTAAATGGCTTTAAAAAGATGTAAAATTTGATTCGAATAGCATTAAAATGGCTATTTTTTTTCTGAAATATCTCATAAATTGCTCAACAGCTAAGGTTTTGCCCCCAAACCCCGGTCTGCGATATGCTTTAGTTGCACATGTTTGCTCGGCACGCTGCCCAATTGAGGCATTTTGCAAAAAAATTCAATCTTTAGGTTAATCAAGCCCCCTCACCCCCCTTTACAAAATTCAGGTTGCTGTCAGTGGCACAATAAAAGAGGCTAAGGGAGCTTAACCCCCCCTTCTGCTTATCCAAGTCACTTGGAAAACTTAACTCACATACAGTAGCGTAACCGGAGGGGCGGGGGGTTCTATAGCCCCCCCCCCCATGGCCTGTCGACCAAAATGCAGAATAAGGAAAATATCACGTTTTTAGCGCTACTGAGACTGTTTTTGCACTGGAATGGATTAAAAAGTGATTTAAAGCATCTTTTGAAACAAATATTTAGGGGGGCTAAATTGTCAAAAAATAAACTCAAAACTTCGAAAAATGCCCAAAAATAAACAATCAGATTTGATAACTAGTGTAAAATTGCTGAACATAGGTTTCATCAATAAGTATATTATAAACTCAGGAATAGAAGGGGGAACTCTTCAGTATTAGCTATTACTAATCACTTCTCTCTGATATATTTTCATGAGCTCCCGCCCCCCCCCATTATTTTTTATAAATTTATACCAAATAGAATACTCCGAGTGAGTTTTATTAAAGTATAGGATTTTATAATTAACCAGCATGTAAACAAGTGCACTAAACTTTTGCCATTAGCCATCCCCCACTTAGCCCATATATGCAACCAGTTTAATCATGCTTGCACAGCCAATTTCTATGCCACGTTTAAAAAGCATTAGTTTTTTATCAAAACAGCCGTAAAATTAAGCTATTTTTGCAAATAAAATGCAAAATTTTGGAACGCTGGGGACTCCACCCTCAGACCCCCGAACACCTGTTCTCTCATTGTGAATTTCTGGCTACACGCCTACTCACATATGCGAAACTTTAAACTTAGTTTGAATTTGATCTGCAAATAAAGAGGGCTGCAATAGCTGGGCAATTTAGGAATTTCAAGTAGATTCTTAATTTCAGCAACTTAATTCCTTTCAATGGCTTTAAAAACGCTCGAAATGTGATTCAAATGGCCTTAAAGTGGTTATTTTTTTCAAAAAATTGCGAAAATTGCCCAGCGACTGGGGGCTTCGCCCCCAGACCCCCATCCATAATACACTTGAATTGCATCTGATAGCTTGACATGCCGCCCGAATTGCAACATTTTTTGGACAGAATCATTTTAATTTTTGGTTCAAACTCCTTAGCAAAATCCTGGTTGCAGCTGTAAGGTTTTGATTAATCTAGTAAATAATGGATAAGTCGCTTGCCCCCCCTGAAAAAATTTCTGCGGGCGCCTCTGCTTGTAATCTTTTCATGAAAGTAATGCAATAGCCATGGGCAGATTTAACATAAGGCACAATACCAGCTAGGGGCCCTGCTATCAGATGCTAAGACTTTTTTTGATTTTCACTTATATTTGGCAAGAAGATTTTGCCTAATTTTTCAAAGTACCAAGGGCCTCATGCAATGTAAATCCGGCTCTGTCAATAACATGGTTAGTAAGGGTAACTATCCATTGTACCATTTTTCAATAACAATTTAGCTTCAATTTGCTAGTCTTTAAGCGACAATATACTTTTGAAAAAAAATCAGCCAGGAGAAATGCTCATTGAACAAATTATTGTCTTGGAATTAAGGGAACCTGGGCCCCCTTGCCGTACCAGTACTCCTACAAGTGGTTATTTTCATGACCAAACAAAAATCTCATAGGAATATCTTCAAATGGATTATTTTATTATTTACTGCTAATATATTGCAGGAGGCAATGTAATTTACTTCCCCCTACCTAGGTCAAATCACTTACAAAATTTAATCTCAAAATGCAAGATTTTAAATGTGTTTTGGATTGTAAGTAAAAATAGGATTGAACAATTTAATTTTTTCAATTGGCTTCCAAATGTTAAAAATTTATTTCGTTCAAATGACTCTGAACACGCACGGAGTACAATCCAATGGCATTTAAAATAGCTTGTTTTTCAAAATATCACCCACTTGTCTGAGATACGGTTGAGTTACACCAGTTCACTCACGCACGTCTCCCGATTTACACATTTTCACTCTTTAATTTTGATAACACACACACCACGGCCTCTGGTCTTCCATTCTACGATACCGTTGTCACACAAAAAGTTCCTTTTTCGAAAATTTCTGATGACGTCATTGCAGTAATTTGTGGTTTGGGCCCACCCCCAGTCAAAAATCCTGGCTACGCTTATGTTCGACTCTACCTCTGTCTGATATAATAAGAAATGAAGACTACGGTACCTTCGTAGTAGCCCGTTGCCAAATTAGTATTTGCTGTTATATTGCCATTGCGCATTTTTTAGAATTTGACTTTTTTTTTTGGCGCAGCAAGACAATATATTTCTATTGCAGTTTCTGACATTGACGCATCATTATTAGAAAAAAAAAAAAAAAATTAGCAAATAATTACTGACATCTAGCAATTGTTGGTATGTTTATTTTCGTTACAGCGAATACAAAAGGCAAGATACGGTCCAAAGAGCACTCAAACAAGCCCCACCCCTAGTAAAAAGTGTAGAGTCCACGTAATACGGAGGGCCTAATTGCTACAGCTACAGTGTTGAGCTTCACAATTGCTATTAAGAAAATGTTTATTATATGCTAGTTCGTGATTGTGTTGTTCATTAGCAACTTCACAAAGTGAAAGATGGTAGATATTGCTATTTCAATGGCAGGTACTTAAGTAGAGCCTACTGTTGTGTCAGGCTTGCTTAAATCGCTTTACTCAAATTACTGTTTACTGGTTTAACGATCTGGTAATTAGAACAAATGTTTGAGGCTATGTTTCCTCTGTTATGGATGAAAATCACAAGCAATAAAGAAAAGACAAAAGTAGTTCAAAGCAAGTTTGTCCGTCTCGATTCTGTAAGCTGTAGCCTATAGTGTATATACGGTACTGTGTAGTGTAACCCCAGTGTAGGTAGAATTTTTGTACTTATCAGCTTGGTTAGGTTCCAGCTTATACTAGGCTAATACCGTAAGGTGTAGCAAATAAGCAAGGAGCTACTTTGGCCCACTAATGCTGCTACAGTCAGACAGTAGCCTAGTGGTCTGGTGATAGGCAATTTTCGATTTACAGTTTTAGCAAGAGAGTGACTACCGGTATTGCACTGAAGAATTTAAGTTAGAAAGTGTCTGTTTAGCTGCTTAGGCCAAATGGTATTTTCCCTCTGTTAGAATTGGGGCTATTTTGGCACTGGTGGTAAAATAGCTTTTCGGCTAGGCCTTTTTCCACCAGCGCAAAACTAGCATGGTGCTATTTTGTCACTCGTGGCAAAATAGCCACTGCCTTTAAGTTAATATTAAACTAAAAGAGGCATCACTATAATAAGGTGAAAAAGTAGGAAAATGCAGAAATTGTGCTAAAAGGCGGAAAAGTAGGAAAAGACAGTTTGGGTTTGGGTCAGGGTTTACCCTAACCCTGATCCTCACCCAAATCTAACCTGCCTTTAAGCTCAATTTCCACCTTTTTCTAAGGTGGAAAAGTACGTAGGAAAAGATGGAAATTGTGCTAAAATGCTGGTTTGAGTTTGGTTAGGGTGAACTCAAATTCCAACCGCTTTTTCCTACTTTTCTGCCTTTTAGCACGATTTCCACCTTTTCTTACTTTTTCGCCTTTTAGTCATGTCCAAATAAAAGTGAAAAATAGGCCTATTTGTTTGTGCATTTTTCATTATAGTACCGTACTGCTAGGTACCGTCGTCGGGGGTGACTTTAATCAGCGGGGTGACTTTGATCACCTGGGGTGACTTTGATCTGTACCAGAAAACAACTTCAAATCGCAAAATCCGTTGTTGATGTAAAGTCACATTGTACTTTGAGTTATATGTGATTGCTTGGTCACGTGACTATTTTTATCGCCAAAATTTTATGTCGCGCCAATTTTGGCTTTTAGAATGTGGTGGCTCGCCACTCCCATGCAAATGCAGATTAATTCCACGTGAATGAAAAACAAAAATAAAGAAAATACTTAAACAATATTCGGCAGCACTTTTTTGGCAACGTGGTTCACTTTTCCTAGTCAGTCTTCGCTTTCCCTCGTTAACTTTGCTATCGCTAGTCTTCAGGTTTTCATTTTCGAAATCGAACACACATTATCAAGCCACCTAGCGCAAATGTGCAATGCAATTGTGGTTGCAAGTTAATATTAACAACAACAAGTGCTATATTTGATCAGTTCAGAGGAAATTGAACCCCCTACCCTTCCGAACCCGAGGCAGATAAAAGATGCTCATTACCTGTAGCAAACCTCCTGTAATTGTGCTTCAATCCAATAAAAACTAAATTTTAGTCCCCGACAGCTTTTTAAAAATATAAAAATGAACAAAGTCACCCTTCAGATGAGTTTACTTTGATAAAACGGCAGTTTTGTATGAGTGATCAAAGTCACCCCTGGCACAGGGTGACTTTGATCAAGCATTAGGTGGCAGTATGCTCACACCACGTGACACTAATCGAAAAAAGCAATGTGTCATAAGAAAGCTCAGCCACAGAGTGTTGCGATCAGTCGATAGAGAAAGATGGAACGGTAGTGTGGTAATAGATCAGAGCACTTGAAGTTTAACGGGTGATCAAAGTCACCCCCGACGATGGTACCAGTATCTACTTTTTTAAGGGTTAAGATTAGAGTTTAAGTCTGATTGATAACAGTAGCCTACTAGTACTTAATTTGAGGGCATCTCAAAGCATGTTCTTTAATTTTTAAGTTGAAATGTGAATAGGCTATCTGAACAGACTCACAAAACCTGTTTGCAAAAAATTTCTCATATCCACTGTAGCACAAGCAGTTCCCAAGATATGACCCCATTAAAATTTATACACATACCGTAGTGGCATAAGTGGTTTTTGGGGATACACAGGAATAAATTTGACCTCCTAAGCCTAAAACTAAGATAGGGAAAATTCAGTAAAGTTGCTACTCTAACATTTATAATGATGCTGAATCCAATAAAGCTAATGTTTTTTATGGTAGAAAATCTCTGTTAATTTAAATATTAATTTTGACCATTTAGCTCTTTTTATGCTCTTAGGGCCTTGAATGTGGAGTGCTCTAAAAGTTTTTTTGTTTAAAAAAAAATTCAAAACCCATTTTTAATCACCATTTCCCTCGCTAATATGAAATCAACCGCTGTCTAACTAAATTAACCTTCATTGCAATTAATGTGCCAGCACTCAGTATTTTGATGCATAGATTTTGAAATCATATATTTTTACAAATACTGCTTGTTTTTATAATCTGCTGCACTGGAAGTTAGAAACTACTGTAGTTTTTTTCATTTATCCCCTTTGGACTGAAGTTCTTTTGGTATTGGATTCGAGATGCCTGCTAATGCACAAGCCAGTCTTCATAAAGTAATAATGGTTGGAAGTGGTGGAGTTGGAAAGTCAGCTTTAACATTACAGTTTATGTATGATGAGGTTGGTTATTATTAACATTGCATTTGATGCTGTAGAATACTTGTTGTCTTTTGAGTTTCTAATTGTTTTAAACTTGTTTGTTCAGGAAAAATGACATTGATTGTTATTTAGTTTTTTTTTGCATGGAAGTTGGATTTAATGGTCCAACTACAAAAGTAATTTTTTGGTTATGCCTACATATTATAAATTTGTGGTCATTTAAATTTTGCAGTTGCTACCGCGACAGGAGGTCTTACATGCGTGCTATATATATATTTTTTAATTCATCTTGATGTAAAGCCTAAATTGTTTTTTATCATTCACCAAAACTACAATGTGGTTAATAGCCATCAACTATACAAAAAAGGATTAGGTCTTGTATACAGATCTATGTTAAAATAGAGATAAGTTCTCTATTTGCATTATTTATACACCATTTTAAAACATGAGAAATAGGCATTCTCTAGCTGTTACTACCAGACTACTATTTAGTAATTGGGACAATCTTGTTCTATTTGTAATTTTGTGCAAAACCTATGCTCTTTTCTGACATGAATCAGACCCTCCAAAATTAATCATTGTAAATGAGAAATTCTTTTTAGATGCTTAGCTCAATTAGTCACAAACATACAAAAGCCTTAAAATTCGATAATATTGTTGTCGTAAACATGCTTCTAAAAATTATCATTTAGTTTGGATTTTTTGATTGGTTGATCCTAAATTTTTCAAGTCATTCTTTTTTATGCTTGTAAATACTTGAGTAATCATTATTTATTCAAAGAAATTTCCTCACTTAATTTTAAAATACGGATATGTTATTAATTTAATCCTTTTGCAATCAGATTTAAAGTTAATTCAAAATCACTATATTTGAACAAACTGAAGTCAGTCGTGCTTTCTATCTCAATTCCCTGCATAATGCAACCAAGCAAATAAATTTTAAATTTGTTAGAAAAGCAATCTTTTAATTTATAAATTTAATGATTTTCCTGAAAGGGATATTAAAGTTGGCAGTACTTAAGTTAAAAATAACTTGGCTTGCACCATGCCTATCTGTAGTTAAAATGCTGAGAAGAATTACTGTAGCTTGGTAGTTACGAGTATAGGATGACTTGAAAAACAAAAACTTTTGAAAAATCAATAAAACCTAGAGTAATGGAAGAAAAATATTTTATTCCAAGTTAAACTTAAAACATGTTATTTAAGAAACAATAATGAAAGTTTTTTTATCCTGTATGTAAGAAAATCTAACAGCTGTGGAAAATTTTATGATTAAGGTTTGGAAACATTCAAGCATTTAAAAAGTAAAAATTACCAAGAAAAATAGTGAAAGATTAAGTTATAACACCATTGGAATTTCAATCTCTGGTTATTATCAGGATTTCAAAAAATCTGTGGTTATTATCAGGGTTTTGAATATTACAGTAATCACAGCTGTGCCATAGAATTTTACATTGGTTACCATAATTACAACAATGATAATTTTCATGCTACCAGTAATTGTTTCCTTAAAGATTTTTTTTTGGAAAATGATTTTTTTTTAAAGTTTTGCAACAACATACCTTAGTATCCAATTTAGCTTAGGCCTTAACAAATTTTCTATTCTTTTTAGTTTGTGGAAGATTATGAACCTACAAAAGCTGATAGTTACCGAAAAAGAGTCGTGCTAGATGGTGAAGATGCACAAATTGATATTCTTGATACTGCAGGCCAAGAAGACTATGCAGCAATCAGAGACAACTATTTTCGTGCTGGGGAGGGATTTTTATGTGTATTTTCTATCACAGACAGTACCTCCTTTGATGACACTCAAGATTTTCGGTATGATAACATCTGCATCCATGTAGTAGACTGAATTTAATCTTTGCAATGCACTTATTTTTTTG
This sequence comes from Trididemnum nubilum, assembly GCA_963965965.1. Lineage (NCBI taxonomy): Eukaryota > Metazoa > Chordata > Ascidiacea > Aplousobranchia > Didemnidae > Trididemnum > Trididemnum nubilum. The sequence goes on from OZ014479.1 coordinate 9,398,433, forward strand.
CAGTCTTAAAGACATCAATATTATTGTATTTCAAGTGGAAAAATGATTAAATTTGATTTCACGCTGCAAGTAAACAATAGTAATGATAGATAAATGAATCTGCAATTTCAATATTTAAAACAGTGATTTTTTAAGTGTGGGTTACAAGCTGAACATGAGTTCTGAAGAGTAGAAAAATGGGTCGTGCCAAGGTGATACAAAACAAATTTTTTTCTGATTATTTTTTAAGTTCTTTTAACATCATTTTCACTGAACTATTTCATCATTTGCATTTCATTTGGCTTCATCTCAATAAAACAGGATTATTACATCATAAGTGGGTTTTTCTAATTAAGTTGATTGGCAGCACAACTACACTTCAGTTATAGTGTACTAGGTGTAGCTGCTGTTTCCAACTAACTGATTAAGTTAAAGGTGGATTTAACCAATATCCGTTTTTTATCCACTTTTGTTTGTTTTTGTGTGTTTTTTCTTCTCCATGAAATAGTATGCTATGTTTTTTTTCATCTGTATTATGTTGGTATCCACATTAACCAGATCGTCACATACTGGACAAAAGTTCTCCAAAAAAAATTTTTATTTGTCAAGAGGTCGTCTATACGGCTCTATTTTGAAATATCTCTCTCTGTAGAAAACATTTTTAACAAAATTTTTATCAATATGTATGGTAGCAGTCTACATAGTGCAGAACATGGACTTATAAAAATGCAGATGAAAAAGTGCATACGTTTTCATGGAGAAGCTGAAACAGATACTGTGTAAATCCACCGTAAGATTTGTTGATTACGGAGGCATTTTAAAGCTGAATAGTTCAATAAATGGCTTAGTGAACTATCAGGGTTAGTAATATGGTAAGGTTGATAGCATGAAAGTTTAGCAATGCAATGGCAGGAGTAGGGTTAATTTTTTTATTTTCTATGCATGCAAACTTCGAATTTCATTTGTTTGAAGTTTGGGTTGTGAGGTATTCATTAAGTCATACATGAGTCGCACTCAAAAAAGAGTTAGAACCACAGAGGTGTAGAATATTATGTACTAGCACCGACCAGTTGGTCGAGCGGTAACACATTCATATCTGGAGCGGGAGGTCTGAGGTTCAAACCTTGGTTGGTCAATTCGAACACAATTTTGCCAATAGTCTGCGACTGCTGCAATGATTCTCTTTGAAACGAACTGTGTTGCTCGGGTGCAATGCTGCGGAGCCCCACCAACTCGCTACTCGCTTTGACGTATTACAGCAAGTATGATGAAAGATTTGATTATATTTAAATATACCAGCACTCCAACAATTCAATTAAAACATATTATCATTAAGAAAGTGTTGAAATGTCTTCTAACTATCAAATTAAAAAAGTTGCATATCAGTATCATGTTTTTGCTTCCAAGTATATAATAATGCTTCCAATTTTTTGAGAAATACTTATTGATATCGATATTATATAATTGTAAAAAATAGACGAAAAATCAGTAGTTCTGGCACATGAAGCTTTGTTCACAGCTTGTCACAACGATATTGAGAAAGCGTCCATAATCTGTGTCTATATCCACAGTTTTCTAGAAATTTAGTTTCTTTGAAAATAATTTAGTTATTGGGAAAACGTATTGTAGTCTCAGCGGCAACTATACTTGTTGATCCAGAATGTCTGAGAATATTTTTGCGTACTACTGTAGCTAACTAATAATTTTACGGCAACGTTTATTGATTGATTGATTGTAGAAACTCCAAACCTAGTGCTTTTAAAAATGCATAGTTTTCTCGGCACTCTGCAGTGGTGTTAAAAGTTAGAAGAGTTCATCTCGTTCCACATTTCTGCTAGAGTAGTAGGCCTTAAAGCAGGTGTTTTGCTGTATTATCTCCAATTTCACTCGAGCATAAATTTGGACCATTATAAACTTTTCACTACTAATAGTAGAGTTTTCCTGAGTTGTGTTGTTTCTCTTAACTCCAAATATATTTGACCCAAGCTACCGGTAGATGATTTTTTGTGTTGACAATCAATATCCAGCATTCAACAAAAACTTTTATGCTGGTGTTGCTTAAAAGATAAACTTCTGTCAAAGTGTGAATTTTTTGTTTTCAGAGACCAAATCTTACGAGTGAAAGGAGTAGATTCCACAACTGCTGGAAACATTCCTTTTCTGTTAGTAGGAAATAAATCTGATTTGGAATCAAATAGACAAGTAAGTATTAAGTAATTACCGTACATATAGTCAATGAACTGTTTGCTGGTCGAGCGGTAACACATGCGTCTCTGGAGCGGGAGGTTTGAGGTTCAAATCTTGGGCCGGTTAAATTGGACACAGTGTTGGCAACGGCTCGCCACCGCTGCGACATTTCTTCGAAAGGAGCTATGTTTCTCGGGCTCAATAAAGCGGACTCATTACAACTCGTTACACTCTTCGGCGTAATACGAGTATAACGAAAGATTTGATTTACGTAAAATAAAATTATTTTGAAAGGTAAGCCAAGCCGATGCCCAACAGTTTGCTACGAAGATGGGTGTCCAGTACGTTGAAACGTCAGCTAAAACAAGGAATAATGTTGACAAGGTATGAACGCGTCATTTATGCTTTTGTGATTAAGCATGGCTACTTTCTTTGCTATTTGTGTTTTTCAACAATATTTTGCATACCAGTAATTGTACCAATTACCCTTGCCAAAGCTCCCAAATTGTTCCATTAAACCTTTTCATGATTACCAGTCAGAATCAGTTTTAAACAAAAAAATAATGGTTCCAAAATAGGAATGTATAAATTTTAGTGATTTGAATTGCATTTAGAATCCAGAATTTGTACAAGTTTTAAAGCAAGTTTGAGAAAGCTAAATTGAGCCATTAAAGGCTCCTTGGCAACAAAAATAGATTGTCGCTAACCTGGCAAACAATGATCTTAAATTACTTCATTCTGCAAATACTTGTTGTTTACACTCTAACAGTATGGCTGATTTTGTTGAGTATGGGCTGCAGTGCCGATCTTTTCACTTTCTGTTGACTTCGTTTTGCATGCTTGCTTTAATTTGTTGTGGGATTTGCTGCCTTCCGAGGACCTTACTAGACAATAAAATACTGATCCAAATATTTGCTTTGATCGCTGCTTATACTGCTTTGGAAAGGGCAAAGACTTCCAATTATTTTTTACCCAAATACGCTTGCTGAGATTATTCTAAAAGCTATCTTTGTCAGACATAAACTTACTGGTTCGTTCGTGTGAACCAGGCACGCTGCGTCTGTGAAATCACACCATTGCAGAGCACTTTTTTTGGTTCTGTTAGTGAGTCTTTCGTCATGCTAGGCCACCACAACGGGTAGACTGCTTGACCCCAACAGAAAAGAAGCGTAAAGTGTCTTTCACAAGAACACAACGACGCATAGCCAGTTCGAGAATTAAACCAGGGGCCAGGTTATCAAAATGTTGATAGTTTCATGTTAAAGTATATTACCATTATTCCGATTTTATGATCAAAAGTTCGTGTTAAGAAATTATAGAATTTTCTAACTTCTGTAGAACTACCGATAGCTCATTTGTTACCCACGCTATCCATCGCCAGTATATCTATGATTAAATAAATAAGCGACTTTTCAAAAAACTAGCGATAAAAAACCACAAGCTTCTGAAAACGAAGGGACACAAAAAAGCCCAAGTTTGGCGAAGATAGCTTTTCTGCAATGGTTTATAGCAATTAGCTTTGTCAGCTGCACTGAAGATGAAAATAATGCATCAAAACACGCTTAGAATTGCATGAGTTTATTCATTGCATCCCTAATTTTAGTTTTTTGTTTCAGGCATTTTTTGATTTACTGAAGTTAATTAAGCTTGAAAAAAGCAAAAGTGCTCCGCAACAAAGTCCAGCGAGTAGTGGAGAATCAGGGGGATGCTGGGCGCAGTGTAAGAAAAGATGCTCCATTTTGTAATCGGTTGTTTTATTCACTCCCGATTGAATACCTTTTTAATCAGTGCGTGTCAAATCCAGGGAATTCCTCCTTTGAAATTTTACAAGGACTTTGGCCAAGTCGTCAACCTATTTTTCCTTTCCTTTTTTTTTTATCTAGTTACTGTGATATTGGTAGTAAACCTTAGTTTTGAAATGCCAATGTCAGAACCTCTAAAACCCAAATACGGCGCAGTACATAAGGCACGAATTGCGCAATTAAAAGTATATTTTTGTTATTTGTTGGTTTCAAACACACATTTTTATCATGCTTCATTCTTAAACTTTAGTAGCGCTTGCTTTTGATGGCTAATGAATTAATTGATTGTAATTTGGTAGTTATTTTCGTAGTTTCCGTAATTTGGTAGGATAATTAATTGATTGTTTTAGATAATCGGTTAATTCAAATTACAGTAAACTATGAGATAGGAAACCCCTACAGCGGCACAGTCTGTTTCGCACTCACGAGATTTTCAGGGAGTTACCTTATTCAAATAGAGTAATAGGCTAGCAATACACGAAATGTATTTTATATAAAATATTGTGAAAAATGCATAAGAATTAACTCAGGTTTTGCGAAAATATTTTGTTAAAGAAGCTAAACGAGTAAGACTCGAATCAAAATATACACAAACTGAGGCCTAATAGGCAAATTAAATTATAGTAACCAACCTCTGCTATTATGACCTCGTTTTGCTAAACAACAGTTGTTGTATTCTTGTTAGAAACAATTAATTCCTCATTAGTGATCCATAGGTTTGAAACATTAAATCATCATAGGAAAGTAGGTTCTTGACCAACAATCAAAAAATAAACGTAAAATATATCCTGCTTATTACTTATTTACGTTCTTATGTTCTGCGCCCTTTTGTTATAGATTGCTGTGCTTTGGGGTCAACCGAGTATCAGGTTATAATAGACGATTTGTAGATCCTTCCTCATTGGCTTTGGGATTACATACAATAGTATTAATTCCATACCATTTATGTTTGGGACTGGAAGGAATATATTTGGTTTCTTAGGTGTATGAGTGGCTCGAATTGGTCCTCTAACGCGAAGATGTGTTTTGGGAAAGAGAGCTACATGAAATAGCTCGAAAGTTCCACGATTAAAAAAATAGCAGAAAGAGTCGGGAAAGTGTGTTACACTCGCACCATTTGTTCTGAAATGGGGGAATTCCCTTAGGCGTCACATCATTATCACGGATTCAGCAAAATGTTCTTGGAGCCAACTTTGTGATGACGTGTAAATTTATGCTTTTGATTTCGCAAAATATGAATGAAATTGTATGTAAATTTAAAGTGAAAATTTTAGTTTTCCAGTGTCCAAAAGAAAAAAAAAGCTAAATCGCCCGTTAAAAATCGATTCTTCAAACTTAGAACATATTTGAACTTACATATAGACAATTTAAATTTACGAAATTACTGTTGATTTTCTGCTTTTAACACTGCGTTTGTGTGATTGCTTCATGCTGTGTCACCGTTTGCCAATGGACTTGAAGTCTTTTTTTACGTTCATTAGGGATCATCGGATTGCTATATCACTTGTTTTTTAATTTTTTTTTCACTTTGTCACACCTGGCTATGTTTTTGAGAATAACATATAATGAATTAGTGACGTAATTGACTAATCGTCAATCGATGTGACTGGTTACTTTTGAGTTAGATTTAACACAAAATGTCCGTAAAAATTGAGATATTGTTCATGCGTAAAACTAAAACTAAAATAACTTTAGATTTTGTAAAATGTTTGCTGATGAATTTTTGCTTTGAAATATTCTGTTTATTTCTTAAATAAAATTTTTATACCAGTCAAAATTTATTCTGTTTAGTACCATTCAATAAAATATCTTTAATTTTTCTTTCAGAGTTTGTTTGATAATGATTTTTTGGTGTATCGTGTCACTAGGTTTATCCAGTGGAGAGTCGAATTGTTCTTATCAAGTTTGAGTTTTTTGCCATCCGTTTTCTAATATTGTTAGTATAGCGTTGAGCTAATTTTGAAAATTATGAGCTATGAGAAGATGTCAGCTCGTTGTGGTTTTTGCATCAATCTTAAATATCACTTCCTAGATTATAAGACTGACGCAAAGACATCCCTCGACTTTATTTTCTTATGATCTATGATGTCACTCTTTGTGTCACTTGTAATCTGTGATGTGATATCTAAGACTAATTCTGAGAGTAACAATGAGAAGCTGACATCTCACTGTTCAAAATTTTGATGACCTCAAACTAAACTAATTTTTACCTTTGAAAAACCCAGAAATTATCACTAAATGCGGGCTTGGTTACTGGTACGTCTATATGCACGTAATATTCAGAAAAGTTTGCGATAATCTTCTAAATTTATAGCGCTTTTTCATTAACTTATTCTGATTTTCAACTTCCGACGCTGAAAAGAACTGTGGTTGAATCATTTTGAAACCTAAGCCTTGTGTGATTGTTTTAGAGTTTAAATTAAATGAATTTTAAATGAATCAGATACCGGTATTGTGAACACAAACGTTTGTGGTTTTTGCTGAAGTTGATGTTTAAATTGGCCCTCGCAAAGTCTCGCAGCAACGCACTATTTCGAAGCGAAGAATTTATAAGCACAGCTACTGAGATTAAACGTTTTCATTGCAAAACTTTATTTTGCCACATTTAGATTTAAATTTAGAGTAAAATGCGATAAAATTTTGGATATTGCAGTTGTTGATAAATTGTTAACTGGCGTAATTTTCGTCAGCAAAAATGTGCACTCTACTTAGTGCTTGCTCCACAATTTGATATAACAATAATTAGTTACCACTATTGATGTAGTTTACTTTTACAAAAGACTAAACTGGCTTTGTTTCGTAATGACATCACTGTAAAAATTAGGTGAATGTGCGCACTACACCTTCATCATGTTGGATGGTTGATGTCACTACCAATAAATGAAATAGATTTAAAGCAATGAAATCGATAGATTTTTTGTAGAGCCATGCACATATTGTTGTCAATTTTTTGTAATTCTAGCATTCAACAGTGCAGTATTTTAGAACTCGTCGCGGTGGCTGTGGCGATTGGGGTTAAAAAATCTGAACTAAAAGAGTGTTTTTCCATTCGCAATCTTTCTATGCTTCCTTGTCCTTTTTATGATATACGCTCGTATTTTCACTAAAGACTGTTAAATTAGCTAATAATGATAGTAGTAATTTAATCTACCAGTGTATAGGAGTGATTCCATGCTGTTGGTTATTTATAATGCGGTACTTGCTAATCGGTATTAGTTATTATCGGCCAGTTGGTCGTGCGGTAAGCGCTTGCGTCTTTGAGTTGGGAAGTCGGGATTCATTACCAACGGTTTGCCACCGTTAGCGAGCTGTCTTACTAAGGTGCAAATGACTCAAAGTTACATAATTTAGTGAGAATAATGAAAATTAAAATTTTCCATGTCTTGTTAGGTAACTATATGCGGTTTAGTTTAATGTAAACTAGATGCAAAAAGTTTGAATTGTATAATGTGACATAGAGGATACCGAAAAGCGTTTTAATGAATACCGTAAAAAAGTAACGATTGAGCGTATAGCCTGCTGCATGACAAATATTCGATAACGATTATCGAATAGCATATACCGCATTACGAAGAAGATGGAATCTCCTCTTCTCATTGAAGCATTTTGCGTTGCGAAATATCGAGGTCATCGCCTGGAGTCGTTCGTTGAAACCTAAGTTATTTATGGCATCATTTAATGAAACATTTTTGTGAGTGACTTGAAATTTGCAATCTTGAAATTTTGTAAATTATTTTGAAAACCGTAAAGTATTTGAAATGAATTTTGGATTGTAATGTTTGCTGTAGAATATACTGTATTAGTAGTCTGTTAAAAAAAGTTGAAATACCGATGAAGAAAAACTTAAGTGCTCACGGATTAGCGTGAATTTAAACTGCTACAGTTTTTGCTCGCTGGCTGTGATTAAGCCAAGAGATGTACTTGTGCTAGTCACGGCTTTGCAAAGCATTACGTACCAAGAAGTTAGAGCTAAAACAAGAATATTTTTTGCATGTTGACTTATGATTTGAAGCTTTTGTTTGCTTGCTTTTTTGTTTTTTTGTGTAATTTTTGTTTTGCATTTGTCTAAGGTATTCCGTAATTTTTAACCTTGTTGCTTACATTGTATTAAATAATTTTCAACTTTTTGTTTTAAGTTAAAGAAACAAACATCTTTTTCAAGCAATATTTAAACGAGGACTGAAGGCAAAACCAATGGGATTTCGAAAGTTAGGGCAATCGAATTAGATTAAATTGACGTTAACTTCCTCCTTTTTGACCCAGCCGTTCCTGAGATATTCTACTTCAAACATGACGTAGGGGCCTCTAATGAGAATTTTTATTGGTAAACTTGGCGTTGATTAGATCGGCGACGCCAACTTAGTTCTCTTGTGAGGCTACGACGCAATTAAACTAAATCTCAGAGACCTTTCAACCTATATATAAACAATATAGATCTCTGTAGGCTAGGCTACTGCACTGAAACGTCAGGGTTGCCAATAAAAGTTATAATTGGGGAGGCCCCAACGACGTGTCTGGAGTAGAAAATCACTGGAACGGTTGGGTTAAACAGGATGAAGGCAACGCCTAGCTAATCTGATATGACTGCCCTAACTTTAGACACCCTTATTGATTTTGCCTTCAGTCCTCTTCTAATCTTATCACCAATTTACGGAATTACTCCAAAATAGTCGGTTAGCGGAGCCTAACCGCTGCGCATCCACAGCTTTTTCGAAGAAATGATGCTGCGGTTGCTAGAGTTCTTCGGGTACACAGATTTTAACCGCTCAGTGATTGAATACCTAACCTCCTATCCAAGCGTTGGCTGACAGGTAACTTTTCTCCCAACTGGCTGTAATACTTGGTAGTATCACGCCACAGTGGCTTCTTTGTCTGGCCGGCCGAGTCTTTGCAAATATGAAACGAAATGTAAATCCTCATTTAGTATCAGGGCTGCGAACCCGAAGAAACTCGATCGTTTTGCCCTACTCGAATAAAACTCTTGAGTTCATTAAAAGGAAATAATTTTTGTTGATCAAGCTGTTTAAATTGAGATTGTGTTTCTCCCAACAGCTAAGGGACAATTCGCGAACCTACTAAGTGAAATAGCTTCATCTCTTTACTTGCCATGAGCACCGGCCCGGCAATGAACAATTACACTTGGTATTTCTGTCAGCCTGAAACTCAAACAACTTCTTGTTTTTGCCGGACTTTGACTCGAAAAATTTAATTCAAGAACTCAGATATGTTAAAATAGACTGAACTTAAATTGGAATTAAATCGATTGAGTTTGCAGTCCCGTTAGTATCACTACTGGGTTCGATTAAGCAGATAAAATATTGCAGACCACTACGCTCTATCTTTTCCTCCGAGATACACTGTTACGAGCTAATAGCCCGTAAACACCGTTTTCCTTTTAACTTTTCCACTTGTTTTCTTTTCTGATTACCGATTCCTTTTTTTTTTTCGAAAAAGAACCAAAACGCGCGAAATTAGTTGATAAGTAAAAAGGGTAATAGTGGTGTTGGGTTTATACTTGTTATTTAAGGCAAGTAGAAGGTTGGTGCTTCAAACTCACATTTACAGTAGAGCGAAAATCTGCTGATTGAACGCCAAGTTATTGTTCATGTGTTCTTTGTGCTTCATCACCAAACTAATTCGTTCAAGATGGTCTCGTAGCTTTTATCCGCGTTGAGTGAATCTGTTTCTTGCTCATTTCAGCTGCCGATATACGAAAGCAGATGTGTTACATAAAGTTACTAGATTTAAGTAAGTGAATTAACAAACTTTAAAAGAAGATAAGCAATAAGTCCTTACGTTTGCAATTTTTGCGGATCAGAAAATCATGATGCGACCAGTTTCAACGCGGCTATGTTAAGGTCAAGGCTTAAGGTAGGCATACAGTTTTATGCAGAGGTGGGCAAAGCGCAACCTCCGCAATTGTGAAGTTGCGTTGCTGATAAAGTCTTTAAAATTTGCTGCGCTTTCAAAATTTTTTCGGTTAATAGCGCAATTCTATACATTGAACTTAATTTTGTTTCATTTCGATCATAAAATTGACAAATGGCGGTCTTAAGCAAATTATTTACTCTTTTTATGTCTAAAATCGGAAAAAAGCGGTATATACATTATTGTTTTTTGAAATTTTTATTGCGGAAGTTAGGTTGCGGTTTAACTTGGTACGAAAATGCCATTCCGCAATTGCGGAATTGCGTTGCGCTTCAATTGAATCAAAAAGTTCATTGCGGGAGTTGCGCGACGCTTCAGAAATTAAAAAATTAAACAGCGCATTTTGCGCTGCGCTTTTATCGATTGAAAAAATCGTTGCGCTGCGGTATTGGTATACTGTTATTTGTGCCCACCTCTGGTTTTATGTCAAAACGTTGTTGGAATTGGGGTGAAAGTTTAAGTGTTCCAAGGTTGTCAAGTAAATTAGCCTGTAAAAATCCCTCGCGTCGAAAAGTCGCAGACCTCAATTTTGATATGACGCAAACCACTTGGTTTAGGCTATTGCGCGCCTTGCCGTTGACGTGGTTTTGAATAAAGTTTCAGCCTTTCCATGGTATGGATGAGTTGAATTCTTGGGATAATTGTTCGGTGGAGGATAACTTAGTCGGGTGTAATAATACAATAAATTACAGTTACACCGTTGCATTCTCGAAATATTTGTTGGCAGCCGCTTTTGAGGAAACGCAGCGACCAACGTGTCACATGCATTGCAACGCATGCTCTCAAAAATCGGCCATAAAATTTTAAAACCTCGCGTCATTAAATAATGATTAGGCAACATCAGCGCTGTAAGAAAAGCAGGTTTGCTCCTGGTTATTCTGGGCACGAATGTAATAAAAAAAAGAGTATCCCAGTTTTTAATACTTAGATAAGTTAGTGTTTCGAAATTATTTGACACGAAAATAAATACGTAAGATAAAAATAATCTCTTTGTAGGCCTCTATTAAATAAAACTTTATAAATTTCAATGCAAGCTGTGGGGTGGTGGATGACTAATTTTCGAAGCACCTTTCACTACGTACTTTGAGGTTGTGACTTTTCGTTAGAGAGCTTAACTTGGTATCAACGTAAAGCCTGAAGTAGGATTTGATTGCGTTAGAGATAGGCTACCAGTCCAAACTCTTAAGTTCCTTATATGGGAATAAGATTGCCGTTGATAAGCTTATTGCTGGTACCTTGGTTATCAGTTTGCTTGGCAATTTTTTATGCTGCCTAGGGTATTACCACTCATCAATTTACCATAAACTTTTTAGACGTCATAGCCCAAAAAAATTTTTAATGCGTTTTGATTATATTGGTGTCGACTGTCGAATAACGTTGCTGCAGAGAAAAGTATAGGCGTATATGTACTGTGCGGTTGTACGTAGTAATACTTTGGTCGAGGATTAGGATTGGAATAATTTCGCAATCATATTAACCTAATATTAAAGGTTGGTGTTGCAATAACTTACAGTTTGAATAACCGATTGCGTTAAGTTGCCTAAAACGGAACAATACTGAACTTTTAAGCATGAAAATTAATTTGGCAACGTCATTAATTTACTACGTAATTATCGGAAATGCATTGTCCAGAATGATAAGCAATAAGTCCACGCCTCTATAGTTTCCACGCGTCATTTGGTGTTTTCTCGTGCGCAAAGTGATACATTCTATGCAAGAACAAAACATTACTCCTCCTAGCCTCTGCTACGGCTGCTAAGATTCTGGCAACTAGTGAAAACATAATTCTTTCGCCCGGCCTTGTCATTCTTCGCCGTTTTGGAAGAAAACCAGGCGAAAGTTGCTAATTGGAACAGACCGACACTTTATTGTTAATTGCTACAGAAAAATACTGATAAATAAAAAACATCAAATTCCTTTTTGCAAAATTGAAATGCGAGGATTTTGAGGATTTTGCGATGAAATTTGAATTTGATACTGTAATTCATTTTTTAAAAATTTTTATGTCAGTATCAAATTTGCAAACGTGTATACATTATTTTCATGTTTTAGTCCATAGTCAGTACGTAAAGTTTAGAGGGAACGCGTCTATCATCGAGAAATTGCTTCCCTCAATCGAAATGCAGCGTCTCCCCTACGGAAAGAAAGCGTCCTCGTCATTTTCTTTCTTTGGCTGGCCCTACATAGAGTTTGGACAAAAAAAAAGGCTGAAAAAGACCTTTTTTGGTCATCACTTATCATGAGCGTGAATATTTTGTTTTTTCGCTCTGAAACGTTTTCATTTCAGAATGCGTCCGGATCCGACTGCGTAAGCGTCCCCCCAACCAATGTTTTACAATTTAAGTGCTGCCCATAGTTAAGCATTTTTGTTTGAGGCCAGTCAACAGCTAGCAAGTATTTTATATCCCTGCAGGGCCAAGTTTTGGTGCGAGTTCTTATTGATTAGTTCTAAAGAATAGTCCAACTTTTTTGATTACCTAATTCTCAACTCGAAAAGTCTTTAAAAAATACACATATATAAATTGGGTTGTAAAATTATAATATTCCAGAAAAAAATATGGAAATTTACGCAAGATTTTTTTCGTAATATGGTAATTTCGGAACCACTTTGTAGTAGATACAGCTAGAACTTTAAGTACAATCAGTTGCGCCGGAAGCTTTATTCCCATTAGGCACTAGCAGGATACCTGCGCTTCGCTAGTAAGTTGCTATGATCTTCACATCTGCAAGTTGTAGCCTTCTTGGTTTTCTGACGAATAAACGAGTCATGTCGATAATAGCCTACGATGTAATCATCCGCCACGCTGCCTTGTAAATTAATTGTTCTTTGTGTTACGAATAGTAAATGAGCAGCTTATTAGTTTGCGCTGCAGAATAGTCAAGTTGCATTTACAAATGGTAAAGTTTATTTCGCCAGAAAGTTCTATATGTTTTTATTAATTCTGATCCAAATCTTGCCCAAACAGAAATCATATATTCAAAAACTAACTGTACTGAAACCCAAGTCGTAACCCTTTAAAACGCAAATAAAAGGCAAAAGCAAACAATACCAGTGAAAACATGCATTTTTTCTCACTTACTGACATGAGTTTGTTGATATCCGACCTAATTTTGTGGGAAATAAATTACTTTTTTCTGTCGTCACTTATTTTCCGTCCAAATTTTCCCTCAAAAAGAGAGCTCAAGGACGTTTTGCTTTCAGTTTTATTTCGGTTTAATTTTTAAGAAATTCCCGCGTATGTTAGAGAAGCTTTACGGGGTCCTTTTTGCCGGAGGCCCGGGGCAAATGATGCCCTCAATTTATACGGCCCTGATTCGCATTAATTTATTCACTGCCAATACCGCAGAAAATAGGCTTTTTTTAACGCAGCAAAGTGACTGGTACAAGTGTTATCATACTTAAGAGAAGGACTACAATCAAAATTAATGTACGGTAGTTTTTAAAATTGGTGCAACACTACTGTATAAGATTGCATTTGCGTTAAGTTGAACTTCTTTTTTTTTTCGCCTAATTGTTCCAAGAGATATTCTACGGGTAGATATATCCTACTAGCATTGTACTTGCTTATTCTGTAGAAACTCCATCAACTTTTCAGCCATGTTCTGTTAATTTTTCGTACCTCATTAAAATTCTTTTTATTTATTTTTAGGTATTCTATGACCTCATGAGAATGATAAAAAAAGTCAAGGAGCAAGCAAATGCGAAACCCTCGGACCAAAATGAGAAGACAAAGTCTGGGTGCAAATGCATAGTACTGTGAAGATTGGCAGACTTTTTATCAATTTCTCCTTTCAGCAATTTCTTCAATTACTTCTTTCAAACTATTTGACTCTTCAGAGCTGGGACACTTAAATGTGCATTTTTTGTTTTTCGCCACTTTTACTTCCGTCTATTATATGTTAATTTCTTGTTGAAGCGACCAAAGTTCTGTTTTTACGCAATGGTGGATGGATTTTTAAGCTAACTTATCACTATATTGATTTCATCAAACTACAAAAGAATGCCAAACATGGTTTGCATGTATTTAAGAACTGTTTGCTTCAGTCTTGAAAATAATATCGTTAATTTCAGTGGTAGTATTGGTCGTATATCTCAGACCTCGAGAACCAATTACCAACATGGCTCTATGATTAACAAAACCAAATAAGGCAAATACACGATAGTGTAATACTGTCTGGTAAGCTCAAATCCCTAAACAGTAAAAAAAATATGAAAGCATATCGAAAGGAGTTGCACTATGGCTGCAACCAGAAATTTACAAAATGCAATGCAATCCTCGCAAACAGTGCTGAAGTAGGTAGAAGCCTCCTTCAAATTGGTTGTGAAAAAAGTAATAAAGTTAGGTTGCTTTTGGTACGCGTACTTGTCGATTCCGGCCAATTCCATTGGATGAGGGAGGGGCCTGGGTTTAAAAGGCTCATTGAAGATCCAGAATGCCACCTCACTTCGTAGAGTCCATGGTAGTTGATCCAGCAAACATTTAGAAATGCGACATGGATTATGACTACTTCTAAACTTGCTCGACTGATGAAGATCTTTTCAAACTAATGCAGATAAGGAAAAATGAAGATTTTTTCTGATGGATGGCAAAGACAAAGAAAGGCACAGAGTTCATTCTGCGTAAAAGTCAGTTTTCAGTGTATTTTCGGTTTTGCTAATGTAATCTGACTATCTTGCCTGTTTTTTCAAAATGTTGTGAAGTTTTCTGGACGATAATGGCAATATTCTCGCGATTTGGTATACTTACTCTTCTATTGGCACAACTTTTAGATCGTTTTCGGAAGTGAAAAAAGAACGAGAAGTATTAATTTCGAGCCAGAACCCTAGTCGGCAGGTCTAGTGGTTCTAACTTCATATTAGAATATGATGTTTTCGGTAATATGACTTTGGTTTTCGGTTATTTGTATTTCTGATATTTTGGTAAACATCTTTTTGTCTTCACTACAACTGGGGACGGTCTGATGTTTTTTGTTTCGGACTAAATCTACTAATGATGTTTTTATGTGCCCTCACTGGCAACACTGCCCGAAACCAAGACTATGGGCCTAAAGAATAAGCATATAAATACGATAATTGTTTATATCACTTTCCGCCATAGGTGTTGCTTGGGTGCATATATTAAGAAATTGATCATTATTTGAATGTACAAAACCAATCGCTTTAATGTTTTTTCGTGTATGATTTTTTGCTTTGCGATTGTTTTTATGGGATGTTGGAAGTTTTTCACGCGGTAGATTTGTAATGCTACATTATAACCAGTACTTAAATTGTGGGGGGGGACGCGTCCCCCCATCGAAAGTTAGCGTCCCCCCATCGAGATTTGGCGTCCCCCCATCGAAATATAGACGTCCACCCATCGAGATTTGAGCACAGGAGCCAGCCAGCACGAATAAATTCTACAAATTCCGGCCAAATATAGTCCCAAATTGCGTTCAAGACCCTTTTTTTTTTGGTCTTCAGCTGAATTTGGGGGAAAAACACTTCAATTTTCGGCGAAGCCCTTTTTTTTTAGTCATCATTCAATTGCGGGGACGGAATTACATAATTTTTAATGAAGTTTGGTAAAGGCTGCAAAAGCGTCCCCCATGCAAAATTTTACAATTTAAGTACTAATTATAACCTTCATGTACTTTACAAAAAAGATGTGTTTGTTAGAAGCCTTTAATAATGCAGTATCAGTAATGCATTGAATTTTTGCCTTGAGGATGTGAATTGTTTTTATAACTACAATATAGCAAGTGAAGAAATTGCCAAGGCAACACATTAAGCAAAGGGCTACATGTTAGTGCATTCAAGTGTTTAGAATAGAATATTTATTCCAAGTTGACGTAATTTTAAAGATTCGCCTTCTTAACTTAAAAATTCAGTATATTTAAATTTTTACGGATGTGGAAGAAAGACATTTACTGGTGATCCGCGTATTGCCCTAATTTGAAATTCGCCTTGATTTAAATGTATCGTTGTTTAGAACTTTGGAGTTGTTTGACTTTGACTTTATAGAAAGTGACATCATAATTTGCGAGCATCTAACCAAATAGAGTAACATTGTGCATGTTAGGCATTGTACTAAGCCCTATTGATGTGTATGATCTTTCTTTCCTGGTGGAGCGGTAATCCATCACAACTGCCGCTAGCAACTCAGTGTTCGAAGTTGGTGTATAAATTTTCTTCATCCCTAAATCAAACTCGATTGTTGCTTTATAGTGACGTATGAATATTTTGATTTAGCAAATTAGTTGTTCTTACCATTGTCTGTTTCAATGCACTTTGCGTAGTTTGAAACTCGTGGTATTTCTGGAATAGAATATTTATTCCATAGTTAATAAATGTTTTGTCTTTTGTGCCTCAGCTCGCGCCTGAGTTTGCAACTGAGATTCGAACGCAGCTGTAGCGTCACGCTGTCGCATCGCCACAAACCGGTGACGTAACTAGTTGTTCGAGTCCGGAGGTGGTAAAGAAATGCGCTGCGTTTTTTTGTCAATTTGTAGTGAACACAAATAAAAAAGCGTGTTTGCTTCTTCACCTGGTTTGCCATTTATTTCTTCGGAGAAAGGCTTGCACAAGGGGCCCACATCCGCGGAATACAAGTATTTAGCCAGTTTCACAAATACGACGCAACTTCAGAAGCATAGCTTTAAAGCAACCCAGACTCTAGCTCCCAGAATGTCCAACCGATCCAGCTGTCAACCTTTTAGGTACGCTTCATTTTAACCCGGATTTTACAATAATACCCACTACTATACAACTCAACCGGATCATTCCAAAACGGATTATCGGTATATCAAGAAAAAAAATAGATATTCATTTAAGGGTGGGTATGTTTTGTGCAGAAACGACATTTGCGTCGCAACTATTTTACTTGCGTTAGGGCTTGTGCTTTTTAAACGGTTGCGTGTATTTTTAAACGGTTGCGCTGCAAGTGTTTAGTAATTTTGAACGCAAATCGCGCAAGCGCAGTTCAAATCAAGTCTCAAAATCAAATCAAAAGAGATTTGTTTTTAAATCAACTGTGGTTTAAGTTTAGAAAAAACATTGACGAGGTAGGTTCATGAAAGCATCGTCAAGGGAAATTACGTTCGTCTAGGCCAACTGCTTGCAAAACTTCCATTAGACGTACAGCAGAGATCTTCTTTCCCCGAAACTTCTCTGAAATGTTTCTCCGATTTTTCAAAAAAAGTTATCAAATTTTCCAATTGAGTAACGAGTATTTCAAAAAATGGTTCTAAAATCAAATTTTAGATGCAAAAATTATTTTTGTAATTGTCATTCTAGAAATACGCTACTCATTCCAAAAAAGTCTTGAAATTGCTTTGGACATTTTAACGCGTTTCTAGCAACAGTCTTACTTTTTTCCGTAAGTCGAAAACAAGAAATAACTAAAACTACTTATTACAACTTTTTGCTAGTCCGGGAAAACAAGAAAGATATTTGCTAACAGGAGTGAAAGCGTCGGTAGCTCTTAATTAACATGTAGGTGGTTCAATTTTTTTTAAGCAAAAAACGTAATGATTTTTTAGCATGCTCCAGGCGTCACATAGTGATGCTAATTGCTCCAGAAGCAGCTGGTAGCCGATTGCATTGCATCGGAGCTGGTAGCCGATTTCCTTGACGGGTTATTAGAAAAAAACACTTTCGCTTGCCACAACATGTTGACTTTATTAGTGAATTTAACTCCCCGATTTCTTTAATCCTATAAACAGTACTTAAATTGCAAAATTTTGCATGATTGGACGCTTTTTCAGCCTTGACCAAAAGCATTAGGCATGCGAAAGTACTTTAGTAAAAATTACGAATTCCGTCGCCGAAATTGAATGAAGAGCAAAAAGAAAAAAAAGAAATGTCTTCGCCGAGAATTGAAGTATTCTTTTGCCTAAATTAGGTGAAGACAAATAAAAAAAAAAGGTCTTCGGTGGCGGTTGAAGTGTTTCTCCTTCGAAATCAATTTTCCCCGCAATTTGGTACCTTATTCGGCCGAAATTGGTTGGTATTTTTCGTCTGATCATCCAGCGCTCAAATCTCGATGGGGGGGGGACGCTAAATCTCGATGGGGGGACGCGTCCCCCCTACAATTTATGGACTGCCTATGAAGCCCAAGGGGGGTCGAAACAATCCCCACTTCACATATTTTGCAATTTCGTTTTGAAGCACTTATGCTAAGATCATGAAATTTCCTGCGTTTCCTAAAATTTACTTCTTCAGTTATTATTTGTAAAATTGTTTTTGTATGACCGATAGATTCAGAGTTATTAAACGAATTTCAGGGTCGACTTCTTTGCAAAATTTGGAGTTTTTTAGCAAAATTTTCAGCAATTGATCTAATCCTAATTGTTCCGATTGTTCATTCATAAAATTCACGCGATTTCTTGAACAGTAATTCCGTAAATGCGCGGCTTTGATTTACTCCTTTACTCAAGAACAATTGAAACAAAAACGTTCAATGTTTTATATTTGGCCTGGAGCATAATATCTTCTTCTAAATAATTTCTTGAGCTTTGAGCTGGATTCTTTATAAAACACTTTGATGAATGTGAATACCGTTAGTAGAAAATAATGAAGAAAATTGTAATCAAGATAATTATTTTGATCATTTTCGCAACAAAATTATTCGTGTATTGCTCGGAGAAATCTTAGCTATCGCTTTTGCAAATGAAAGTAGAACTCCTACGAGGTAAATGGGCAAGCAAAAGGCGCGTTTTTTAGTTTGGTTTTGGGCGATCTATGTGTTTATTTTTATAAACTGCAAAACAATCAAAAACAACCAAAATGCTTACGAATACACAGTTGCACGAGTTACCGAAAAAATAGTTGTTATTTTCTGTTTAGCTTTTGTGTTGGCTAACAAAATAGCTAATTGCGATTTTTTTGTTCCTAGGCTAGTGAACGCTCGCTCAACAGAAACCGAAATCAACAGCTAGACAGTATAAATTTGTAGATGTCGCAGTAGAGTACTTCTCTTCAAATAATTTCTTGATCCCATCATAGACTCTTTATTTAGTAGACTAGAAACAGACGCGCGGAGAAAAAGTGAAAAGCATTGAAGAAGAAAGTTTGCGCTTGTTGAGAAGATTTTTTTGCGGTCACGTGCATTCGACTGATTTGATTGGGCATATTCGTCGAACGAGTGGGCCGTGAAGAAAAAAGTCACGCTGATTGGACGAATCGGCATATTGTCGAACAAATGAACCGTGCTAAAGAAAAAAATTACCCAAAAGTCAATGCAAGCGCGGGGTTAAGCAATGTGCATCTTCAAATGCTTGTATTTTTTAAAGAAAATCAATATTTTTTTTTGTTTGCTAATTAGTAGCGTGCAGGATTTGTTTTGAATATTGTTTTCATACCATAGCCTACTCCAGTTTTACCAGTGAGTCAATTAGAGTTATACGTTTCAAAATAATTGCGCCGCAAGCGCAACCGCACGCATAAAGTGTGACGATTAGATTAGATTAAAACGTCACACTTGGGCGTGCGGTTGCGGGCGTTAACTTCGGTTAAAGAATTATTTGCTTTTGTAGAACAATACGAAACATATTATACTATATAAGCAGTATATTCGGAATAAAAATTATTCAAACATTTTATAAGAATAGTGCGGCCTGCCAAAGCTTAGAAAAAGCGTATTGTAGTCCGCACCTCAAAAACAAAAGGTACCTATGTTCCACTCCCTACTTTGCCCTTGATGTAGTTTCTCTTCTTTATTTTGTGAGAATGTAGATTCGTTCTCTGGTTTCAAGTCGGTTTCATATTTCGCGACTTGTGTCGAGTTGTTTCTTACAAGCTGTTTTTTCATTGATAAAAACCCGAATTCATGTAATTGTAGAATTGAGATACTTCATTGCCTCGTCCGACCGACTTAAAAGGATACAAGCATAGAATGCAACTAAAGAGAAAGAACAATCACGAAAACCAAATTTTACTAAAAATAATACAATCATAATCATCTATATACGTGGTTTAAAAGTTTATAAAACTACATTCAAGTAAATCGAAACGTCTCTTTAATAAAATGATTGCGACAGCGTTGGTTATTTTATTCTTGATTTTGCCTCTACTTTATTAGCATTACAATACTTCATTAAAAAAATGGTTGTTAAATGTCTTTCCAAGATTAAAAAAAATTGTCGCTTTTTTGGTTTGATATATTTTTGTATATTTCACATATTTCGTATATTCCTGTGCAAACGTACAAGAAAGAGGATGCAAAACAGAACGACAGCAAATTTCTCAGTCCATTTATCTTGTATGAACAGCAGGCCTACTGATCAAATGGAAAGTCAAGACATTGATATTTCGCTTGGCTTGGTGAAAGTCCTGAACCTCGTAGAGAACGAATTAACTGTAAAGAATAACCTAAATTTGGCCAAAAAAATGTGTAATGTGCATGGTGTTTGACGATGTAACCTTCCATATCAGTAAAAACTATTTAACCGCCGATTCACAATTGTACGAGCATCGTAAAATTCAACCAAAGGAAAGCAAAAAAATTTCCTTTAGCATGATTTTTGAGGGTCTTGTTATAACTCATCCCACATTTTATGCTTTGGCTTGATTTTTCCCGGTCTTGGTTTTCCATCTTCTGAAGTAATTTGGGACTCCGGTACCGGAGTTTTATTGAAACTGTTAAGTTGCGAAAGCACATTGCAATCAACTTTTTCAATACACGGGCATATCTCAGTGGACACCGATACAACTTCTTTGCACTTATCTTTGATTTGATTTGGCATCCTCTTATCATTTTTGCATTGTCTGCAACAAAAAGAATTTTACTGGAAACAGAAGACATCGCTTATACAGTATTCGTATATTTCACAAAAAAAAAAGAAAACAGCTAGCTAAATCAATAGAGTTTAATGGCACTGCATTACGTCCAGAAACGTTATTGATTTTGCCTGCCGTCCTCTTTTAACTAGAAATTATTTTCTCAATAAAATAAGCCTTCAAAATGATTTAAGTCAGCATTAACAATCTTTTACAAAATTAAAGAATTTACAAATTAATGTATGAATTAATGAAACTGAAAATTATACTTTTGCATAAGCCCAATGACAGTGAAGCAGCGCTACTGCTTTAAACTTTAATGGTGCAGCCACAACGTAAGTTTGCGCGAATTCAATTTTTACGTCAACCAATTAGCGTAGAATCGATATACTTTGGCGAACTTGGATATCCCTGAATTCTGTAGTATTACTTCTTAGTTGGTATAATTTAAAACTCGTAGATTCATGATTACAGATAGCAACTTTAGGTTTCCACAAACTTACAAGCAGAAACAGAACATCTTGCAGTTGTTTATGTCCGGATTTCCTTCCGGACATTCGACATTCTCAGGACAATCTGGACATCCATTAACTCTCTTGTTCATCATCTTGTTACAACTTGTTTCCAATTCCGGGCTGCTTAAACGACAAGCACTAGAAAAAGATACAAGAATAGGTATAAATGCAAAGAATAAGTGCCAACCATCATCACAACTTCAAAGAGCAAAACTTGGTATTTGCTTTCCTAAAATATGTACCAAGCACTACAAAAAATGCCAAAGTATAATAATTATTAAGGAAAAGAGCCAACTTCTATCATAACAACAAAACTTTGTATTTGCTAAATACTGAAAAGCAACAACCTTCAGAAAAACTTACATACATGACCATTTGTTCAACAGCAAATTTGTGTTGCTGGCATAACCAGAACTCGACTAGTTGCTGGCAGTAGGAGCGTAACCAGGCTTTTTAAAGGGGGGCTTGAACCAAAAGTTAATTTTTTTTGTCTGAAAACTGTCTAATCTAAGCGGCGTGCTGAACAAATTGATGTAACTCAAACTCATCACAAACTGGGGTTATGGGGGTTTGGAGACGAAGTTTTGTAATTTTTTAGAAAAAATTGCTTTTTTAGCTCCGTTTGGATCACATTCTGCACGTTTTTTGGAGCCTTTTGAAACAAGTAAATTGCTAAAATTTGGAAGTCATTCAAAAAAATTAAATTGCCCAACTTCTTCAACCCCCTTACTTACAGGTCAAGTACAAAGCACGTTCAAACGTATTTTAGGTTAGGTTTTCTAAGTAGCTTGGCTAAGAGGGGCTGAAGCTCTTCGCCCCTCTAGTTACGCCACTGACTGGAATGATCTAAAATCTCACTAGGACCTTCTCAGTAAATTGATTCTAACAAAATACTTTGCTTGTTTGGTCTTTATGTTGGAGGAGCAATAATCTAATTAAAAATTTGCGTGAGCAATAATTAAGATCAAATCTAAATTTTTTTGGGGGAACCAATTCAACGACAATTTGTAGTGTTTCCTGAAGCACAGAATTTCTTACTCGCAAAAGCATTGTAGTTGACATTTGGTTGCCAATAGAGAGCTTTTGGTTAGTGGTTTTATAACTCCAGCACTGATTGCAGAGCTAAGTTTTTCGTTCAGTGCGTCCACTTCTTCGTCTTCCACTTCACCAGTCCACGATTCTACGACTGCTTTTTCCATCAGTTCCTTACTTGATTTTTCTTTATTCATTATCTGAATATCATAAAACTGTTGTAATAGTAGTTAAGGGTAATCCTATATTTATATATAGGATTTTAAAGATTGATCAATACTTTGGTTTGAATATTTTTGAAAATTTAAAGTGCTTGCATATTCAATATTCTTTCACCCACATTAATTTTGAAGCAAATAGTAATTATTGTCGTGCAATCCTTAAAGGTTATTTTCTTCTATTTCTTCTGATTTCTTTTTAGATAAACAAAAATATTGAATAAAATAAATAACTTGTCTATTTTCATGCAGCTGGCGATTGGTCAGGAAAGCCACCGTAGCAATCCTTGTGCTGACGTGCACCCGATTCTTTCAATGTGCTTTCATTTTTTGTTCAGTTGGCAGTAGTTGTTGGGTTGGATAATTTTCAACCAAAAATATGAAAGTGGAATAAAGGTGCCTTTGTTTTTCAACGAAAAATGAAATTGCTGATTTGAAAACCAAATTAAATGCACTCACTTGTTTGAACCGAGCAAGCTGATCTTTTGTGGGACAGATGGTGTCTTCACAAGAGCACTTTGATGGAGGTTCCCCAGATTTAGCGCACTCACCTTGTAAATTGAAAGGGATATCTTTGGTGCATTTTCTAAATAAAAAGCGTGCAAGATCTAAGTGAAACAACTGAATTCAAGTGGCGACTGCTACAAAAACATTGCAGTGAAAGAACATTTCTTGTAATGGTAACTTCTACAGGGAAAATTTTACGTCTCAAGTTTTTACTGGCTGCACATTGCATAATTTGCCTAAAAATCGCTATAAGAAAAAAATTAAACAAAATTTGAGTAACATTCTAAATAGACTATTACGTAATCCAAATGACAAAGGTTCAAAATGACTTCTTTGAAACATCGTCATCATTCGAGGTCTAGTTGACGTTTATGCGTTGTGGCCGCACTGTCTGCATTTTTGATTCCATTTTTACTTCAACGCGAAATTCTGCAGAATTCTTACTTGCAAAAACAAGGAACGATGCAATCAGATTGCTCTTTCATCTTATGATATTGTTCCATTGCTTCCTTCATTTCCACCGAGTCTTCTCCACAGTCGATTCTTTGTGCATCGCAGTCGCAACCATTCGGAACAGTGCCGTTGTAGTTTCGACATCGAAAATCGTCATACATTACAGAGTCTTTGCATTTTCTTAAAAACAAATAAAACTGTCACATTACCGATCAGTGATCGAGTGGATAAAGCGTCTGTTATTGAAACTCGAGTTCGACTTCTCTGTGGTTCGAACTAAAAACAACGAAAATTGGAATTCACATCTTCTCTGCTAGACGTTGTACAACAAAAAGGACAATGTGGAAAATGCGTCTCAGACAGGTGGACAATTGGACATGCGGCAGCTCGACTCGTAGACCAAAAAGGTCTTCTTCGCTCTTTCCTGGCCAAGACAACATGGTAAATAAAGTTGCAATTACAATAGGATTATGTCTGTTTTTAGCGTATTTAAGGGAAGGAGCATAAACATTAGCGTACGCAAGATTTTCAAAAGGGGGGCAGGAAATTTGAGAATAATGAAGACGAAAAAAGAAAGGTCTTCACTCAGATTTAGCCCGTTTTTTTGCCCAGATTTAGGTGAATACCAAAAAAAACAAAAAAATGTCTTCACCAAGATTTAACTCGTTTTTCTGCTCAGATTAAAAACAAAAGGCCTTCGCCAAGATTTAGCCCGTTTTTCTGCCCAGGTGTATGTGAAGACCAAAAAAAAAGGTCTTCACCAAGATTCAGCCAGTTTTTCTGCCCAAATTCCAAATGGGGGGGGGGGGTTATAACTCAATTTTGCGCTCTATTTTTAGGTATTTATGCATTACTGGCATCCCAAAAGGGGGGCCATGGCACAATGGGACCCCCTGAATACGCCCCTGAGCATTAATGCATTATGCCATGGTCCCGATTTTTGTCTGAGTTCAGCCCAATATATGTTATCAAGTTTTTAACCTCACAATTCTTAAAATCCAGCAAAGGCTACTTTGAGAATCATGCTACTGTTTTTAGTTTGGGAAGACTGACTGAGGCAAACATCATTTTTTTGTCCTCCGGCTGAAAGGGCACCCAAATGTGTTAGAATTGCGAAAAAATATAGATTTTTTTCGGGTTTTAACCTTAATTTCAGGTGAAAGTGTCATCATCTCAGGTGGATTTCTAAGCTTGTCCAAAGATGTTTCAGCATTCGCCACCCTCTTTTTCTGCAAAATTATGTCTGCTATTGCACCGGATTTAAATATTGCAAATCTCTCTTTGCCACATTTGTAAATCGGTGGCCATAGAAAGGCTATAGATAGCATTCGTCTTAGAAAGTAATTGAGTGGGTCGACTTTTTGTTAAAATGTCTAAATTGTTGAACGTGTTGGACCAAGCGCGCAACTAAGGTTTTGCTAAGATCATAGGCGTAGCCTGGATTTTTGATTGGGGGAAGGGCCAGATCACATGCAATGACGTCATCAAAATTTTTTGAAAAAGCAACTTTTTGTCGGGCAAATATATCGTAGAATAGAAGATCAGAAGCCTGGTTAGGTACTTAACCAAAATTTTGCTAAAGGGTGAAGGCTCAAACCACAAATTAAAAAGCGCAAATGTCAAAAGCAGTAGACATGTTGAGTAAACTAACCTAACTCAAACGTATCACAGACGGGGTCTGGGGATGGAGCCCCTAGCCACCGGAGGATATAGGGGTCTGGGGACGGAGACCCCAGCCCCTGGGCAAGTTTTTGTAATTTTTTGGAAAAAAAGTTATTATAACGCCACTGGATCACATTTCGAAGGTGTTCAGAGCCATTTAAAAGAACTAGATTTTTAACATTTGAAAGCCAATTGACACAATTAAATTGTTCAATCTTCCTTTTACTTGGAATTGAAGTTCAAAACACGTTCAAAATATTGCATTTTGGTGTTAAATTTTGTAAGTGATTTGGCCCAGGCAGGGGGAAGTAAGATACATTGCCTCCTGCAATATTTTAGCTGTAAATAATAATCCACTCAAAGATTATCCTTATTAAATTTTTGATTTGTCATCC
The DNA here is from genome assembly GCA_963965965.1 of Trididemnum nubilum. NCBI lineage: Eukaryota > Metazoa > Chordata > Ascidiacea > Aplousobranchia > Didemnidae > Trididemnum > Trididemnum nubilum. The sequence goes on from OZ014479.1 coordinate 9,423,867, forward strand.
AAATAACCAGTTTAGGAGGGAAAGTACGACCAGGGGGCCCAGGCCCCCTCAATTTAAATTCAATGATTTAATCAAAGAGCATTTCCCCGAGCAAATTTTTTTCCAAAGTTTTTTCGTGTAAAAACTGGCGACGTGAAGATAAATTGTTATTGAAAAACGGTACAATAGATGTTACGCCTATTAACCATTAACCTGGATCGGATTTACATTGCGCGGGGCCCTTGGCAATTGGTGATATTCGCAACATGTTCCGGCCAAATATTATGGTAAAGATATGTGCCACGTGGTAAATCTACTCCTTGGCATTACATTACGTTCATAAAAATGTTACCTTATGTGGGCGTGAGGTGGCAATGTTTAGAACAAAAACCTTTAATTTCACCCGGGTGATACATTTAAACTGGTGGGCAAAGATTGAATTGAGGGAAACGGACCCCTTGATTGTCAAATTGTTGTCAATTACTAATTTACGCGTGCACTGCTGTTGTACGTGAAAATGCAAAAAGAAACTGAAAAAACAATAGGCTTTTTGTCACATTTTTTAATTGGTAATATTTCAATTTAAGTGGGGTGGACCCCTTGGGCCCCCCCTGGCTACGCCTACGGGTGGAGGTGAATTGTTATCGAAAAATGGTACAATAGATGATTACGCTTACTAACCAAGTTATTGACCGGGCTGGATTTACTTTGCGTGGGGGTCCTGGCACTTTTGAGATTTTCGCAAAATCTTCTAGCCAAGTATAGGTGAAAACTAAAAAAAATGTTTTAGCATTTGAGAGCGGGGCTTCTGGCACTGTGCCTTATGGTAAATCGCCCCTGGTTATTGCATTACGCTTATAAAAAAGTTACGTGAGGGCCTGAGATAGTAACTTTTTGGACAAAAACCCATAATTTCACTCGGGTTGCACATTTAAATTAGTTGGCAAAAAATGAATTGAGAGAACCCAGGCCCCCTGGTCGTCATTATCATTGTTAATTACTGCTGTGTGCGAAAAATGCTAAAAGAAACTGAAACTGAAGAAACAATTGGTTTTTTGGCGTATTTTTATGGTTCGTGGCATTTCAATAGGAGGGAGCCGGCCCCCCTGGCTACGCGTATGGCTAAGATTGAAGGAAACTTAAACCAAAACCTAGAAAGTTTTTTGTTTGAAAAATACGCCAATTGGGTAGCGTGTTCAAGAAGTTGGTGTAACTAAAGCGTATCACGGACGTGGGTGGGGTCTAGGAGCGAAGCTCCAGTTCGCTGGTCGTTTTTTGTAATTTTTGTGAAAAAATAACAATTTTAATGGCATTTGGATTACATTTTGCACAGTATCAAATCCGTTTGGCAGAACTAAAATAATAAGGATTGGAATCCAGTTGAAGAATTAAATACCCATTCAGCCCTTCTCTCAGGCTGAAGCGCTCTTAGCTTCCCTGGTTGCGTCATTGAAATGGACCAGTTCAAAGAATATCAAAAGTAGAGGATGCTCTTATTTGATCTTTTGTTTTATGAGTACCAAGATCGAGGAATTTGAAACTAGATAGATGCCTGTAAAATTTTTAGCAGTGATAAAGCATTTTTCTTTTAAGATTTTTGAGGATGGTGACCTCAATAATTAATTTGTAATTGAAAGTACAGTGCAAAAACTTTTTGGTGAAAAATTACAATTTTAATGAAATCCTGGTTTTTGGAGAGCTAAATTATTCAATTAAGGTTGTTCAAGAAATCATTGTCTAGATTACGTCTCTGCTTGAAAGCTCTTGTAGTTGTCTCTGAATGCGCGCAGCCTCAGCATACGTAAAAATGAATTTGTAAATCTAATTTTTTGTAAAATAGTTAATATGCTTACTCGCAATAACAACTTGTTTGGCATTTAGCTTGGCGTAACTGTTCGCAAAATTCTTCGGTGCAGTCATCTTGGATGCATTCATAGCCCAACTCTTTAATTGCAGGATGACGAAAGCAATCATCTGTGTGTGCTGCACAACATACACACGCACAATATGCTCGTTTCTGAAAAAAAGGTCTTTTGACAATTTTTTTTCTTTTGACACAATTGCGCAGTCTAGTGGTTGTACCGTTTGAAGAGCAGGTCGAGGTCGAATCAAGCTTACACGAATACATATTAAGATACAAGTACTCTACCACGCAGACTGGGATACTCTTAATTGTCTTCGATCAAATGTAGGATGCTTTGGGACAAACCTGCATCAATGATAGGAACTAACTAATTCTCCTCTTGCGCTTGTGGTGAAGAAACTCAAACGCGACCACGTATCATAGTTGACTGTCCGGGCGATATTCAAACCTCACAAAAAGATGACGACATCAAAACACCGAATCAAGCTTCAAAAAAGTGATTTCGAACACTTGCGACCATTATTTGGTAAATTTGCGTTTTCAAGCGTAAGATGAAAAAGCACCACAACTTAAACAAGGTACTGCACCTATCTGCCTTTGGGAAGGCTTAGCGGTACGCTGCCAGATTCTGTTGTATTGTGTAGGTTGATACTCGGTCTCCTATGTGGCGTCAAATTTCAAAAATGCTTGTATTGTATGTACAAAGTTCTTAATTAGCTTGTTTAAAAATGTTATGTGCTGTTGTAAACTATATGTCTCGAATCGAAAAAGTCTTGTATAAAGTCTTGTCGCAGCCTCTCACCAAAAAGATATTGTCTATAATTTGCATAGTACTATTTAAAGTTATTGAGTGTGTCCTTCTCTACAAAAATAAATTTATGGTACAAAGTGTCTTACCAAAAACTGGGGCGTTGGAGTGCTATCAGCTTCACACCAAACGACAAACCAGCTGAAAATAACAAAATAAAACCAACGGCCCATATTCGTTCGGATAGGTAGCAAAGAAGATTGAAGGGAGGATTTGCAGTTTTGTCTCAAGATATTGTGGTTAATATAATTCAAAAAATAACTTTATGAGCTTTATTATAATTAAAAAAATACTATTTCATGAATTCATTTAGATTTGACCTACCATAAATCAAAATTAAAAATTGAAAAGGAACACCATTTAAAAGGTACATTACGAAAGCAATCGAACAAACCTCAAACTTCACGGAAGATAGTATTGTCTTCTGTGAATTTTGATGCTTGTTCGATTGCTTTCGCAATGTGCCTTTTAAATGACGTTCCCTGTCCAATTTTTCTTTTAATACGTGATTACTGCACCCCACTGAGCTTGGATGGATTTCCTTATGCTACATCTTTGTTGTCCCTTTCTTTTATTAAAATTGTAACGACCTTTAAAATTAAAAACATTACCATAGCTACAGTTACCAATAAAAATTAACCCACTGTAAATATTTGTAGGCTTCTTTTATTTAGAGATGGAAAAATCAGAACTTTGCAAATTCGAAATTGCAAAAGTTGCGTTTTCATTTTGTGATATTGCAGAAGTTATGTTGCAACTATATAATTCCTTCAAATTTAGTGCGGATTAGAGCGCTGGACTTCCAAAATTTGTTTCGGAAGCCCAATATTGTGCGTTAAATTTAATTTTGATTAATTTATTTCATAGTAGGCTTACTGTTAAATGTCAGCTTTCGCTAGCCAATAACGTGCTACTTTCCAGCCTAAAATAGTCGGCAGCGTGGCCGAAAGGATAAAGGCGTCGTCTTTACGACGACCCTGATGGCATTATCTGAATTCAACTCGCACCCTGGTCACGTTGTTGCGTCCTTGGATAAGACGCTTTATGACGATTATCTCTGTTTAGTGGTTTCGAACAAGCAGCAAATTTATTGGACAAGAATTTGACGAATCCTACAGAAACATTGGATCACTGGAGACTCCTAAGTAAGTGCGGATTCCTCCATCCACGGAGTAGCCATTGCAATGAAAAGCCTGCGGCTAGTCCAATAGTTAACGTCTGAAGCTGTCTGGTGACAGGAGGATAAATATGCAATACAAAAACAAAATATCTCAAAAATGTGGGGTTTTCCATTGTCTTATGTATAGTAGTTGATAGAAGAAGTTAGGTTACGCTTTTTCATGGTAACAAAGCTCCGTAGCGCAATAGCGGAAGTTGCGCTGCGTTTTCGCAATTAAATTATCTCCGGCTGCTCTTTAGTGGCTAAAAAATCGTTGCGCTACGCTTTCAGTCAAAATCTATCCGTGCATATACTTCTGCCTAACGTCATCATCATCATCTAAAAATTTGACCATCTTTTGCTGTATTGAGCGATTTACAAAGCTCAAGCATTACTTAGAATAAACCAGGGATACCTAGAGTTTCTAAAATCCCTGATATAAGCCAATTACAGATTAAGAGAACTTGGATGTGGTCGTGAATTCAAACAGTAGAAAGTGAGCTAAATCCAATTTCAAGTCAAACAGTTCGTTTTTATGAGGTACTAAAGAAGATTTAGGATAAGCAACCTTCAAAAAATAAATTAAACGAAGATTATTTTAATAACTACTAAGTGAACGTAATTATTTATATTTATTGATGCAGTTTGAGCAACCTATAAGAGCTCGTTGATATTTGGTCAAAGCAGGCTCAAAATAAAATTACATTAGACACCTATAACTCTAAAAGACAGCGCTTTATAGATTTTTATTTATTCATTTCAATCATTTTCATAGAATTATTGTAAAAACACTTAGGTTATCGTTAAATTTCTTTAAAGGAAACACCAAGTATCAAATCAAATCTTTTCTTATACTCGCTGTATTACGCCGAAGCGTGTAACGAGTTTGCAGGGCCCATCTCCGCGTCATTTCGCCCGGTCAACATAGCTCTTTTCAAAGAAATGTTTCAGCGGTGGCAAGCCGTTGGCCACACTATGTCCGATTAGACCGGCCCAAGATTTAAACATCAGGCATCTCGCTCCAGAGACGAACGCGTTATCGCTCGACTGTATAATCTTGCAATTTGTGACAAAACTATACGATCTTGCTGTCCTTTTTCGTAAGCAATATCTCATCACATCCATTGCACATTTGTATCGGTCTGATCGTAAATTCTCACCAACGATCTGTTACATCACAAAGTGCCAGTGTTAAAAGCTACTGCATCTCATTTCAAAATTACTATTACTAAAATTTTTCTCGACAGTTACAAGCTTTGTATACAATAGTTACTATTACTCAAAGTTGTAAAATCACTACTCGGCTGTGAGTCAGATGGTCATTAGAGGGCTGATAACCTATTGTTTCTGCGGATATGGTTCTACATTGGCACATATGTCGCTGCCCTGGGGCATGTTGCTAACAGTGACGTGGACAATAAATGTGCAATAACGCATCAGTATACTTTCAATCACCGGTTCGAAATTTCAACAATATTGCAATCCAAGTGTGATAATCGTAAAACCACAACGAAAAATATAAATAAAGTTACCGGTATTTTTGTTTCCAACAAGCTTTTCAAATTTGGAGCAAAAATTGAACTTTAAAACTGAGCTTCTACCAGTAAAATTAACAACACAAAGTTCGACTTTTTAAAATAGACGTTTCGGTTTCCAAATAAGTCGTTAACAATTATTCAAACTGAAGCCCAATGATGAAGAGATGCACATCATTTAAAGTTTTAATAAAAATTTCTAGAAGCTCCTGGAGATTCTCAGATTATGGCTAGTGTTTCAACACAGTAAAAAATATTTTGATTAAATATTCATCCAAATCATGTCTTTATAAACGCCAATGGGCTTAGCCATATGTGAGACGTAGAAATCAGATACCGTTAGTTATTTAGTTAATGCCATAATCAAACGTAAAATCACGTCGAAATACAAGGACCGCTGCAGTGGAGGACCTCGAATAGCCGAGAAATAAAAAAAGTACGGAAAAGCAACAGAGTTTCATTTTACCGCTACATATCAACACCCATAATCATGCTTAGTCTACATTGATCTTTGCCATTACTCGTTTGGGATAAACTTAACCAGCTCAGGACAGAAATCGCACGCGTTTTCAACCAAGTATGAATGAATAGTGTTATCCCCGAAGCCAGAGGTAACCAACCAGTCTGAGACCATGAGCCACATTTCTTACTGCGTTGGAGCAAAGAGCCAATATGATAAAATTTTCAAACGCACACTAAAACATCTCCTCAAAAACCAGGTGCATACAAAAAATACTACAGAATACCTAATTAAGCTATCTGCAGTTGAGCACTGTGCTGCAAAACAACTTGGGTTACGTCTACCATTTCGAGGAAATCAAGTTTTTGTGCAGTTGTTATATTATTGCGATGTGATAGATAATTTTTTTTCGATATTGAAATCAGATATTTCAATAGACTCTTTGTATTACGCCGAAGCGTGTAACGAGTTTGCTGGGCCCAACTCCGCGTCGTTGCACCCGGACAACACAGCTCATTTCGAGGAAATGTCGCAGTCGTAGCTAGCTTTGCATTGGTTTTGAATTGAAACAAAAAAGTTCAAAGTGACGTATCATCAGTTCAACATGCCACGTGGTTTCTATCGTTTAAAAGGCTCAGGCACAGAGCAATGAAATCCAAATCAACTACAGCAATTTATGATATGCCTGTAACTGCGGCAATCAATCGCAGTTCAGATGATTGAAAAAAAAAACGTTGTGTTTCATGTGCGGAGTGTTCAAAGTGTTTTGTAAAGAACGCTCGTATCATGTGATGATGTTTTTGACGTTTACGGCTGGGCTGTGAACTCGAACTTGAACTCAAACTCCGACTAAAAAATCGGTCTTTTTGCCGAACTAGAACTTGAAGTCGAAAAAATAAATTTTCTAATCGAACTTGAATTTAAATAAAACTGTTCGAGTTCATAAATTCATAAGATTAAAAAAATCACTGGGTTAGAAGAAATAGGAGCCTGTCAAAAGAGCCGCATACTACCTAGCAAAGAGTCGCAAGTAGCTCGCGAACCACGGGTTGGCCATCCCAGCCCTACGTCATTAAGAGCCAGCTGCGTCCCGAGTGAAACATCAAATCACATCATGCAGTAACATTTCTTACCCTTTTTGGTTGCGGTACAGCCCGGCACATAGCCAGAACTGAATTTTTGGGGAAGTAAGCGAAAATTTGGGGGCAATATCTTCTCGCTGGGGGTGATCTCCAAAATAAAAAAAAAAGAGGTCTTCAGTTGGGCAAGCCATCATTTTTTGTAACTTTGCAATATTAAATCAAAAAGAATACAACACTTTTTCTTTCTATCCTAAAACTTTAAGATTTTAGTAAAATTTATTTGGGGGGGGGGGGGGGGGGGGGCAAAATAAAATTTGGGTGGGGGCAATTGCCTCCCCTCCCCCTGCTACGTACCTGGGTACAGCAGAACCTTGCAGAGTTAATTGGCATGAAACCCACTAATACTTGGTTTCGTTTGCCTATGTGAAAAGAGCAGTAAGTACAATTTGTAACCAGTCGAGTGGAGTGGAAACCTGTTTGTAACCAATTTGTAACAGTTAGCAGTCGAGTGGAAAAAGGATCTGCTTCCGAAACGGCAAAACTCGGGTTCGATTCCCGGTCGGGTCAAACTAAAAACTAGAAAAATTGGTATTTACAGCTTCTCAAATCGAAGTTCAGTAATAAAAAGAAAAAGTTCGAAGCTTTCATCGTTTGTGGTAGGCAGGTGGCAGTTTGACTCGAAGGTCAAAAAGCCTTTTTCCGGTCTCTCGACTCAAGCAAGTTGGTAGGTAATTAAATTATTAATCAAAGAAATTTGCATGTACGCTTACGAATGTCAGTCGTCAAGTGTAGACCAGCAAAATATTTTTTTTTATTTAATCGTTTGATTGCTATCTGGCCTAAAGCCCACCAGCGCGGAAGCCTAGGGGAAGAGTCACCAGAACGGCGACTACCAAAAAACAAGCAATGCGAAAAAGTTGTCTTCCCGCAGGAATCGAACCTGCAGCCTTTGGATTATCGGTCCACTGCTTTAAGTATTCCTTCTCTAGTTCAAGTGGTAGAGCAGTGGACCGGTAATCCAGGCTGCAGGTTCGATTCCTGCGGGAGGACAACTTTTTCGCATTGCTTGTTTTTAGGTAGTCGCCGTTCTGGTGACTCTTCTCCTAGGCTTCCGCGCTGGTGGGCTTTAGGCCAGATAGCACGCAAATGATAAAATAATGAAAGCTCTGGCCAGCAAACGTCAAAAACATCACAACTAAATTATTATAAAGTAAAGCTATAGGAAGTTTAATTTTGAAGAAAACGGTTTCTCAGTGTACTCGCATTTGATTTATCGGTTGATGGATCGTTATCCTTCATCGTGATATGGCGACGGTGGTGATATCCTTTAAACGAATCCTCACTCGTGTAGTAGTAAACCAATTTCAAGCTTTTGGGTAGACGTTTCACTTCTTCCCGAATAAATTTGCTGCTTGCTCAAAACCACCAAGCAGAGATAGCATACACTCGTTTTTATAAAAAAAGGTTTATCAGAACACAAACCTCATTTGCACTAAAAATTTAAAAACAAATGAAAACTAATGCCAGCCTTGAGATGAAAATACTTACTAAAAACACAGTTGGCTCGTTTGTTTGTGCGTATGAAGTAGGCACTCTGCACCCGTCTAACCACACCAGTACAATGCACCCATTTTTAGGTTCTGTTAGCAAATCTTTCCTGAGACTGGGCCACCAAAACGGGTAAACCTGCTTGACCCCATTGGGGAATAAATGGAAATGTTTTTTTTCTCAAGGACGCAAGGATGCATTGCCAGTTTGGGAATCGAACCGGGAGTGAGCAACCTTTTGATCCCTAGCCTAACATTTCACCAATTCAGCTATCGCCGCCGTAAGAGCACGGTTAAATTGCGTAATAAAATAGGATGCATTTGAAAAAACAGTAGTTTTCTTGGGCTTTTCTATGTTGCCATTATTGATATGTCTTTAAGCGCACAGCACCAATAATAATGATCAGCAACAAAGACAAATTTTATCCCGGCAAGAATACACTTGTTTCTTTTTATTCTACAACAAAAATTAAGAATCAATTAAGAACAAATCAAGCCGAAAATTCATGAAAATTTAAGAAGTTTGTTTTAACTCAAAATTTAGTAGTTCTTGTAGGAAAAAAGTGTAGCTTGTTAAGGCGTGGCCACGATTAAGGACTACAACGTGACCTTGGGTAGATTAAAGCCAAATCATGGGATCGGGGTCGTAATGAAAACAATCCTTCACTCTTTCGGCACCGCTGCAGACTTATTTAGAGAGGATTAAAATATTTAATTTATTTTAAAGTGATTTGTAAAAATAACTTTAAAAATATTAAATACGATAATTTGCTATAGGCCTACTTAAAAAAATTGTGTTCTAAGATATCAACTCAAAATTGACCAGTTCTAATGCAAAGTGCAGTTGCAAATTTTAGATTGTGTGTGACATACTTGTACTGTACTGTCATATAGTGCTTTATTTATTTATTAATTTTTATCGTGAAATACATCATAAGCACTCTATCTGCAGTGGTTATATTAATTTTTTTGGCCAATTGCCACTTTAATATTGCCATAAAAACATAGCTGTAGATTTAATTAAAAATTTTCCAATGTGACAATGCACAATATTACTGGCACGCACTCAAATCAGAAATTAAGAAAACTAATAATACAAACCATTACAATCTCGTATCTTCTATTTTCTTGCGGGACTTTCGGCGATGTCTATATAGTCGGCTACTCTACAAAATGTTATAATATAATTGCTATAATACAACACAAGTGGCGCAATCAAGGGGGAAGGGGAGCTAAAGAAGCTTCAGCCTCCTTAGTCAAGTCACCTATAGAAAACTTAACCAAAAAATACATCGTTTAAACGTGTTTTGGTTTTCACCTGCAAGTAGGAAGGGGGCTGAATGGACTGGACAATTTAATTCTTGCAAAAAGCTGTAGATTTTTGCAATTTAGTTTTATCAAATGGCCATAAAAATGAGCGAAATGTGATCCAAATGGCGTTAAAATGGCTCTTTTTTTCCAAAAATTCACAAAAATCACCCAGACTCCCCCATGACCTTCGGCTATTGGGTGCTGTGCGTAGAACATCAAGAAACACTGATGTGTAAAACACCAAAAACAAAAACTTCTACAAAAACACGCATCAAGACGAATTTGAGCATCTTCGCCCATGTTTGTGACGTATAGTACTTATTTTGTAAAGACATCACGTTACCTCAAATATTTTATGACAAACCTATACGCAAAAGCTGACCGGCCTATAACGTCAATGAAAAACGACTTCATTTTCCGCGACTCCAATCTGACTAGGATGAGCGAAATGAGCGAAATGTCATCAATACTCTGAGCAATTTTCCAAAAAAAAATACAAAATTAGGTGAACACTAACCAGCGTGCCATATTTGGTGTTTTTTTTATCTCCAGTTTATAAGACATTAAGAGATATTTTTTCCTCCTCCAACCTTATAAATTTTCTCGGACAAATTGCGTGTGAATAGCAGGGTAAATGTCATTTTCAAAAACAACTGGAACATTGTTAAGTAAATGTAGGTTTACCGCCCTCTCAGAAAAAAAATTAAATCATATGAATTATCTTGTTAGCATTGCAAATGCTTGTGTAGTTGAAGAGCGCCCTTAATTGGCATTATTTGGCAAAGTTTGTTTTTTACGGAAGTTTTTGCTAAGCATCGGTTTAAATTATCTAATTGCTTTGTTATTGAAAATAGTGTAGTTTTACTTCCTCAATAATTTTTAGTTTAAAAGCATTCAAACCGAAAATGCACTTGCTTCGAAACATTACTTGATACAAAAGAAAACACTAAAAATAAAATAGGCAGTATTTTAGCTAAATCACGACTAAAAATCATTAAAATTTTAGAGCACTTGTCGTCGGAAATTATTACACAACTGCTGTATATAAGCTAGTAGTTTGGTGGCAGCAATTTGAAACTCTCCGTGCAGTCGATCGGAGTGCTGTAAGAAACATGATTGTTTTCGCTGCAGGATGGAATCAGTGTCGCGTCAAATCGTTTGTTGAGAAAGGAATTTGTATCATATCATATCATATAAGGTTCTATTTCACCGGAAACTTCTATCTAGATTTTTATTAATGCTTACTCGAATCTAGCCCAATCTGAAGTTCTTACTCAAATCCAAGTTCGAATAATTATCTGTCGCTCTAAGATACAATAAATCTTACACTACATAGTACTATACAGTTAAACAATAGCAAACAAAAAATAATTTCTTTGACGGTCGGAGACCGAAAAGGACCTGTTACGATCATCTAATCAAATAGCCTCCGGCTACGCACCTTGTTGCTCATAAGGGCTTCCGGTTTATTTGAAGTTATTGCTTTAAGAGAAATGAGATGAGACAATTAAAGCAAAAATATTAGTTAGATGTCGTTAAAAAGAACTGCTTCGAAGCAGACTTAAATTTAGAAAAGGAGAAAATTTTGATATTATCTTAAGATTTAATATATAATTTAATATTATGAGTTGCAGGTTTTAACACTTCGGCATAAGAGGATTATTGCAGCTTCGTACGTTTCGTATGGGATAGTAAATATGAGAGAGATGGAACAGCGGGTAGGGCAGGAATGTCTGACATTGGACTTGATGCAGTATTGGTTTAGAATGTATAGATGTTGCTTATAAATAATAATATTATAAATTCAGTACGGTCGCCAAAGCAACCAAAGTGAGGGGGCACTAGCCGAAAGTGGGGGGCACTAAAATATACTGAAATTTTTCACATAAAAACTAATGTTTTATCGCTACATATTATGCGCTACTTTAACAATTTTGTATTCATATCTGAAAAACGAGATGTATAAGGCCGATGTCGTTTCTTCGATTGTTTCGTATCCGGCCTAGATAATTGCCTGAAAAATCTGTTTGCAACAGTAATTGCCACCAGAAGCGTAACTAGGATTTCGTTAAGAGGAAGGGGGCTTGAACCAAAACTATTTCATCAGTTAGGGCCCCGGGTACAAACGTCCACTGATTATGGATTCCCATTTTTTTAAAGTTTCCTAAACGCAAACTACTTTGTTTAGTTAAACCATAGACTCTTTACTACTAGACTAGAAACAGACGCGTGGAGAAAAAGAGAAGAGCATTGAAGGAAAAAAAAAAAAATAATGCTTTTGTTGCAAAGTTTTGTTTGTGCTCACGCTTATTGGACTGATTTGATTTGACCATTTGGACATATTCGCTGCGTGAACAGGGCCGCAACTAGGGAGGGGGCAAAAGAGGGCGACGCCTCCCCAAACAAAAATTTCTCCCCCCAAACTGCCCAGCATGCCCACCCGAACTTTCCTTCCCCATGCGGAAGTTTCAAGATGGTGGCTTTTTTTTTGAAACCAACAGAAAACTCGAAGAAAAGTAGACCAAATTGGCGCGATGACCTTTTTTTTTTTTTCGGAGATCAACAGCGAACTCGCAGTAAAGTAGACCAGCCCAAACATTTTGGCCCCCTAGAAAGGAATTTTGCCCCCTCTAGACCAACGCTCTAGTTGCGGCACTGAGCGCGAATGAACCTTGAAGAAAAAATTCACACTGTAGACATATGCGCAGTGCAAAAGAACCGTGAAGAAAAGAACACAAAACTGTCAGTTTCCAGTCCACTAATAAAGAATCTATGGTTAAATCATTTTTTTAACGGAATTTTTTAAAAGTTTTTGTCTAAAAATATTGAAAAATAATGTGAATTTATGTTTTTAAAATGAAATGAGGCACCCTACCGACTACATTGGTAAGCTCATAAGTTTTTGGCAGGGAAAAATTACGAGGTTCTGGGCGAGGGCAAAGTCCCCACGCAAATTTTAATAATTGTTGTTTTTTTTTTCGAAAAAAATAGCACTTTTTGTACCTTTAGAAAAGATTACACATTTAGATTTTCAAAGCAATTTGAAAAGAAAATACCGTAAATGCTTGGTTAGAAAAAGTTTGGTATTTATTCCACATAATCTCAACTCTAATTTGAAGCCAAACTTTTCTTTACTTTTCAGCGTATTTTGTCTTTCTCACATCTATGCCTATCAATGAACGAGAGCGAACGTTTCGGCCGCCAAAAGACACTTTCTTATATTTAACATAAGGTACCGTATTTAATTCCGAAAAACTGAGGGTACCAGCAGGGTTGTATTAAGAAGGAAGGCATTGGAGACTTTTGCCCTGGACCCCTTCAAAGGGTCCACAATTGTAGAAACGTAAAAATAATAAGCCCCTAATTAAAAAAAAAAAATGCCCAAGTTTTTGCAGGAACTTCGCCTTTTCATCTTAGTGATGTGGTGTAAAAAACTTATTAAGCACTCCATGCATTCGAACAATTATAGTTGTATTTAACATTTACGCTTACTGCAATTTCTTAATAATTTTTCATGCAGCGTTTTTTGTGGTTCAATAGTTTGTTATTTGTGATTCTAGCGGCGATTTCCAACTCACAAATTGTTTAGTGGATGTGATTTTGCCCCTAGGTTGCTTGCCAATGATTTATCTCAAAACAAATTCTTTACGCTCGCGTATTTTCAGAATAAGTTGGCGTTTTCAAAATCCGTTTTGTTAGTTATATCAAGATATACTGATATGTTTGCCGATTTACTAACAGATTAGTTTATTAATTGATTAAGATTTATTAAAGCTATGATTGCCATTTCAGATATACCTGAAGAGGGTCAATTGTAGTGCCAAAAAGGTTCGCTTAATAACTTTTTTTAATTGTGAATAATGTAAATACAGGTAACAAGCCTAAAATTACCCTAGATATTGTGGTTGCTGTATATTGCTATTGTTTGGTACAGCTCAAAGTTGTTTGTGTTTGGAACCCAAACTTCTCGTCATGATTCTGGATGGTTTTTAGCAGTTTGTACCCCTTGCACCGGAAGTGTTAGCAGATATAAAAACAACAATTTTTTACAATGCTTTTTGCCCCCTCATTCTCCAATTACAGCGGTCACACAATACCATTTAAAAAGAGTTTTAGTATGACTTGGCTTAGTTGGCTATCACATTGCATTATTTTTCAAATAAGAAAGGAAACAACGAATTGACAGACTGCCAGTTATGTTGTTCTTCGTTTGGTTATTTTACTTTTTAAAAATAATGCTGTACAGGTTATTTTCGAGGACTTGGAGGCTTCGAGACCAAGGCCAAGGACTTCAAAATGTGTTCTCGAGGTCATCCTCGAGGCCAAGAACATTCTCGAGGACTCCACCTCTGGTAGCTTTGTATGGCAAAAAATAGCATAGTAACTGATAAACTGAATCAATCGATCAGTTCCTTGCTGTCCTGCTAGTGACGTCAACAATTACCAGTACTTTTTCATTCAAAGATAAGATGACCAAATGATATTAATGATAGGTTTAGAGATTTTTGTTAACTATCAAACCTTTCTTTAATTACTCAAGTACATTCACCAAGTGTACATTAAGCCGCATTTACACGGGCGACTTTTTTGCGTGCGATTTTTTGATAAAAATGGATGTGGCAAAGTTGCATCTATTCAATAATGGTTCTCATTGTGATGAAAGTTATCTTACTGCTGAAAATGACTGTCTCAAGTTGTTTCCATTCCGATAGTGATATTCTAAACCTTTTTTAAAACAAAATCGGAACTGATCTCACTGCGATTTTTTATCGCAGCACCGATTCTCTTCTAAAGTTTTCAATTATTACAATATTGGTATGAAACCAACTTAAGACAATTACTTCCATCATTAAGGTCCCAATTATCATGATCAAAACCGCCGTTGAGTAAATGCAACTCTGCCAAAACCATTTTTATCAAAAAATCGCACGCAAAAAAGTCGCCCGTGTAAATGCGGCTTTACAATCATGTAGCAGACCACTTTTATATTGAGCCTAATTAGTTCCTACCAAACTTTGATCAATTATACCATTCAGAAATTTAAAATTTTAGCAAGTCTATTGCGCATTACCAGTGGTAATCAAAAAAATGAGTAGTTTTTGCATAACATTAGAAATCAAGAAAAAATGTCATATTCTTCAGAACTGTCTGCTTTCTTGTTATCAGCTGGTTGCTTGCAGTATCTTGAATGCGTAGCTTTTGACTTCACATGATCCATCAGCGCATAGGACAAAAGCAATAAGTAGTTTTCGTCACATAATATTGTTCGGTTTGCTGCCAAGCTGAAATTGGAAAATATTTAACAAAGTGATTTGATGCACGGAACGAGCGCGGTTAAATAAGCAAAGATTCCGGTGACGTTACTTGTTTTCGGAAATTTTTATTTTGATTATTGCAGTTATAGGTTTGGGTGAGGTTAGTATGAGGGATAGGGTTAGTGGTTAGGGTTAGATTTTTAGGTTTTATTACGAAATATCTGCGCGCACGGAACTTGCGCCAAGCCTTTTCTAATATTTAAATAGACAATCGAGGCTGACTTTGGTCAGACAAAAAATCACTAGATTTTTGAGAAAAATCACGAAATCACGAACAAAGGGATACAATCACGAGAGCTTGTGATAAACCACGAGGAGTGTCACCACTAAGCTTGTTTAAAGTCAAATCAAAATCAATGCAGAGATAGGCCTCACAAACTCGACGCATGTTTCGTTGTAATGCAACGAGTATAATGAAAAATTTGATTTGATAGTTTAAAATTTCGCAAAACAAATAATAAGCTTTATTAAACGTCCAGTAATAATCAGTAGTCAATTTTGGCTGATTGTTTATTGTTGGACGTTTAATAAATCTTACTATTTTGAATCTGAAACGAATACCAACAATTACCAGCAGAACTTTACATCGTAAGCTACGAAAGATTCTCAAACGACTTTAAATATTTACCTGTAAAAGAAACAAATTTTTAAAAATAAGATTAATATATTTTTTTTCGAAATAAGTTTGCAAAAAGTTGCTGAACGGAAAATGAGAGCTCAAATTCTTTGATCATATCATAAAGAATCAAATATAAAAAGCGATTTAATGTGATTAGCTTTACAGTAAAAAGAAAAAAGTTAGATGAAACAACTGCATTCGATGACCAACCGCTGATTCTCAAACCCAACACATTCTATTGCTGACCGACTGAGTATAAAAACCAAGATCACTTCCACTCACAGTATTTGTTTTTTGAGCGGTAATGCGTTCGTTTCCGTAGCCGGAGATCTGAGGTTTATATCTCGGAGCTGTCAAATTGGACACAGTGTTGCCAACCACTTGCCACGGCTGCAATAGTTCTATGAAACAAGCTGTGTTGCCTGAGCGCAATGACGCGGAGATGGGCCCCGCAAACTCGTTAACGTTTCGGCGTAGTACAGCGAGTACAATGAAAGATTTGACTTGATGAAAATGAAAATTGGAACGTCACTTGGAAAATTTCAAAACCTTAAACATGCAACACTTTAAAATTTTTAGTATTGTATTTGTTTTTGCAGAAAGTTTACTTTGCGTTGCAGTCTTTAATGTAAAGTTTAGTTACTCCAAAAAGTTAAGAATCATGTTGTACGAATTGTTTGCCGTCAGTCTTGCAATGTTTTTATGCGCTGCGGAAGAACATTTGACATGTTTAAGAACTGATGACATCATCAACCGACCGCCTTCAACTGGCCAAACTGTTACACAAGGAAAGCCAGGAAAGCGAGGCCCTCGTGGTTTAAAAGGAGAACCAGGAGTTGGGTTGAAGGGCGAACCAGGGATTCCTGATAATTCCCTATTTAATTCATTGAGAGGTAACCTTTTTTTTAATCCATTGCATGAAAATTGTGTGATGTAATTGGAATTAAGGCTATCATTAGTGGCAAAGTTGTAGACGGGCCAACTAGTTCTGGTCTCGTACCCAAAAAATATAAGCCCAAACATGGCCCAACCCGAAAAATGATTTGAAATCAAATTCAGACCCAAAGAAGCCCAAAAATTGAGTTAAACGTGGAATCAATGGAGGTATTAGACTAGATTGGCGTTAACTATATTCTTTTTGATCGAGTTGGTCCAGAGATATTCCTAATTCAAACACTACGTAGAGGCCTCTTATAATTAAGTCTAATGTTATAATTTTTACTGGCAACCTTGGCGTTGATAGCCTTAGCGTCGTTAGCGATGCCATCTCAGTTCTAACCTAAAGCAACGCGGTTATTAGGCTTCTGCGTTTAACCGTTTCGTTGCACACTAATCAGTTTGATCTTTTCAGTCCAACAAATCCCAGCTACTAAATAGAGTAAACCGTACGGTAACCCAGCGATATCAGTAAGACTCCAGCTGTCACATATTTCAGTCTAAATCGTAACCTAGCCTAGCAATAAAACTTTTATTCCTAGGCTACCAAATACAAACTCATACCTAATATTAAGACAAACAGTACCTGAGTTGTGGTAGGCCTCTTGCATTTGCTTACTTTATTCCAACTAAGCTGGAAACAATGGCTTACCATTTTACTACAGGATGTAGCCTTACTTTCGTTTGCTCTTAGACGTTTGTTACCTACGCCACCAAACAGGTTACTTTTTTTCCAGCTCGGGTCTGTTCTACTGACAAGATCAATCCAGTTAGTACGCAGCAAATTAACGACTCAATGCGGCGTTGTTTTAGATTAGAAATAGAAATGAACTTGCGTCGCTGATGACGCTAAGGCTATCAACATTAGAGTTGCCAATAAAAATTATACAATGAGGCTAATTAAAGTGTCATTACGTCGTGTTTGAAGTAGAATATTTCTGATACGGCTGGGTGAAAAAGGATAGAGTCAACGACAATATAGTCTGTTGCGATTAGTCTAACTTTAGATATCCCCATTGATTTTGCTTTTAGCAGAGGTAGAGTTCTCGAGGACGTCCTCAAGAGTACATTTTGAAGTCCTTGACCTTGGCCTCGAAAGTCAAGTTTTTGGCCTTGGCCTAGAAGCCTACAAGTCCTCGAAAATGCTCTGTTCTCGGCCGATTACAGCACTATTTTTTGATTTGTTAAAAATGGGCCAAGGTCATGACCTTTTTTTTGCCTGAAATTTTGCGAAAAATTTGAGATTTTTTGCACGAAGACTTTTTTTTGGAGAACACTTGCGCGTTGTGTCCTAGGTCCTCGGCCTTAAGAATTCCTGTCCTTGGCCTCGGATTTTTTTGTTTCCTTGGCCTTGGCCTCGAGCATTGTGTCCTAAACTTCACCTCTGGTCTTTAGTCCTCGTTTACGTCTAAAAAACGTATACGGATAATAATATAGCTCTTTTTCTTTATCGTTTCAATCTGTTGTGACACTGCCTAGTACATTAACTTGTGATGCAATATAGATATTTTCTGTTCAAGTAATTGTATTAAGGCTTTAAACACAAAGGCACGTATCAGGCCCAAATTAAGCCCGAAACTTTGTCATTTTTAAGGCTAACCCCAACCCGAAAAGCCCGGCCCGACTTACAACTCTGATGACAGGTACAGGTTTGACAACCAGGGTATGGTATGGAATGGAATGGCAGACGATTTTTTCAAATTTCATACAGGCAATTTTCTTTCATTCCATTTCCACTCCATACTAAAAATCTTCCAACACAAAATTACCAAAACTCTTCCAAAACAAAATCACCACATTCCAAAACAAATTTACCAAAAGTTTCTAAATTACCCAAAAAAACTCTTTCAACATCTGTTCTGTGAAACTGACACTGTGCAAGTGTGCATGGTCACACTACCAGACATGCATCAAGAAGTATCTATTTTCCATTCCATACTAAAATTTTCTTCTATATTCCACGTCATACTTCCATACCGAGGTAAGTTTTAGATAGGAAGCAAAGCGTAATTTGTTTTTTAAATTTGCAACGTTAAGCGTACCTTTGCAAGTAGTCGCCGGCGAAGGTAAGCAATATATTGTACGATGAATCTCACCCAATATTTGAAGCACTATCGCAATGAGCTACCATGAAAATTCACTCAGAACGAAAATATTAACCGCTTAGTCAACAGACAATTGGTTTGCTGGTATGCACTGGGTTTAATGATTGCAAGTTTGTAATCACACCAACTATGAACTATGGTCAACCGTTTTTCAGCTAGTTTTTGTGCTTGTGCTTCCCCATAAGCTCTGATCTATTGTTGAGCGCAGTATGCTGGTCAGCTACAAGAGTTGCCAGTTTCCCGGTCAGGCATAAATTGCAACATCGAGACCCGGGTTGGTAAGAATTGGCTTGATCAGCTACCTATAGACCATTAATATAGGCTCATAGCCAGAATCTTTAGCACTCCAAAATGCTTTTGAGAGCTCCGTCTCAATTCTTTTCTCTCGATACCTGAAGGAATGACTGAGATTGTAATAACGGCAGTGGTGTGGCTACGGGGGTTGCCCGCCCCGGTGACACCATTTTGGGGTGACACCATTGGGGTGACACCATATTATGATGTGAAACCATAACTCCACTGATTTGCGGTGAAGACCTAGTTTTTTCATTTTGTTTGGTCTCCAACCTCAGTTGAACCAAAAACCCACTAGTTTTACGGCGAAGACCTTTTTTTGGCCTTCACCTATTTCTGAACCGAAAAAGGGTGACACCACAAAATCCCGCCCCGAGTGCCACCATCCTTAGCAACGCCACTGAAAAACGGGTCTTAAAATATGTTTCGGTGCACCCAATGTAATGTTTGCAGGTGCCACCAGATGTAATCGAGGCTTTGTATATGACAGCCTTTTCGTGGCATTCTCCGTTGAGAGGACAATTCGCTGAGTTGCGGCTGTTACAAGAAGAAATGGTGGACTTTGGCTCCTGCTTTTGCTGAGAAGCTTTTTGTTGTGGCTGGATATAATCGTAGCCATATTGGGCGTGCAACTTACCGTAGCTGACTTTCAGGGTGCAATGTTGCAATTTATGCCTGACTTAGAAACTCGCAATTCTTTTAGCTGACAAGCATACTGCGCTCAGCAAAACATCAGAGCTTACGGGGAAATGCAAGCACAAAAACAAATATAAGCTGAAAAACGTTCGACCATAGTTCTATTGTTTTTTGACCAATGTTTTTAATCAGTATGGCATTTTAACGCGACAACACTGCAAATTGCAATCTGTAGTAGTGTTTTAGCTTAGCAGGTTGTTCGATTTTAAGTAGTTTTAGCTTTCAGAAAATTTTAACCTTTTAAGTTTATAATTCTTTTAAAGATTAGATTAGCACCTAATGAGTCCTTAGGACGAAACAGACTGTCGTGCTTTTAACCTTTTTCTGTGATTTTTGTAATTGTATTTTGCTCTGATTTTACTTCTGCAACATCGAGCACTGCTTCAGAAGATTGACCACCAACAATTTTCTGATTACTGATTACAATAGTACTTTATTAACACGCTAGCATGTGGGGTCTGGGGCGGAGGTTGGGGTTCAACAAACCAAGGTGCACTTTAGCTAACTTGCTTGTATTCGCGATCGCGTAATCTAATAAAGAAAAAATTTGAATTTTTTTTGTGCTATATTAAATAGGCCTATGGAGTTTTATTGGAGTTTCACTTGTTTATCAATTTAAATTATTTCAGCTGACATCATGAGAGATTTATTGCGCGGATACACGGAGCTGGATGATGGATGGATAGCTCCGTTTAACGGATATCAATATAAAGAGATCACAATAAGACAGACATGGGGCAATAGTCGAAGGGACTGTCAAAGATTGGGAGGAGACTTGGTTGTTTACGGAGTTCGGGATTTCGCGATCAGAACGTAGGTGCAAAAATTCTGATTGTTTGCGCAAAGAATAATATTGTCAAAATTGACGAAAACTTTTTAACTGTTTACACCAGGGGCGGCTTTTTGCCCTCGCGGGCCACATCCAAACCCAGCAAGGTCCGTACGGGCCGTTGACAAGGTCCCATTAAAATAAGCTCAATCCGGAATTTGAGGCAATTTTGGGCGGAATTATTGATGAAGAGCAGAAAAAAAGGTTTTAAAAAAATTTTAGGTAGTTTTTGGCCGAATTACTTTTGAGGACCAAAACCAAAGATATCCAGTATCCACTAACTTTTCGGGTAGTTTAATTGCCGCACATGGATGCGTCGCCAACATTTTCCGGAAGTCACGTAAGGGGTCAATCAAAAATAAATGAGGCGGTTGGGTCTATGAAATCAAGGGTTGGATTTAAACTGTCGCGGCGCGGGTGAATTTTCTTAGCGGGCCATAGATTGCAGACCCCCTCCCAACGCAGTATCGTATTTAAACTCAGTCAAGGGGGTTCAGGTCAAGGGTACTTGGGAAACTGCTTTTCAAAATGAATAATGATTTAATGACAATAACAGAATGACAGTGTCGTATTTAGGACAGCGGTATCGTGTTAAGTATTTAAAGGAGACATTTTGCCATGGCACCCATTTTGTTTGCCTGCACCCTTTTTTCTGTAAAAATCATCGATGTAAATCAGCCATGCTTGCCCCATTTTGTTTGACAACCAACACTGCACCATTGTTTGCCCTTTGCACACACCGCCCGTTGCTGCAATAATAGCAAAAACCTATATTGTTAATTTGATCCGTGATGGTCTATTTTTTATCTTAATCTAGTGTTTAGAATCAATCACGGTTCGGTGTCGCAATAATAATAATAATAATAATGAGAAATAATAGGAATTATAATCAAACAATCTAAATTCAACACTTCTAAGTTTTGAAGATGAGTTGTTTTCTGAAGATGTTTTGCCACGTTTGCCCTTGTTATCGTGGTCATTGGAACGAAAGACGCTCGCGTTGCGTGTTCCTTTGTTTTATACTGAACGGGCGATTATATGTCGTGTGAAGTGTTTGGTCATGGTAACCTAAGCCGTTGTTATCCAGTGAACCATGTACGTCCTTGGCTTACACGGATAACACCGAGCTGGCATCACTTGGCCGGATATTTCACACAGCCTACGTGCTATGTTATAAAAACGCTGCTGTCGCATAATAAACATTCTCACTAATTCATAACGAAGAATCTTTGCTTGACGTGCTAGTCTAGGACTCGCGTGCGCTGTTACAGTTTTTACTCCGCCATTTTCAAACTAATGAGTGCGAAATTTCAGACTTTGGCTAATAACTCGAGAGCGGTTTGATCTAGCTACATGAAGTTTTGACAGCAGTTTGAAATTATTGATTTGCATGTTTGCACCAAATTTTGAGACAATTAGTCTCGTGATTTTGGTTTTAGGATCCAAAGACCGCCCGGAAAGTTTGACGTAAAAAGTGGTCTCATTAAAAAACGGCTTAAGTATGGCAAAAAATATTTCACACGGTTATATGTCTTAAGATACTCTTTTATCCCAACCACCCCACTTTTGGCTGCGATGATTTTTTTTTCTTTTTCTTTTCCTTTTTTCCCCTTGTTTTCCTTTTTGTTCCTTTTTGTTCCTTTTTCTTCTTCCTAAATCTTGTACTCTCTTCTTCTAATCCACAAAACATAAAAATCTAATTTTTGTGTGAAGTTGTTGAGCTTCAAACGCAATTTTGTTTCCCGAAAGTTTTTGAGACAACTCCTCCGGGAACTCCCCCCAAAATGGGCCGCCAAAATATCAATTTTTCGAACGGCTCAAGCTAGAGTGCTAGTTTTTTTGATATCAGCAGATATTTAAGAGACAAATATTTTGACATAGTTTGGGTGTACCACCCCAAAATGGGGACCCCGCCAAAGGGACCCCCAAACATTAATTTTTTGAACGGTTCAAGCTAGGGTGCCATTTTTTTTGATATCAGCAGATAGTTAGGAGACAAATATTTTGAAAGAGTTGGGACAAATGTTGGGCCTAGCCCCCGGGGACCCCCCGAGATGGACTCCAAAAATCAATATTTTGAACGACTTAACTTAGGGTGACAGTGTTTTTTTGATATCAATAGATATTTTGAAGACAAATATTTTGATATAGTTTGGGGGTACCCCCCCCCGGAACCCTTCCCAAATGGACCCCCAAAATTAAATTTTTGAACGGTTTAACTTAGGGTGACAGTGTTTTTTAATATCAGTAGATATTTAATAGACAAATATTTTGACATAGTTTGCGGGTACCACCCACCGGGGACTCCCCCCAAAATTAAATTTTTGAACAGCATAAGCTAGGGTGCCAGTTTGTGTTGATATCAGTTGATATTTAAGCGACAAATATTTTGACATAGTTTGAGGGAACCACTCTCCGGGACCCCCCAAATGGATCCCCAAACCAATTTTTTAAACAGCTTAACCTAGGGTGCTAGTTTTTTTTATATCAATAGATATTTAAAAGATAAATATTTTGACATGGTTTTGGGGTGCCACTCAGGGGACCCCCCAAAATTTACTTTTTTTGGATGGCCAAAGCTTGGGCGCTAGTTTTTTTGAAATCTGTAGATATTTGCGTCAATCGTTTAAAGGGGTTGCTACTCAGCAAGCTTCTATCAAGATTATTATTGAGCTTGTCAGCGCGTGGTTTAAAATTGCTCAAAAGTTTGTTTTGCCAAATCTCCTATCAAGATCTTTTTCTTTCTAAGTTTAATTTATAACTACCGGTACTGTATTTTTGAACAAGATCGACAAATTTAGAAACTGTAATTTTGATGAAAGTGCAGAAATTGATGAAGTATTGCTATTTTGCCCCATAATCTTGTTCGAGATTATATTATTCGTAATTGGCAGTCTACGAGTTCCGCTATAGTGTTGTTGTGACTTCGTTAGCGAATGCAGAAATTAGAATATTTTGAGTTTGGGATTTTAGCATATTCGCAGCTTTGGCAGTGCAAGTTTTAAATTGGTTGACATATGTTGGTCATAATACTTTATAATCTTTTCTAAATTTAGAATCATTAAAATTTTTCCTATTCAATGATTATCAACCTAAAACAATAGGTTTTCGCGTTTCGACCAATAACTTAGGCCATCTTCACGGCTTGCTAGCTTTTTGGGCAAAAGTTTGCGAGTACATTACTTCGCTGTAAAAAATACTAAATCACATCGCCACAAGCAATGATTTAGGGGTACACAAGCAGTAATGGGGGGGGGGGGGGGCACAGCTCCAAAAATGCCCCCTACCCCTGTGGCTCCGGGCCTGCGTTTACTATAACTTTAGTCTCCAGCGACTAAATATAACTGCTTATTGAGTATTGATAAATTGTGATGCAATAATAATAACAACTGTGCAGTGTGCACTAATACTCGTATTATTGCTTAGATCACAATTGTAAACGGGCCGACTAGTTCAGTTCCGAACGCGGCCCGAACCCTGCCCGAACCCGAAAATATAAGCTCCCACTCAAAAATATAAGCCCGAACCCGAAACCTAATTTGAAGCTCATATCATGTCCGAAAAAACTCAAATGAAGTCTTCATTCAGCAATGTTGCCAAGTTGAGAAATCATGTCTACGCCACTGACCATGTGGTACTTGTGCCCCTTTGCTGTTCTTTTGTAGTTACTCTTATGAAAAAAGCATAGGTGGGCACAAGTCCGTTAATCGTTAATCCGTTAATAACGAAGCTAACTTTTTCATTAACTCGTTAATCCGTTAAAAAGTTTTTTCATGTTAACGGACTAAATTAACTTCCGTTAAGTGCTGTTAACGGACTAAAGTAACTTCCATTAAGTTTTGTTAACTTCCGTTAAGATTTTTATCGTTAATATCTTGCACCATTCATTCATCGGACCGGTACAAACCAATTTGCACTGGTAACACTTGTTGCATATTAGCACAAGTTTTATAGAAGAAAGCGAAGAAAGGAGCTCTCTTTTGAGGCAAACAATAAGCTGCAGCCTCATAGGTCTATTAATTATCGCCACAATTTCCAAAGATTTTCCGATCGCAGCTTCGTTGTGCATTTGAACTTGTTTTTATCTTGAAATTAGATTAGACTGTAAAATGCAACTTCCAAAACACAAAAAGACCACCATAGCAATTAATATTTCCTTACAATCAGCTCAACAGCGTCAATACGCGTTCTAGAAGCGAGTAAATAAAAAGAAATGTAAATTACACGCTAAATATTAACGGATTAACGGACTTTATTAACTTCCGTTAATTAAAGCTGAAAATAACGGATTAACGTTAACGGAGGTGTGTAGTTTGTTAACGGACTACTGGTTAACGAGGCTAACGTTTTGCATTAAGTTGCCCACCTATGGAAAAAAGAAATCCTTTACTTTGTTTTATCCTATTTTTCGATAATCAAATTTTTACCTGGTCCAAAATCTTTGTCCAACAATCATTACAGAAGAGACTTCAAGTTATAGACTGACTTAAAAATTATGCCAAAAAGTGTGCAGTTGATGGAAATTTTTTGATCTCAAAATCAGTCTGACAAAAAATTTTACCCGATTTTAGCACTAAAATTTTGGGCGCAACGCCTTTGCCAATGATTTTAAATCGACTAGAATTAAAAATTCTAAGCACTAGCTTAAGTTTGAGTCAAATTTATTTACAAAAGTACCCACAAAAATTAAAGTATAGATTGAATAAAAAAGGTGTTGCTCCAACTTTGAGTTTGTCGAAACCCCTTCATCAATTTTTACTGATGTTTTGGCTTATATTTAACTATAATGACGCAATTAGACAATTTTATCACGTAATGACTTTCATTTAAATACTTTATGATTTCCGTTAAAAAACACACCTTTGAACAAAATTTGCATATCGCTTAAAAAACTTAAGCATGAAATTTATATTGTCAGTAAAAAAATGATGTCATCCTTGTAAAAGATTGGTCAAGATTACACTATAATATAACGTCATTAAAAAAAAGCTGTGGTGCTTCTTTGAGACACGTTAGTTATCCAACTGTTATTTTAACCCTGTTTTACACGGGCCATTGACCAACGCGTTTTACACAGACGGGTAAAAAATTTTCCCTCCTCTAACTCCTAAACCAAAAGTTTTGGAAACAATAAATTTGGCATGCAGGTTGGTATTCACCAAAATTTGTTAAAAAACTAGTTTTGAGCCGATGACATTATTGTAGTTACGTAGCGCCATATTTTCAAAACATAACTTCGTTTTTTTGAATAGGAGGCTCAAACTTTGCACTTATGCTTGCTTTTTGAAACAGAATCTTAAAAAGCCCAAGTTAAAGTGGTAGCGTCACAAAAACCTTTTACAGCTTCATTTGATTAGAAAATGTGTCAAAAGATGCTCAGATTTTGGTGAGTAATTTTGGCAAACCTCAAAATGCAAACCCCCACCTTCTAAAAGAGAGTTAATAAGACTGCGATCAAACATTGGTTTTGACAGCATGAAATGAAGTTTTGTTTTGCTAAAGCGCAATTTATTGTAGCATATTGTGCATCACACTATGTGTATTGTGCAACCAAAACTATAAGCGATCATATATAACCTCTGAAAATCTGTAATTTTACCCACGCAAAACAGCACTTTTGCAAGGTTTGGGACGTGGCTGTTACACTCGGATATGTGGAGGCAGCCTGTCATTGAGTGTTTTTGTGACATCAATTATTTATCAGTAGTCTAAATGTTGACTGCATGAAAGTTAACTGATTTTATAGAAATATTTGATTCACAGAGATCTTTTGCAGAATATTGGTTCGTGCCTTTGGACACAGTGATTATTGGATTGGTCTAAGCGACATTCAAACGGAAGGTGAATGGCGTTGGGTAAATGGAAACCTGGGAACCACAAATGATAGCAACTTATGGGTACCTGGTCAACCAAATGATGCCCGAGGAGGGCAAGATTGCGGTCGGTTATATTCTAGAGAGGGCGCCGTTAATGGATTCCTCGTCTTTGATGATTCATGTGATGTTGTGCGGCAAGCGATCTGTGAAAAGTGAAAAGTACAATTGTCTTTGCATTTAGGAATAGGCGTAGAATAATCAGAATAATGTAGAAGCATTTCACTAAAAACTTATGCATTTGATGTGGCTGCAACAAACAAATTACATTACGTTTGTCATGAAATTCGATATACTGTAAATAATGTTTATGAAGAGTAAATGGAAAGGAAAAAATGTCATTAATTTATGACGTTTTAATTCTGCAGTATGCCAAATCACTATTTTAACTGATTGTCAAAAATTACTCTACTGCAAAAAATATACATTGCCATGCTACGTATTTTCAACATGACGTATTGTAACGTTGACAATGAGGAAGTTTAAACAGATCTTTGTTTATTAAAACTGTTTAAAACAGATACTCGTAATATTTTTTTGCTAACTTGGAACAGTTTGCGCTTGCTGGTAGTGCAACAATATAAAATCTTTATTTTTTGCATTAAAAGTGAGCATTATAGCGCGCAATGCCGCGCATGGTACAATTGTCTTTGCATTTAGGATTAGGCGTAGAATAATCAGAATAACTAATGAATTCGAAGATTTTTCTTCAACCATGGCAGTCACAAAAATAAACCGTCTCTACAAGCTTTCAAACATTTGGATTAGGCCAGTATAGTGTTCCGATGAAGAGACTAAAATGCTTCTATCTTATCAATTTTGATCTTGCCATTGAGTATTAGCTTTAAATATTTGCGAATAACTTTTTTTTGAAAGTCTAATATAAATTTTTTCTCAGGGCACAACATTGCTTAGCAGCAGGACTTTGTTTCTGGTAGACCCCATAACCTCTAATTACTGAAGATTCTCAGATTCCCTTGCGCGCTAATAATAGAACTAAAGTTGTGCATTTGATTAACGGACTTTGTAGATATCAGCAATTTCAGTTTGAAGCCACTCTTTTTCTTTCGCATTATCTTGGTTACATATCTTGATTACACCTTTGATTTTGGGCTTGATTTGCGAAAGTTGAATTGTCGAACATTCACACAAACCCCATAGCAAATAGAATATTGCAAGAAATTTTGCTCGAATTTTTGTTTTATAATTTATCTTGAGTTTAATGTTCAAAAAAACATTTTATTTCGGTTGCTTTTTAGAATGTTCATTGCATTTTTTGTCCAAGTTTTAAATTCAGCAATGTTTGTTTCATAGTCAGTGCTTTTTTCTTTGCAAATACATGTATAGAAAAAATAAAACATATGGCGAGTTGGTCGAGTTGTGACGCGTTTGTCTATAAAAAGGGAAATCAGAGGTTTAAATCTGGAGCCGGTCAAATCAGACACGGACAACGTCTTGCTACCGCTGCGACTTAACTTCAAAAGAAGTTGTGTAGCTGCAAGCGCAATATCGCAGAGATGGATCCCGCAAACCCGTGATACGTTTCAGCGTAATAAAGCGAGTGTAATAAAGATTTGATTAAAGCACTGGAAAAAAGTTACTGAAGCCTGTATAATTGCATTGACCACTTAATTTTTTAAAACAAGACCTCGAAAAACTTCCAACCCTGTCTTCACATAATATTTTTTCGGTATGTGATGCAAGAATTTTGAACATTTCAACTTTGTCAAGGTCAGAGTTGTCGAACCTAAACATGTTGGGGGAAAACAATAACTTAATTTTGGAAAATCATTGCTGAGCTCTTCTTTCGGGTTTAAATACAGTGTATTGATCTGTTAATTTTCCGGTTTTAGTTTTAATTACAAAACCAAGACTTGTCGTGTTTAATGACAAGTTATAAAACTGTATGTGCAGTGTATTGACAATACATAGTCTATTGATACCACTTAACGGTCGAATCATAGATTCTTTGTTTAGTATATTAGAACTGACTCGCGGAGAAAAAAAGAAGAGCATTGAAGAAAAAAAGTTTGTTCTTGTTGTGAAGATTTTTTTTGCGATCTCGCCCATTCGACTGGTTTAATTCGACATATTCGTAAAACGAATAAACCGTGAAGAAAAAAGTCACACTGATTGGACGAATCGGCATATTTTAGAACAAATCAACCTTGAAGAAAAAAAGACCAAACAGTCAGTTCCTAGTCCACTAATAAAGAGTAATGAACAATTTTAAGGTGGTGCAAAATTTTGCAAAAGTCGTATTCAAACTAAAAAAGAGCTATGATGGAATGAATGGAAAGTCTGCCACTGTTTGCTTCATAGACCCAGGTTCCATTATCTGTAAAGCCAAACCAAACACTACAGTATAAAACAGGTACTCGCAGCTTCTTTGCATGAAATTCGACAATAAAAAGAAACATTGTGAAGCCTACACCGCGTGTAGGCTTCACAATATGGGCAGATGGTAGCTTTACTCAAAGACGGAAAGGTCCTTTGCTGCTATCTCCTGGTCAAGGTAACTTTGTAATCTCCTGGTCAAGGTAATCTCCTGGTCAAGGTAACTGGTCAAGGTAACTTTATTTTGAAACAGTCGAGCTGGCGAGCGGTTGGTAAAAACTTGCAGCGCAAAAACTGGCAGATAGAAGCGACTACAATTTAAGTGCAACATGTCTGAATCGAAAATTGACGAAGTGTTGAGAAAACTGAACTTTTTGATTGAGAAATCTACCGCCATGCAAACAAGTAGAGACAATTTCAATGAAAGAATAAGTGTTGTTGAAAATAAAATAACTACTCTTGAAAGTGAAGTTGAAGAAATTAAACAAACGAAAGCTGATTATGACAAGGTGAATGATTTTCAAGCTAAAACTGACGCAGCACTTGATAAATTAAAAAAGGTATCCTTACACCTCGCAGAAAAACATTTCCCCGAAAATCACTTGCCAGAGAAGCATTTCCCTGAACGTTCTTTTTCCAGAATTAACAATTGTCAGAAATCACACTTGCCAGAATGAACACTTGCCTGAAATTACATCTGCCAGAATGAACACTTGCCTGAATGTACATTTGCCAGAATGAACAACTGTCCGAAATTACATTTTCCCGAAAGCTTATTTTCCAGAATTTACACTTGCCAGAATGTACATTTGGCCGAAATTACATTTCCTCGAAAGCTTATTTTCCAGAATTTTCACTTGCCGGAATGTACATTTGGCCGAAATTACATTTCCCCGAAAGCTTATTTTCCAGAATTTTCACTTGCCGGAATGTACATTTGGCCGAAATCACATTTCCCCGAAAGCTTATTTTCCAGAATTTTCACTTGCCAGAATGTACATTTGGCCGAAATTACATTTCCCCGAAAGCTTATTTTCCAGAATTTTCACTTGCCAGAATGTACATTTGGCCGA
Source organism: Trididemnum nubilum (assembly GCA_963965965.1). Taxonomy (NCBI): domain Eukaryota; kingdom Metazoa; phylum Chordata; class Ascidiacea; order Aplousobranchia; family Didemnidae; genus Trididemnum; species Trididemnum nubilum. Next base: position 9,453,689 of record OZ014479.1, read on the forward strand.
AATTACATTTCCCCGAAAGCTTATTTTCCAGAATTTTCACTTGCCAGAATGTACATTTGGCCGAAATTACATTTCCCCGAAAACTTATTTTCCAGAATTTTCACTTGCCAGAATGTACATTTGGCCGAAATTACATTTCCCCGAAAGCTTATTTTCCAGAATTTTCACTTGCCAGAATGTACATTTGGCCGAAATTACATTTCCCCGAAAGCTTATTTTCCAGAATTTTCACTTGCCAGAATGTACATTTGGCCGAAATTACATTTCCCCGAAAGCTTATTTTCCAGAATTTTCACTTGCCGGAATGTACATTTGGCCGAAATTACATTTCCCGAAAGCTTATTTTCCAGATATTATACATATTCAACCGAAAATTCGTTATTGATAGAATTGACATTACAAAAGTATATCATATGCTTGTTTATTTTCAAAAATTATTAAGCTGCGCGTAGAATAAAAGGGGCAAAGAAAAGCAGTCTCTCACGTCTTGTAACCAGTAGCGTAGCCGGGGGGGAGGGGGGGCTACAGCCCCCCCATTGGCTTGTGAAGTATGCAAAATCGCACGTTTTTGTTGCTTTTGAGGCCGATTTCTTGTGAAAAATTGAAAACAGCCCCCCCTCAAACGTCTAAATTTCCGAATTTGGCCGCAAAATCAGTCTCAATTTTGGTGAAGACCTTTTTTATTTTTATTTTTTGGAGACCACCTGATTTTGGGCGGAAAATACGTTTGAATTTCCGATTTCGGCCGAAATTTCAGTCTCAATTTTGGCGAAGACCTTTTTTTTTTTTTTTTTTTTTTTTTTGGAGATCACCTGATTTTGAGCGGAGAAAACGTTGGAATTTCTGAGTCTTTCGAGAAATTTCGTCTCAATTTTCGGACAAACCGTGTGAAACTGATTCAAGAACAATGAAAATTCGGGTCAAGGTTGTTTGCACTTTTCTCACTCTTTCAAAAAAGCCCTCCCCCCCTTTTCCAAATCCTGGCTACGCGCCTGCTTGTAACTAATTTTGACAAACAACGTTAGGTTTGAAATATTTTTGGTTTTTGATAAAAATAAGAGCCATTTTCAGAACCGAACTATTCTTCCGAAGTTTGTGATGATATTTTGATGTGTTTTTAGATTATTGGTAATATTATGGTATTTCGATAGTATCTGAAATTCACAAAAACATCAGCATACAAGCGTCGTACCATTGAAGTATCTTAATCAGGCGCGTAGCCAAAAATCTGCAATAAGGGTCTGTTTCGGGGGTCTGATTGCGGAGCCTGCAGCCAGAGACCATTCGAGGTCTGGCCTAGCCGCTAAAAAATTTGGTATTTTTTGCAAAACGGACTTAATTTTAGGCCTATTTTGACAAAAACCATTGCTTTAAAACGTGACAAAGCTAAGAAGTTAACAGTACAAAAAGTTGATTAAACTGGTTGCAGAAATGGGTTATGTAGAAAGTGGATATAACCGGTAAAATTTTAGTTTCATATTTACAAGTTGGTAAATCATAAAATTCTAGTTCAGTAAAACTTACATGGGGTAATCTGTTTCGTGTATACTTTAGAGGAAGGTAAATGGAGGGGGAGCGGGCTACTGGAACGAAACTTGAAAAAAGAGGCTGACAAAATTTGAGAATAGTGATTGGTAATTAACTAAAATTGAATAGCCCCCTGCTTATTTCTGAGTTTTAATTATTTGATGAATATCCAAGCTCAGCATTTTCTAGCAAGCGATCAAATTTGATTGCTTATTTTTGCCATTTTGAGAGTTTTTACTTATTTGTGTATTTTATTTCTGACAAATCAGTTTCCTCTAAATCATTGTTTTAAAAGATGCTTTAAATCATTTTTGAGTCCATTCCAGTGCAAAAGACTGCTGTCTCAGAAAGCTATAGCCATTACCCCAGCAGTGCCGTCGCCAGGGTAAACGAAGCAAAGGGGCGCTAGCCGAAAGTGGAGGGCACTAAAATAGACTAAATTTTTGCATATTAAAACCGATCTTCACATCTTGTACGACTAAAAAAAAATGTATATTCAAAAATGCTGTATTCATGTCTAAAAAAAAAAGACTTATAAGGCCGGCAAGGTTTCTAATCTCGTTTTTGTCTGCGGCCCCTAATACAGTGCCACAACTAGAGCGTTTTTCTATGCAGAGTTGTAAACGGGCCGACTAGTTCAGGCCCGAACCCGGCCCGAACCCGAAAATTAATTTGAAGCCCAAATCATGCCCGAAAAAAAACGAAACTTAGGTTAGGTCTGAAAAATTTAGCAATGTTGCTAAGTTATTTTGATTATATTTTTGTGCATCTAAGACAAAAAGCACGTCTCAGGCCCGAATTAAACCCGAAATTTTTGTGAACTTTAGGCCCGAACCCGGCCCAAACCCGAACCAGACCCAAAAAGCCCGGCCAGATTTACAACTCTGGTTCTATGGGGCAAAATTTATTCCAGAAGAGGCCAAAAATTGCTGCCTTTTTCGACAATACGAGCATGCTGGGCCATAAGTGTAGCCAAGATTTTTGATTAGGGGGGAGGGCGCAAATCACGTGCAACAACGTTACCAGAAATTTTCGAAAGAAAAACTTTTTGTTGGACAAAGATATTGTAGATTGGAAGATCAGAAGCCGTGGCCAGTGTTTTAGCACATAACCAGCATTTTTGTAAAGGGAGAGAGCTTAAACGTCCCAAAAAAGTGTAAAACGGGAGAGGTGTTGAGCAAACTGGTGTACGTCAAACGTATTACAGACGTGAGTCTGGGGGTGAAGCCCCCAACCGCTGGGCGATTTTTTGTAATTTTTTTGGAAAACTAGCTATTTATTGCCATTGGATCACAATTTGTTAAGAGCCATTTGAAAAAACTAGATTTTTAACATTTGAAAGCCAATTGAAACAATTAAATTGTTCAATCCTACTTTAATTTTCAAGTTAAGTCCAAAACATTTTAAAATCTTGCATTTTGGTGTTAAATTTTGTAAGTGATTTGGCCCGGGTGGGGGAAAGCAAGGTACCTAGCCTAGTGCAATATTTTAGCAGTAAATAGTAATCAGCTCGAAGATTTTTCTTAGAGATTTTTGTTTTGTCATAAAAATAATCAGTTGCAGGAGCACATATACGACCAAGAGGAACAAGCCCCCTGAATTCAAATTTAATAGTTTGTTCAATGAACATTTCCCCTAGCTAAGTTTTTTTCAAAAGTATTTTGTCGCGTAAAACTGGCTGGGTTGAGGTGGATTGGCCTATGAGCTGGGCAATTTGTTTTAGAAATAAGAAAGCATTTAGCAACCTCTAAAGCTGAGTTCAATTCATTGGTTGGTGCGGTTATGGGTTCGAAACCATTCGGGACAAAAGGAGCGGTTATTTTTGCCTTTTGGAAATAAATTCAAGTTTGGACGTGAAGGAGCAAAAAGGTTAAGATAACCAGGGGCACCAGAAGCATTTGCACATAATTAAGTGGAAGAAGTATCGGTAGCTTCAGAAGAAGCAACAAGATTCGAACCGGGGTGAGGGTCTCCAATGCTTCTAATGACAAACCTATCTATTACTACCAAACAAGACAAAACGCAGAGTACAACATTACTAAACAACTTTTTAGCCAAGGTCAAAGTGACCACGTGCACTCATTGCTAATGCTAGCGTGCTACAGTGGTTCTGCCGCAACCGCACCTAACGTCAATTTTTTTTATTGTAAAATATAGTTGCTATAGCGTCACAATAAAATTTTGGAATATTCTTCAAAGATTTTACTTACTAAACAGTTTGTAGCTTGTCAGCTAAATCAAGCAAGGATTGCGATTATGCATTAGGCTTATGCAGTGGCGGATCTAGAAAATTTTGGTGGGGGGGATAATAAAAATTTTAAGCACAAAACCTCAAAAATTCGGATGTCTTCACCGAAATTGTGAGTGATTTTTCGGCCGAAATCGGAAGTTCAAACGTTTTTTCCGCCCAAAATCAGGTGGTCTCCAAAAAAAAAAAAAAAAAAAAAAAGGTCTTCACCGAAATTGAGAATGATTTTTCGGCCGAAATCGGAAATTCAAACGTATTTTCCCGCCCAAAATCAGGTGGTCTCCAAAAAAAAAAAAAGGTCTTCACCGAAATTGAGACTGATTTTTCGGCCGAAATCGTTAGGTTTAGGTTGGTGGGGGGGATGCACCCCGAAATGGAGCCTAATTTTTCGAAATTGAGGCTGATTTTTTGGCCGAAATCGTAACTTTTAGGCTGGTGGGGGGGATGCATCCCCCGTCCCCCCCCAAATTCGGCACTGGGTTTATGCATACCGGGTGCTATCACAATCAATGTACTGATCATAAAAGTTTTGCAAAACGCAATATTTCGCATCAGTTCAAATTATTAATCAACAGTCTTACAATAGGCTACTTAAGCCCTACCAATATTTTCTCCTATTGTCGCTTTGGGGTTTGGGCGGGCAAAATTTTTGTTTGGGGGGTGCCACCCCTCCTTCCCCTCCCTTAGTTGCGGCCCTGCTGTAATCGCTTGAAAACTCTATCTGCAGCAGTAAATGCTGCCAAACGCGCAACCTGGATTTTGCAAAAGAGGGGTGAAAAAAATTTTTTTTTCTCAAAAATTCTGTAATTTAGGCCTTGAGCTAAACAAACTGATGCAACTTGAGTGTGTCCCAGACAGGGGCCTGGGGGCGGGGCCCCCAACCAATGGGCAATGTTTGTGATTTACCGCACAAAAATAGCAATTTTAACGGCATTTTAATCACATTTCGCACTTTTTGAAGCCGCATCAATGACTAAATTGATAAAATTCTGAAGTGATTTCAAAGACTTAAATTGCTTAACCCCTTTAGCTCTCCCCCCCTTACTTCAGGTCAAGTCTAAATACGTTTAAACGCTGGTATTTTGAAGTTAAATTTTCTAAGTGACTTGGCTAAGGGGGCTCAAGCCCCTTCACAATGGTGCTCCATTGACTGCGACCTAAAAATGTTGAGTGTGCTCCAAGGATCAAAAACAGCTGCTCTTTGAAAATTATGTTTTCACCTATTGTTCATGTTGTAATCACTAACTTATATTTCTCTTCTGCGACACATTTGTAAGGCGTGTTACAGTAAAAAGGCGGGTTATTCCGTCACATTTATGTACACCAGTTGATTGCCAGCAATTTGGCAAAAGGTCTGAAAACGTCAAAGGAAAATTATGTTTGAAAGTTATTATTGCTATATTTCCATCATTGACAATTGTCTTATCGTTACGTGATGTTGCAAAAACAGTATTTTAAGTAAACTGAAATTGGGGGCACGGCCCCCCAGTAGCGACGGCACTGCATCACTTCCCCGCTTAGGCTCCAGACGTTAGTGCAGACTTACACGTATGAAAAGACGAAACTGAAATTTTACGACCATTACGCTTACATATGGCCTATACAGCAGTGTTTTTCAACCTGTGGGCCATAAGCATTTTGTGGTGGGCTACAAAGCTATTTAGGTAACTGCAAATTCGGTTGAAAAAATGTCTCGATCATTGGCGCTGTGGGGCCCGGTAGAGAGCTAGCATAAAATTTGCGGTTTTTGGCGTGAATATCCTTTTTTTTTGTGGAGATCATCTGAAAACTGAAAAATTGCGATTAAGCTAGCGATTTAGATGTTGTCCATGGACAATTTTCGAATTGAAAAAAGGCCACGGTGATGAAAAGATAGGGAAGCACTGGCCTACAGTCTTGCTTTAATGGAGCTCGTTAGGTGAGCGTTTTCTCGCATTAATTACACAATAATATAATGAAATATTCGTATCAGTAAATTTGAAGAATTAAAAAAAAACAGCGTACGGTACTGTCATTTCGATTTGAGGTACATAACGCGCCTAGAGGGAAAATTTATTTAAAGCAGAATTAATGTTTCACTGACACCGATGTGTAAATTGGTGAAATTGCTCAATTCGAAAGATTGGCAGGAGCCTGGTTGCAAACAAATATTAACTCAAAATTCTCTGGTCAAAAGTACACAGCAGAGAATTCTTAACAGCCGAAAATTCGAATTTTCATCATACACAGTTGCAGCCCAGCTATCTCCCCAACAACAATCTCGACAAGATCATTTATTCTACATTGTTCACTACATCGTATTATGCGGTCAGTTTTTGCTAGAGAAAAACTCGTTGGTTTTAATTGTGACGTCACCTGAAGAAATCACTTATCCTCTTGCTACCTTTGCATGAACTGCGAATGAAATGTTCTAAATTGTATGAAATGTGAATGGCGGGAATTGACATCTTAATGAGATTTCCGTAGGAGTGTCTTTCTCGGTTGATTTCAACTAAAAACTCTTTGAAGGTGGTTGTGGGAATATACGCCATTGCTGCTTTTTTGAGTGTTTGTAAGCTAAAGCGCGAAATCTTTAGCCGAGGAATGCAACAAGTGTTGTTTTGCTGGCTCGCATTTGATGTAGATTTTGGCTGCTTTGTACTACAGCCGCAGATTTAATTTTGTCGCGAACGCAAGACGATTTACACTTTTTTTTTTTATAACAACAATATTTCATAAAAACCAGAGGCTAGTTGTTGCTCAGAATCTAAAAAAAATGCCAGCCTCCATCAGTAACAAAAAGATTGGAAACAAAAATGAATAAATTTCAAATCTTAAAAGCAATTAAATTCTGTGCTAATTCAAAACGATAAAATTTTAGTAATTTTCCAGTATTTACAAGCAAAAATATTGCAGTGCTGCTTCAAACTGCGCAAGCAACTCATAAATATTTGGATGGTCTCAAGTTAAAAAAAACTCCGTACTTTTTGCTTATGCAGTTTTACGATGCTGCAAGAAAGGTCTTTGCTCAAGCTGACAGAGCATTCGGAATTAAACACCAAAATAACTTTAAAAACATGGTCGTTTCAGGCCCGGCGCCAGGATAGCGTGATTGGGGGGGGGGGCCGAAATAAATTTGGGGGGGGCACGGGAAGTTTATTTACGTTAATTCGAGAGGGGCACGGGGACACGAGAAATTTATTCCAGTGTGGATCAAACGAACAAAGTGAAGACCAAAAAAAAAGGTCTTCAGTTCAACAATTTCCACAAATTCTGGTCATCGTCTCAAAATTCGCAATTTTTCACGAATTCTTAAGTGTAGAACAAAAAAAAAGAGGTCTTCGTCCCAAAAGTTTTATAAAATCCGGTGTGAGTCCACAAAAATTACGAAAATACGGGCGGTAAACACCAATTTGGGAGTCTTAGGCCTCGATTTGCACTTCAATAGCCCCGAGCCTGTTAATTTCTTCGGGGCACAGTCCTCGCTTGGGGGTGCACAATTTTCGTTTGGGGGGGGGGCACAAGCAGTCATTTGGGGGGAGGGGCATGGTCCCAGAATGCCCCCCCGTGACGCCGGGCCTGAGTCGTTTAAATTGACATGAACGTTCTCTGAATTCAAGAACTAATATTAAGAACAAATAAAGCAGCAAATTGGCAAAAAATTAAGAGAAGACAGCCTCAACTTAAAATTTATTGGTTTTTCTAGAAAAGTGTAACCTGGGTTAAAGTAAGCTTGCTTTTCCTCAGTGAACATGCTTGCATCGATTTTTAACTGCTAATTTTCGTTACGCTTGAAGCACGAACTTATGATAGCAAATTGACTAATAAGCTGGGTTATATTTTTCATTCAGTAAGCTAACTGTTATCGCAACGTTTCTTAATTTCAAGTAAAAGTTTGTTCTGCTTAGTAGAAATAAATAACCTAAAGATTAGTATAATTTTTTGAATGAAAAATAGTTTCTAGAAAATGAATTTTTGAGGAAATGTAATTTCTGGAAAATAAGTTTTCGGGAAATGTAATTTGGACTAAATGTACATTCCGGCAAGTGAAAATTCTGGAAAATAAGCTTTCGGGGAAATGTAATTTTGGCCAAATGTACATTCTGGCAAGTGAAAATTCTGGAAAATAAGCTTTCGGGGAAATGTACTTTCGGCCAAATGTACATTCTGGCAAGTGAAAATTCTGGAAAATAAGCTTTCGGGGAAATGTAATTTCGGCCAAATGTACATTCTGGCTAGTGTAAATTCTGGAAAATAAGTTTTCGGGGAAATGTAATTTCGGCCAAATGTACATTCTGGCAAGTGAAAATTCTGGAAAATAAGCTTTCGGGGAAATGCACGTTCGGCCAAATGAGCATTCGGGCTAATGTAATTTCAAGCAAGTGCATGTTCAGGTAAGTGTAAATTCTGGAAAGTGCACGTTCAGGAAAATGTAATTTCTGGCTAATGCACGTTCAGGAAAATGTAATTTCTGGAAAATGCACGTTCAGGGAAATGTGTATTCGGGATAATGTAGTTTCGGCCAAGTGTTTTTCGGGGAAATGTAATTTCTGGAAGGTGTTTTTCGGGGAGGTAAATAGGATCCATTAAAAAACAGGTGCGATGATTTAGAGGAATATGTACAAAAAGCTAACCACAGAAGTAGAGTTGACGCGCTTATGAATGAATTATACAGCAGGAAATTTAATCTTCTGATTTATGGTATAAAAGAGAATAAGCAAAATGTGTGGGAAACTAAAACTGAATCTGGAAAACTAGTATATGATTTCATGAGGGATGTTCTGCTTCTTAAAAATCCAGAAACTATCAAATTGGCTGACGTTCACCGTTTGCCACAACATCCAGTATTCAATACTGCTGGTGGCAAAGTGACTCGACCAATAATTATTAAATTAATGAATTCCAATGATAAACACTTGATTTTGCGATTTTCCAATTCTTAAAAAATTTGAAGACATATAACGAATCGTTGAACCTTAAACCCAAGTCACCTGGGAATGTCTATGTAACCGAACACTTGCCTCAAGAACTGAAGATCCAAAAACAAAAACTACTACCTCATTATAATGAAGCAAAGAGCAGTGGTAAAAAAGTCTCGTGGAAGATTTCTGCCGGAATGTATTGCTTGTATATAGAAGGAGAAAGATTTGTTCCGAAATGACATTATTTCCTCAAAGGTACTCTAACCTCGTAACCTAAATTATAAGCTAGTTACATACAATCAACTGTTAATGGAGTGTTACTTATAATGGTTAGTGTTCTATACTTTCTTACTACGTAATGATTATTTTGTATCAGCATTATTTATATTCTTTCTGTCAACTTGAATGTCGCTCCTATGATCTTGATGCAATAGGCATGAGTTGCATAGAAAAAATACTGTGTTAATTGAACATTATATAATTGCTGCAGTTTGCCAGTGACGCGAATGGATTACTGTGTTTTAATTTTATTATTTCGACCACAATCTTGTTACAAACTTAGATAGATTTAGTTATTCGAAACTGTGCTATTACTGAGGCTATATACTGATGTTAATGATTTTATTTCAGCGCTAAATCAAAAACTTTTACAAAAAAAACAAACTCAGAAATACTATATTTGCGGTGACCTCAACATTGATGTTAACCCCATGAACTTCTGTAATAATGCAACCACTTATACTCAAATGGTTGCCAGCAATGGAGCCTACTTGTTAATCGACAAACCAACCCGCATCACCAATACATCGCAAACTGTTATAGACCATATAATCACCAATGACACAACAAGTATTTTATATCCCATTATTTTCTTAAGCGATATAACTGACCATTTTCCAATGGCATGTGTACTAACAAATAGTAGACATGAACAAAAAAACAAGCATTGTGAGCAACCTATCTATTACAGAGATATGAGTCATTTCAAGAAAGATGACTTCGCTGCTGAAGTACAAAGATTAATGACTGAATTCTTAGATACTATTACTTTGAATACCACTGATGAAACCGAAATCAATTTCAAAAACTTTGTTAGTGTCTTCAAAGCCTGTATCGATAAGCATGCACCGCTCAAGCCTGCATCGCGCAAAAAGCGTAGATTGTTGACTAAACCTTAGATTACAAATGAAATTTTGGATCAAATCAAGCAAAAACAAAAACTTTACGTCACGCATTATGTCCGAGGTACAGAAGAACAAAAACTTATCTACAAACAATTCGCTAATAAACTAACTAAAAAAAAAATGCTAAAAAACAATATCTTCAAGATGAAATAGTTAACTCCAGAAATGATATTCGTAAATTTTGGACCATTATCAATTTGTTGACTCCGCAAAAACCTAAATCTAGTTTTCCAAACTGTATCAATACAGCAAATGGTTTAATCAACAAAACGGATGCAATCGCTGAAGAATTCAACAATCACTTTTGTAGTATCGGTAAAAAACTTTCTGACAAAGTTGATGCGAGCAATTTACCTAGGTTTAATACGTATTTAACTACGCGTGTTTCCTCGTCAATGTTTTTTAGCCCTGTCACGTCAATGGAAGTTTATAATATCATTAATCAACTCAATCCCAATAAGAGCTGTGGCCCTGATAGTGTCGATGTAAAGTATTTAAGGTATGCTGCCGTGGTCATTGCACCTGTACTGGCGCTATTGTGTAACACTTGCCTAACAGCAATATCTTGACGTCCTTCGTGGTCGACTCCTGGGAAGCCATGTCAACTTCCACTGGCAGTTAGGTGGCCAGAACAACCACCAACCCTGCAGCTCCAATGATATTTCACATTGTAGCCTAAGTCAATAAAGCACAGAGCTGGACAGCGCTGTTTCGAGCTTTTAGCTCTCATCGGCAGCCCTCAGCTATCTTTTCAAAGGTATTCCCAGCTGAACAAACATCTTGGCCTAACTGGCAAACCTTAATGGCTTGCAGAGAGGCAGATGCTTAGTAGGGAATAAACGATTTTTCACTTGTGGTACTTTAGAAACAAGTGAAAAATCGCTGGATCCTTGTAGTAAGGACAGCCATTTGATCATACTGGGAATACCTTTGAAAAGATAGCTGAGGGCTGCCGATGAGAGCTAAAAGCTCGAAACAGCGCTGTCCAGCTCTGTACTTGCCTAACATTTGGAGTATTTCCTTCTTGTCTAAAAATATCAAAAGTTATTTCCATGTTTAAAGCTGGTGACAAAACTAATGTCACTAACTATCGCCTCATCTCCCTCCTGTCATGTTTCTCAAAAATTTTAGAAAAATTGGCCTACACTGGAACCATTGATTTTTTAAATCATGAAAATGTCCTTCTCTCAACTCAATACGGTTTCAGAAGAAACTACTCTACTTCTCATGCCATTATAGATATTCTATCTACTTGTTATGATAATATAGAAACGAAATTATATTCAGGACTGGTTCTACTCGACTTAGCCAAAGCCTTTGACACTGTTGATCATTATATTCTTCTTCAAAAACTTGATCATTACGGGTTAAGGGGGATTGTTAATGACTTTTTTAAATCATTTTTAAAAGACAGATCTCAATTTGTTAGTATTGTTTACTCTCACTCTTCTCTAAGTAGGCTACTATAAATATTGGGGTAGCCCAAGGATCTACCTTAGGTCCACTTCTATTCTTGTTATATATTAATGACATATCCAACAGCATTGATTCCACTCCACGGTTATTTGCAGATGACACCTGCCTTTTGGTAACATCTCCTTCGTTAAAGCAATTATTAAAAAGTTCGCTCATCTCTGAAATCAACAGAGTTAGTATGTGGGTGCGAGCTAATAAACTAACACTCAATCCTGCTAAATCAAACTTATTAATAATTACTCCAAAGCTCAATTCTCCCTCCATTAACATTGATATTCAATGTACGGAAGGCTTATCAAATCAGTAAACAAAGCAAAGTACCTTGGTACACTTTTAGACGTTAAGTTAACTTTTTCAGACCATATCAAAGCTCTTGAAACTAAGGTTTCTAGATCCGTGGGAATTCTAAGTAAATTAAAATATTTTCTACCTCAAAATGCTCTTCATAAACTTTATTACGCTTTAATTCACTCTCATCTTAATTATGGAATATTAGCATGGGGTAACACCTATCATTCGTATCTTCTTAAATTAATGAGACTGCAAAATAAAGCATTAAGAATCGTGACCTGTAGTGGATGGAACGATAGTGCTTTTCCCTTGTTTAAAAAAACAAATGTTCTTACTATACCCTTGTTATTTCAATATGAAACGGCCAAACTCGTGCATAGACACAGCAGCAACGATCTTCCTGTAAATCTGTCTAATTATTTTACATTGTCAAAAAATATTTACTCAACTAGGTCTACCACCAACGCAAACTAACAGACGCCGTTATTAAGACTGCAAAGAACCCAAAAATCCATTAAATTTACTGGTGCTAAAATCTGGAATTCTATCCCGAGTAATATACGAAAATCCTCATTTCGAAACTTTAAAAAAATGTTTAAAGCATATCTACTTCACTCATTTGATTACTGATTAGTAAAGTTCTGTCGTTTTACACTCAGTCAACCAATTAATTGTATGGCTCATTTATCTTCTTTTATTTACTGAAACGTAGTGGATGCGCTTTTTGCATGGTTCCTGTGGCTTTAGCTGACGACGGGGATCTGTTGTTCTTCATTCTGGTTGATTTATAGTAGCTAACATTAGCACCTTGGATTCTTTTATTGCCTGTTATTTTTCCTCTTCTTACCCTTGACTATCTTAGAATTTAAAGTCATGTTTTCAGGATGAACAAAGATGGCTACTGTCTCAAAGACCTCACGGTCCCTACGTAGATTCTTTGTCGCTGCTCTTGTCGATATTATTTTGCTGATATTTGTTTAGTTTAATTTTACTGGCAAAGTTGTCTTTTTTTTTTTGACTTGTGCAGTGCTATTTAATAAACTTGAAACTTGGTAAAGAAAAAGATGTAACAATTACAATTAATGAAAAAAACGGAAACTGTAAACTTTGCCAAGAGTTAGATTTGTGGTGTTGTGATAAAATGAAGATGCTTTGCAACTAGTTAGTGACGATTCCAAATCGTGAAATAATCCGCGAAAACCTGATTGAGCTATTTACGAAATTTACTTCTTACGATAAACTTGAACTTTTTCCTCGAAACAAAAAAAAGTTTTACTGCTTCCCCTTTAGTCACAAAGAATTTTGATACATATCGATTATCATTAGCAAGGTTTATAACGAAATTTCAAATAAAAGAGAAAGCTACAGTATGTAAAATAACCATGAGTTAAAGTATAACACAGTAGGTTCACTTCAAGAAAATTGCATTGTTAAAATGTCCAGGATTTTTGCATGTGTTGCGCTATAAGGAGTTTATGAGTAAGTCACGTCACTACATGCTGAAAAATAAACTTTCCAATTTTTTTTTGACTAATTTAATATTGTATATCTTTAAAAAAACTTCGGTTTTTTTTATTTGAATTGATAGACTTTGGGCTTGAGGAAAGCGCAGTGGGCGAGCGAACTAATCGATACATTTGTGCTTTCTCAATTCGTAGAAATCGGCACGAAGCACGCTCAAAGATGTCGGGAGCAGACTATGACGTCACAATGCTTGTTAGCAATATGCTAATTTCAAATGTTTTAGTGCAATCAATAGACCGATTTAGTAGCGCGTCACAATGCCCATTGTCTGGTTCTTACTGCAGATCGTAGTAAAATTCGCCCATTTAAATCAATGGTAAAATTGTTACATACACGCAACCTAAAACAACCACTGTAGGTTAGTGGGCGGCGTTTTTTGTTTGATTTTACTTTTATTTGAAGGGCCAAAGCTTCGTAATTCCATTTCAGGTTATTTCCGGGGTTAAAAGATTTTATAAATGAGTATTAAACTCATTTTAAAAAGTGTACTATTATGACCAGTGGCGGATCCAGAAAATTTTGGTGGGGGGGGATTTGAAGCACAAAACCTCAAAAATTCGGATGTCTTCACCAAAATTGAGAGTGATTTTTCGGCCGAAATGGGAAATTCAAACGTTTTTTTCGCCCAAATTCAGGTGGTCTCCAAAAAAAAAAAAAAAAAAGGTCTTCACCAAAATTGAGACTGATTTTTCGCCGGATTCGTTACGTTTAGGTCGGTGGGGGGGATGCATCCCGAAATGGAGCCGAATTATTCGAAACAGAGGCTGATTTTTCGGCCAAAATTGTTACTTTTAGGCTGGTGGGGGGGGATGCATCCCACCCATCCCCCCCCCTAAATCCGCCACTGATTATGACACAGAAAAGCGTTTCTAGACAACTTCACAGGATATACTTGTACAGAAAATCAATTGCTAAACAATCATAAACATAGCGAAATGTGATGTCAAGAACAATATAAGACCAAAAAAAGGTCAACAACAATTTTAGAAACGAATGAAGGCTACAGCTCTAAATTAACAGCTCATAGTGTAGAAAGGTCAAAGCAAAGCAAATGATTTTGGATTATTTTGTGAATGCAAAATTAAAGTCGCATATACAGGCGTACAAGTTAAGCGCGGCAGGGCCTGCAAGGGTAAGGTCTAGGAGAGCTAAATCCTTCTACATCCAGTCCCATAGCAATGTCACTTACGATATTTCGAAAAGAAAAGGGCTTTTTGGACAAAAAATTGCTAATACATTAACTATTTCTTCCTTAAATTATACACTCCGCCACGAGGCAGCACAAAACGCCTAAGTGAAACCAAAAGATGCCTAAGTGAAACCCAAAAAAAATATTGTGAAATTTTGGACGAAGATGTCAATTAAAGTCACCATTTTTAAACAAACGAATCCAAAATTTTTAAAAGCGGGGCGAATGCGACGCCAAAAAAGCCATTAGATTGATTTATTTGACAATATATTAGCAAACGAGAACGAAGTGAGCTAATTTTTGTCTGAAAATAGCGTGGAAACCCCTATTTTCAGTAAAAAAGGCCAAAAATTCGGCAGCGAATGTATTCCTTTTTTGAAAAATTTTCTCTTTCCCTCTTTAAAAATTCTGGGTGCACCATTGGACCGGATTGATGTTTTAGCAGGCACTCCAAAAACGATCCAACCTAGTTGCCTTATTCTCAAAAATGAAAATATTACCGGCAGGGATCTACCTTTACTGTAAAATACCTAGGTCGTACTTCAGATATGATGGTTTCAGGTCATCACGGAGGAAGTGTTAAAAGTTTTTTAAAAACTACTTGTTAAAGCAAAAGTGTCTTTGCCAAAAAAGGGACTAAAACTTAAACAAAAAAGATCATTACTAGGGTAGCGAGGCGCTCCAGTTTCGGACCTGGACTTCTGGCGCTCCATGCACGTCTTTTGTGCAGGGCTTTTGACAGAAATTGAGACTAGTCGAAAAACCTGCAAAAAATGTGCCCAATAAATAAAATTAGAAAACTTAATAGTTTTTCTTTTCGTCGGGGTTAGGTCAACTTGCCCAACTCCTCCTCCATCGAAGAACCTGGCTGTTAGCTAGCAGCAGTGCTTTAGACCATTATTCCTGCATAGGAACAAAAAAAGTAAACATAAATAATATTGCTTGAAGTTCTCCGAATCTTCTATCGAAAAACTTGACTTCATATAGTGATTAGTTTTGATTATAAAACAAGCTTACCTGCAGCGTGATTCCCATTTTGAAGCCACATTGCTATTTTTAGGAAATCGGTAGAATTTGCAAGTACTCTTTTCGCTTGTATGATCGCATCCTGGTACAAAACACAATACCATTTTACACTTTTATCCTATATGCCTACCGCAAATCTGCTCAGAAACATCACATGTCATTAAATAAGGGTTAAAACGCTATTTTACGGTGCAAAAGTGCCCTTTTTAAAATGAGTTTAATACGCATTTATAAAATCTTTTAACCCCGGAAATAACCTGAAATGGAATTACGAAGCTTTGGCCCTTCAAATAAAAGTAAAATCAAACAAAAAACGCTGCCCACTAACCTACAGTGGTTGTTTTAGGTTGCGTGTATGTAACAACAATTTTACCATTGATTTAAATGGGCGAATTTTACTACGATCTGCAGTAAGAACCAGACAATGGGCATTGTGACGCGCTACTAAATCGGTCTATTGACCTCAAATCGATGCAGGGTCTTCTTGGCTGCTCAAGATTTTCAATCGAAGTAGAGGATGGACGTGACGCTTTTGTGACGTCATACTGCATATACAAATTGTTTAATTTCTTATTTATGCTTGCTGTTGGACAGTCTGATTTAGCCTAACGCCAGCATTGAACAAATGCAAGATAGCCAAAAGAAATAAATCGGATCGAGTAAAAGATGTAGTCGGGAGGCCACTATGACATCATAACTTTCCAATGTCAAGCTGCTACAAACTTTCCAATGTCAATCGATTTGATTGCAACGTTATCCATCATATAGTGGAAGGATTTGATTGCAGCTAAGTTTTATAGGGAGTAAAAAGTGTCGTGATCGACGCTCTCATTTGTGACGTCATAATCCATTGGGGTTTGTTTCAATTTCTTGTTCAAGCTTGCTGTGGAACAGTTGCACTTTAAGCTACTCTACAAAGCATTGTATAAATTCAAGAAAGCAATGGAAGTATGCAGGTAGGAGACCATTATGATGTCATAAAGCTGCTACGAATTTGTGAGTTGATGATTTGACTGCCACTGATTTGACTGCAATTATCCATCATAATAGAGGTAGGGGGTAAGTGTGGTTTCAAAACGGACTTGCTCAGAATCAAGCCATCATGGGCTCAAATGAAAGCTTTGGGTCCAAATATGATGATTTGAGCAAAAAAATTTTTTTATATTTTTTATACAAAAATTGCCGCCAGTTTTTTCCAAAATTCACTTTTTTTCATACAACTTCCATACAACTTCAGTTTTTCAACTTCCATACAACTTCAGCCAGTTTTTTCCATACAACTTCCAGAAACAGCATAGATGGTGAGTGGCCAGCAATGCTCTTGAACTTTACGGATGGAGCAGAATTTGTTCTTAGGCCATTATTCTTTGCTTATGAAGACAGAGAGCAAATAACCGAGTTACTCACTGAGAGCTTAAGACGCTTAGCAACTGCAGCATCACTTGAAACTGCAAATGAAGTGTCAGTCAATGATCTTTGGATTCAAATTGACTCCTTTATGACTGATGCCATGGCAAAAAATTTGAAGGTAACTGAACAAATAGCAGCAGCAATTCAAAGTGATTATCAACCGATTCATTTGTTATGCAAAAGTCACACTGTGGAAAATCTTGACGCAACAAACCTCGAAGTGCTCAGTAACGTGGAAAAAACAGTCAAACAACGAGAAACATTTGAACAAATTAATCCATCCCTAAAATCCTTCTTTAGAGGCAAAAAGACTACAGTTGAAGCAGGAATCAATGCAATTGTTACTCTTGTATCTCGGGATAAAAGTGGCAAGTCATGTTCCTTAGCTGATGAGTTTGATCTTATTTGTGAACGAGAAGGCTGTGTGAAACGAATGTTTCTCTATCAACAAAGACGATTTGGCAAACTGGGTAAAGCTGCGGCAGCTATTTTGGAAGCATACTCGATTTTGCGAATGCTGCTTGATGAATGTAACAGTACCAACCAACTAGTTGAAGCTTGTCGATTATACATGGCAAGTGAGCTTTTCTACACAGAGCTGCAGTGTTTAGCTTACTTCAACCACAGTGTCACTTTCCCATTTCTAAATATGGTTGAAAAATGTTCCCAGTCTGACTTGGTTGGAATTTTGCCTACCCTGTACAACGAACTGTGCCAAGGTAACCTGTTGACCCTTCAAGAATATGTTGTGAATATGAGAGGTGTGATAGTACAAAAGCCAGATGATGAATTATCCTCGTACATTCTTGGGAAAATGTGCAAAGCAGCAGCTGATGGAATCAAGCTTCAATGTGGAAGGGAGTATGGTTTTGCAGATGCACACCAAATGCTTCGAGCAACTGATATCTCCAGTATGGCTGAATCACAACTGCAGGGACTACCAACAAATAATCTAGCAGCCGAAAGAAATCTTGCCATCTTTGACAAGCGAGCAGCAAAGGCCTCCAAGTCCAGAAATAAGAAATTTACTTGTGTATCAATTCGAAACGATTTATGTCTATACAAATCAAATCAATCTAAAGTGGAAAGTAAATCCAAGCTAATAGCAAAACTTTTGATGAATCAAGAAAAGAGATGGAATTCGGAACAAAAATCTAAGTTGAAAGCTCGGATAGAACTAAAAATGGCAAAAAAATGAAATGTTACAGACTACATGAAAAAGCTTCTTAATGATTGCAAAGTTTGGTCTGGGCCATGTACAACAGCGGAGGAATTATTGGAAGTTTTGCAGAAAAGGCCAAGTCAAGTGAAATTTATCATGAAAACAGAGATGGCATATTATTCCAGCACTCACAAGAATGACAAGATGCAACGTCCAGAATTGTATAGGCAAAATGGCATATGCCATGATGAGAAGTTGGAAAACCTCTTGATATTGTTGGAAACAAGCTCCACAACCAATGAAGTATCAACTGCTACAGTTGCTAACTTACCGTCAAACAAAGACGTCCTAACATCTCTTTCGAACTCCTCAAAACCACAAGCTACCCATGACAACAAAAATACGATTTCTTTAAGTCTAAACCAGCTATGTGTTGTTATTTGGCAAAAAGGCAAACGTCAAGGATATGATTGGTACATTGCATATGTAAAGTCAATAGATGAAAAGATCATCTTGGATCATTTATGTGAGAAACCTGGAAGTAATAAATGGTGGCGTTATCCTGCTCAAACAGACGTTCAACAAGTGGAACGTGAGCAAATTTTGGACATTGATGTGAGAGGATAATGGAAGTTTGATTCTAGAGCCAATCGTTTTTTCTTATCTAATGTGAATGACATTGCGTTGACATTCAACCATGCTACAAGTTAACTTGAATACAAATGTAAATTGGTACTACGTTGTCATTTATTTTAGTAGGCTACATTAACTAAAGAAATAGAAAAAAACGTGATTTTTAGCTTTTTTTCTCAAAATCACTCATGCATGACTTGCTGAATTATCACCTAAATTGTCTTCAAGCATTATACCATAGAATAACTACCTTTTAGTGTAGTTAAATAAACAAAAACAACCTTTAAAAATAGAAAAAGCGTAATTTTTGCAAAAATTTGAAATTTTTGCAAAAAAACACAAAAATAGGCGGCAATTTTGGGATACTTGGTATTTTTCAAAAATTTTTTTTGGAATATGATGTTCAACTACTTTGACACTAAATAAGGTGGTGATGACATGTTTTTGAGGATATGCCCATTTACCCCCTACCTCTAATCATAAATCATAACAAGGTTTTGCTAGCAGGTTGCAGTGATTTCATGTCAAGTAGAAGGGGTCAAGATCATCGCGTTGTGTGAGATGTCATAATGCACTTACGTTTGATCACAATAATTTGTATATAGCTTGATCATAACTTATTATGATTTTAATTTGAATACAACAGTAATAAATAAATAATGCGATCTATCACTAAGCAGGATATCTAAATAAAGCTATCTATCGCTGATCAGTAGACTATAAAGTATTAATCGTATTAGTATGCCTGGTTTGTTCGTCCTTGCCTCTGAGCCAGAAAAATTTGAATTCTTCACAAGTTACCTAATTATGCTGTATTTAGGTGCTTTATATGCTTTTTCACTCGTAAAAGAATGGCAAAGCTGTTGAACTAAAAGCATGGCAAAAACTGTTCAACTCAACGATCTGACCATAAAAGCCTAATAAAGCGGTATATACCTAGTTGTCTGGCCATAGACCTTTTATCAGTATACTAGAAAATAACTGTTTTGTATTTTTTTCAGATTATGCCAAATATGCCGATTCGTCCAATCAGCGTGACTTTTTTCTTCACCGTTCACTTGTTCTACAAATACGTCTAATCAATTCAACCGAATACGCGTGACCCCAAAAAAACCTTCGCAACAAGAGCAAGCTTGTTTCTTTAATCCTCTTCTCTTTTTCTACGTACGTCTGCTTCTAGTTTACTAAATAAAGAGTCTATAGTCTGACCATAGACTCTTTATTACCAGACTGGAAACTGACAGCGTAGTCTTTTTTTCTTAACGGTTCATTTGTTCTAAAATATGCCGATTCGTCTAATCAGCGTGACTTTTTCCTTCCCGGTTTACTCGTTCTACGATATGTCCAGCCAAATCAATAGAATACGCTAAGCAGCAAAAAACTTTCGCAACACTAGTAAACGTTTTTTCTTTAATGCTCTTCTCTTTTTTCTCCGCGCGTTTGTTCCTATTCTACTAAATAAGGAGTCTATGGTCTGACAGTACACCTAGCTAAGTAACTAGCTACAAAAACTTTCTATTATCTTCGTACAAATATTAGCATCAAACATTTTGTTGACGCAGTATTCATACTTCTTCATGATATAATTAAGCCAATGTCTACTTCGGTCACATAAAAAGTTCATGCTGATGACGGATCGTCATCTTTGTATTTTTATTTTTTATTTATTACGAAATCGTCAAAATGTCGCAACTCACTTAGACAAAGTGATGAAAATCATCCATCATACTGGCACTAATTGCCTCTATGACAAGAGGGTGGTTGCTTGACTCGATGACCGCAAGGTCTTTCGCAACTTCCCTGTCGCCTTTTGAAACAAATGCTGATTATATTTTCTTCTTCAAGCTATTACTGAGCGATGAAATAAATGTCTTGTCTGTGCTGTGTTTACTTGTTTAGTCTAGCAATTAAGAACTTAGTTAGTAATCAAAAAATATTATTTTTTTGAAGAATTTTAGAGTCATCAGTAGGCCTATCAAGAAATAGCCTTTTCAAATATTGTAGAAATCGGTGGCATATCACTGAGAAAAACTCACCCTTAAAACAGTTTTTAATCAATTAAAAGCAAATTATACTTAATAAAAGAAGAGAAAACGTAAATGCATCATGACATCACACACGATCGCGTCGATCTTTACCCCTTCTACTCAAAATGAAATCAATGCAACCTGCAAGCAAAACCTTATTATGATTTATGATGGATAAATGAAGTCAAATCAGTCGAAACTCGCAAATTTATAACAGCTTTATGACGTCATAATGGTCTCCCGACTACATACTTTTATTACTATCTTGAATTTATACAATGCTTATAGTCAGAGGTGGAGTCGAGGACCCAAGGCTCGAGGCCAAGGCAAAGGACACACAAAAAATCCGAGGCCAAGGACAGCCCTTCTGAGGAAAAACATTCTCGACGTCAAGGACAGGAATGCACGAGGCCAGGCAAAGGACGAAGGACACAACTCGGAAGTGATTTCCAGAAAAATAATAAGGTCTTCGCTCCAAAATTTCGTAAATTTTCCGGAAATTTCAAGCGTTTTCCGAGAAATAAAATGTCTTCAAAATTTTTTTCGCAAGCTCTCGGGCGTTCTTCAAAACGAAACAAAACTCGTCATGATCTTGGCCCATTTTTAATAAGTCAAAAATAATGCCGTCCTCAAGCCGAGGACTGGGCATTTTTCGAGGACTAGCAGTCTTCTAGACCCTGATGGCATGATCTGGTGGCATGATCTGGATTACGTTGTTGCATGATGGCATGATCTGGTGGCATGATCTCGCAACCTGGTCACGTTGTTGCGTCCTTGACAAGACGCTTTTTCGATGATTATCTCTGTCTAGTGGCTTTGAACAAGCAGCAAATTTATAGGACAAGAATTCGACGAAATCTGCAGGAACATTGGATCACTGGAGACTCCTAAGCAGGTGCGGATTCCTCCGACTACGAAGTAGTCATTGCAATGAAACAGACTTGGAAAAATTATAATTGTAATTGACAAAATTGTAATTAATTACACGGTTTTGCAGTAATTGTAAGTGTAATTGAGAATTTTTAAAAATCGATACTTGTAAGTGTAATTGAAAACTTTTCTGCCTATTTTCAATTACAATTACTCTATTATTCACTACGATAGATAATAACAAAATGTGCTGAAACAATACAAAATTTTCTCCAGTTGCAAATTGATAGCGAAGTTTTCTACCGGTTGCAATCACATATGACGTCGCAAACCGAACATCAAAGTAGGTTAGGGATGGTTAGAGTAAGTTTTAGAGATAGAGTTAATCAGAGGTGGAGTCGAGGACATAAGGCTCGAGGCCAAGGTCAAGGACACAAAAAAATTCGAGGCCAAGAGCCAAGGACACAAAAAAATCCGAGGCCAAGGAAGCCCTTCCAAGGACAAATACTCTCGAGGCCAAGGACAGTAATGCTCAAGGCCAAGGGCACTAGTAAAAGTGTTCCAAAAAAAGAAAAAAAAAGGTTTTCAAAATTTTTTTACCGGCAATCTCCAAAAAAAGCGGTCTAGAAAAAATTTTTCAGCCGATCTACAAAATTTTAACCATTCAAAACATAATGCTGTCCTCCAGCCGAGGACAGGGCAGTTTTCGAGGCCTCGAGGTCAAGGCCAAGGCTAAGGACTTCAAAATATGCCCTCGAGGACTCCACCTCTGGGGTTAATCATATCGATAACCTAAACTAAGCACCTACTCTAATCATAACTAGCACTAACTCTAAGCCAAAAAAAAGCCTAACATAGAATTGGCCTATGACGTCAGATGTGACTGTTAACCGGTGGTAAGAAACCATTGCAATTGTAACCATAGGCGTAACCAGGATTTTTGATTGGGGGGGGGAAGGAGCCAAACTACAAATTACATGCAATAACGTCGAAAACCGAAAAGTTTGACGTCCTTCGTGGTCGACTCCTGGGAAATCATAGCGACTTCCAATGGCAGTTAGGTGGCCAGATCAACCACCAACCCTGCAGCTGCAAAGCAGCTCGAGTCATAAAATGTACAGATTTGGCCACCTAACTGATCTGACCACCTAACTGCCAGTGGAAGTCGTTATGATTTCCCAGGAGTCGACCACGAAGGACGTCAAACTTTTCGGTTATGATTTCCGTGGTAATACAAGGGGAACCCTTGCAGTAGGAATAGCTTATGGCTGACCTTACAACAAGGGTTCCAGCAATTTTTTCACTTGTTTTTTAAGTACCACAAGTGAAAAATCATTTAATCCCTATAAATTCTCTGCCACTGTGCAAGCCCCTTTGGATTGATCAGTTCGGCAAAAAGTTTTCGGCCAAGAGTCTTGTCCAGCTGGCAAATACCTTTAATAAAAGAATAAAAATTGATTAAGATTGAAAACAATTGTGACATGTTGTGTTCTGTTTGTTTCTCGTAATTTTGTCATAAAAAACCACAACAGCTGGGGAATAACGTCATCAAATATTTTCAAACGAGGAGCTTTTTGTGGGGCAAAGATATCGTAGAATGGAAAATCTAAAGCCGTGGCATGTAGTTAGCGATTAACTAGAATTTTGGTAGAGGTAAACTAATAGGCCTAGTTAAAAAGTGCAGTGTCCAACTTGGGAGACGTGTTGAGTAAGCTGATGTAACTCAAACGTATCACAGACCGGTGTCTGGGGGCGGCCCTCCCAGCCACCGGAGGCTTTGAGGTCTGGGGGCCAAGTGGCTTTGAGGTCTGTGAACAATAATTTCGAACTATAATCTGGCTTTGAGGTCTGTGAATAACAATTTCGAATACAAATAAACGAATAGAAAACAAAATAATCCTCACTTGTTTTGTAATTGACTAATTTCAAGATTTTGAGTAGACGCAGCTTGCTCAAAACCACCAAACAAAGAGAGTAGCGTAGCCAGGAGGCGGGGGGGGCTACTGTTCCCCGAATTGGCTTGCAGAATATGGAAAATACCACGTTTTTAGCACTTTTGAGCGTGATTTTAGCACTGTAATGGGAAATAGCCTCACGCATTGGCATTTCCAAATTTGGGCTACGAACATTGTTTGTTTGTATTTGGCCTCGTAGTATATTGGGACATTGAAACCGTGACGATTCTAGGTGAAAACCTTTTTGTTTTCTTTTTTTTTGTCTTCACCTGAATATCGATGGAAAAATCGTTTCAAATTCAGATGTATTCCATTTTCTTTGTTGTTCTTTGGCCATGAGTCCCGGAACAGGACCCCCATTGCAAATTTCTGGCTTCTAAACAGAGATAAGATATACTCTTTTTTGTAAAAAAGTTCTAAGAATACTAAGATCATAAGTGCTAAAAATTTAGGAACAACTTAAAACCAATGCCAACCTTTTCATGAAAATTATAATTAAGAACAGTGCGGTTCGTTCGTGCGTATGAAGCAGACACTCTGTATCTGTTCAACCACACCAACGCAAAGCGCTATTTGTTGGGTTCTGTTCGCAAGTCTTTTCTCAGACTGGGCCACCACAACGGGCGAAGCTGCTTGACCCCAATGGGGAATAAACGTTAATAAGTTTTTTTCTCAACGACACAACAACGCATTGCCAGCTCGGGAATAGAACCGGGAGTCAGCAACTTTTCGATTCCTAACCTGAATCTCTACCACAGATCTGCTACAGTGAGAGGTTGTGAGAAGCACATGCGGGTGCATCACTAGCTTAGCGCTTTGCCAACTCTGCCATCGCCGCCGTAAAAACACAGTTTCATAGCATAATAAAATATTAGTAAGCAGTGGCGAATTAAGGTGGGGGGGATGCATTTCCCCCCACCAGCCTAAACATAACGTGCATACGAATAATACTTAACTTATTTAAAAAAAGCAATCAGTGAATAGTCGTTAGCCCGTGTGACTGTGATATAACTTCAAAAGCCAAAAAGAGGGGGGGGTGCAAGAAAATAGTATTTTACAAAACAGAAATTAGTCTTTTGCAGGTCCGATTGATTTGAAGGCGCCAAATCTGCAAAACTTACAACTTGCACTTTTTACCGATAAAGGCATAGGAGCACAACCAGTGGCGGAGTTATGGGGGCGGATGGGGGGATACATCCCCCATCAGCGTAAACTTAACGTGCATATGGATATTAAACTTATTTGAAAAAAAGCAATCAGTGAATTTTTGATAGGCCGTGTAACTGTGGTATAATTTCTAAAGCCCTGTAAGGGGAGGGACCGAAAAATGTAATTTTTACAGCGAAGTTTTTACAAAACAGAAATTAGTCTTTTACGGGTCCGATTGATTTGAAAGCGCCGAATTAGCAAAATTTACAACTTGCACTTTTCAGCGATAAAACCTACACAATGCAAATCATTTCTTAAGTCACATATTAGGCTTATAAAAAGTGAGCATTGAGCGAGGTCAAGAACATTAATCCTAAGCAGTAGTGTATAGCCAGGGGGTGAGCTATAGTCCCTCCAGTGGCCTGTCAACCAAAATGCAAAATAAAAAATATCACGTTTTTAGCACTTCTGAGACTGTTTTTCATACTGAAATAGACCAAAAAGTGATTTAAAGCACTTTTTGAAACATATGCTTAAGGGGGGCTAATTTATCAAAAATAAAACTCACAAATCAAAAAGAAAACTTTAAAATATGACCAAAAATAAGCAAAAAAATTTGATCGCTATTGTAAAAAACTTGAACACGGGTTTCATCAGCAAATATATTATAGGCCTAAACTCAGAAGTAGAGGCTATTCAGTATTGGTTAATTAGCAATCACTTTTCTCAATTCTCTTTCCATTAGCCCCTATCCAATTATTTTTCTCTATAAAATATAGATGAAACAAATTACTCCGTGTGAGTTTTATTGAACTATAAGATTTTATGCTTATGATTTACCTGCATCCAAATAAGAGAACTAAAGTTTTACCATTAACCACCTCTCACATAGGCCATTTATGCAACCAGTTTAATCATGTTTGCACTGCCAATTTCTATGCCGCATTTTAAAAGCATTATTTTATCAAACCAGCTTTGAAATTAAATTATTTGTGCAAAAAAAATGCAAAGTTTTTGAGCGCTGGGGGCTCCGCCCAGTGGCGGATTTAGGGGGGGGGATGGGGGGGATGCATCCCCCCCCACCAGCCTAAAAGTAACAATTTTGGCCGAAAAATCAGCCTCTATTTCGAATAATTCGGCTCCATTTCGGGATACATCCCCCCCCACCGACCTAAACGTAACGAATCCGGCGAAAAATCAGTCTCAATTTCGGTGAAGACCTTTTTTCTTTTTGGAGACCACCTGAATTTGGGCGAAAAAAACGTTTGAATTTCCGATTTCGGCCGAAAAATCAGTCTCAATTTTGGTGAAGACCTTTTTTTTTTTTTTGGAGACCACCTGAATTTGGGCGAAAAAAACGTTTGAATTTCCGATTTCGGCCGAAAAATCACACTCAAATTTGGTGAAGACATCCGAATTTTTGAGGTTTTGTGCTTCAAATCCCCTCCCACCAAAATTTTATGGATCCGCCACTGGCTCCGCCCCCAGACCCCTGAAACAGCCGCTCCATTGCGAATTTCTGGCTACGCGCCTGGTTACAACACATCCAAATTTTTGAGGTTTTGTGCTTAAAATTTTTATCATCCCCCCACCAAAATTTTCTGGATCCGCCACTGTTAGTAAGCAATCAGTAGTTTTCTTGGCTTTTTCTACATTGCCCTTATTGATCTGTCTTAGTGTATTGCAGCAATAATAATGATCCAACTAAAGACTAATTTTATTTCCACAAAAATGGATTTGCTTCTTTTTGTTCTACATTAAAATTTAAGAAGCAATAAAGAACAAAAGAAGCCGAAAACTCATAAAAATTTTTAAAGTAAGCCTTTATTCAAAATTTTGTAGTTCTTGTTAAAAAAAAGTGTAGCTCATTAAGTCGTCGCCACGATTAAGAAAGACAATGTGACCTGGGGCAGATTAAACTCAAATCTAGCGGTCGGGGTCGTCTTGAAAACAATCCTTGACTCTTTCGTAGCGCTGCCGACTAATTTAGTTAGAATTTAAATATTTAATTTGTTTTAAAGTGATTCGTAAAAATAACGTCAAAAATAATAAATACTGTAAATTGCTCTACATGAAAAAATTGTGTTCTAAAATACCAATTCAAAATTGACCAGTTCTAAAGCAAAGTGCACTTGCGAGTTTTAGATTTTGTGTGACTAACTGTAAAGTCATATAGTGCTTTATTTATTTATTATTCTTTATCGTGAAATACACATAAGCTCGTGAAATACACATAAGCTCGTGAAATACACATTAGCTCTTTATCTGCAGTTATATTAATTTGTTTGGCCAATTGCCACTTTAACATTGTCATAAAAACATAGCTGTGGATTTTAATTAAAAATTTTCCAATGAGACAATTTACAATACTGCCGGCACGTAGTCAAATGAGAAATTAAGAAAACTAATAATACAAACCATTAGAATCTCGTACCTTCAATTTTCTTGTGGGGTTTTTGGCGATGTCTATATAGGTGACTACTCTACAATATCGTATAATATAATTGCCATAATACAACACCAGTGGCGTAAACAAAAGGAGGGGGGCTAGGGAAACCTCAGCCCTCCTTAGGCAAGTCACCTACACAAAATTTAACCAAAAAAAAATACAGCGTTTAAACGTGTTTTGGACTTCACCTGTAAGTGGTAGGGGGGCTGAATGGACTGGACAATTTAATTCTTGCAAATAAATGTAGATTTTTGCAATTTAATTTCATCTAATGAGTATGAAAATGCGCGAAATGTGATCCAAATGGCGTTAAAACGACTACTTTTTTTCCAAAAAATTACCGAAATTGCCCAGGCCTCATGGCCTCCGGCGATTGGGGGCTGTGTGTAAGAACATCAAGAAGAAATAGTTTAACAAAAACTCTTATCAAGACGTTTTTGAGAATCTTCGCCCATGTTTGTGACATATGGTAGGCTATCCATTTTGCAAAGAAATCACGTTTAAACCTTAAATATTTTCTGACAAACCTATATGCAAACGCTGAACAGCCTATGACGTTAATGATAAACTACTTCATTTTCTACAACTCAGATCTGACTATATGGTGATATTGTCATTACTCTGAACAATTAAAAAAATTAGGTGAACTCTAACCCGCGCGCCATATATATTTGGTGTTTTTTTTTACCTCAAGTTTAAGACATTTAGAGGTATTTTTTCCTCCTCCCGCCTTATGAATTTTTTTAGACAAATAGCCTGAGAATAGCAGGGTAAATGTTATTGTCCAAAACAACTGGAACATTGTTAAGCAAAAGTAGATTTACCGCTCTCTCAGAATAAAATTTAAATTATATTGATTATCTTGTTAGTATTGCAAATGCTTGTTTAGTGGAACAGCACCCTTAATTGGCATTATTTGGTAAAAGTTTGTGTTTTACGGAAGTTTTTGCAAAGCATCGCCTTGAATTATCTAATTGCTTCCTTATTGAAACAAAAATATGGTTTTACTTCATCGATAGTTTTTAGTTTAAAAGCACTCAAACTGCGAACGTACTTGTTTCGAAACATTACTTGACGCAAAAGAAAACAATACAAATATATTTAATAGGCAGTATTTTAGTTAAATCACGACTAAAAGTCATTAAAATTTTAAAGCACTTGTCTTCGACAATCATTACACAATTACTGTATATAAGGTAGTGGTTTGGAAGCTGCATTTTGAAATTCTTCGTGCAGTCGATTGCAGTGCTGTAAGAAACAAGAAAATTTTTGCTGCAGGAATTTGTCGGTTTTGTGTCAAAATGTTTGTTGAGAAAGGGATTTGTCTCATATTATATAAGGCTTTATTTCACCGGAAATTTCTATCTAGTTTTTTTATGAAGGCTGACTCTAACCTAACCAAACTCAAATTCTTACTCAAGCTCCGGTTCCACTTATTATCTGTCGCTGTAAGATACAATAAAATGTATGATACCAGTACGATATAGTTTAACATTAGCAAACAAAATACTAATTTTTTTTCCTGTCGGAGACTGGAAGGGAGATGTTACCATCATCTAGTCAAACAGCCCCCGACTATGCACATTGTTGCTCATAAGAATTTCAGGTCTATTTAAAGTTATTGCTTTGAGAGAGATGAGATGAGACATTTAAAGTAAAAATATTAGTTAGATGTCGTTAAAAAGAACTGATTAGAAACTGATTTAAACTTAGACAAGGAGAAAAATTTAATATTATGTGGAGTAAAATTTTAGGTTTTAACACTTTGATATAAGAAAGATTATTACAGCTTCGTACATTTCATATGGGATTGTAAATATGAGAGAGATGGAAGAGCGGGTAGGGCAGAAATGTCTGATGTTGAACTTGGTGAAGTATTGGTTTAGGTTATATCGATGTTGCTTATAAATTATAATGTTATAAACCATAGGTGGCCACAAGTCCGTTAATCGTTTATCCGTTAATAACGAAGCTAACTTTTTCATTAACTCGTTAATCCGTTAAAAAGTTTTTTCATGTTAACGGACTAAATGAACTTCCGTTAAGTTCTGTTAACTTCCGTTAAGGTTTACATCGTTAACATCTTGCACCATTCATTCATCGTACCGGTACAAACCAGTTTGCACTAGTAACACTTAGTGCGTATTAGCACGAGTTTTATACAAGAAAGCGAAGAAAGGAGCTCTCTTTTGTGGTGAATAATAAGCTGTAGCCTCAGAGGTCTATTTACTATCGCTGTTCGCAATTTCCAAAGATTTTCCGATCGCAGCTTCGTTAGTGCATTTGAACTTATTTTTATTTTGAAATTAGATTAGACTGTAAAATGTAACTTCCTAAACACAAAAAAAAACACCAGAGCAATAAATATTTTCTAACAATCAGCTCAACGACGTCAACACGTGTTCTAGAAGGGAGTGAATAAAAAGAAATGTAAATTACGCGCAAAATATTAACGAATTAACGGACTTCATTAACTTCCGTTAATTAAAGCTGAAAATAACGGATTAACGTTAAACGGAGGTGTGAAGTTTGCTAACGGATTAATGGTTAACGAAGCTAACGTTTTGCATTAAGTTGCCCTCGTATATGCGGTATGAACTATTAATGGCATGTTATAAATAGCAATACACGCATGTCGCCGTAACTAAGTATTTGGTGGTACATTTTAAGGCGTTAATTCTTTGTCAAATGCACATTATAATCACCAAACAACAAACCACGTTAAATGCCAGCCAGTTGGTCGAGCGGTAACGCGTTTGTCTCTGGAGCGGTAGGTCTAAAGTTCAAATCTCGAGCCGGTCAATTGGACGTAGTGTTGCCAACGGTTCGTCACCACTGCGACATATATTCGAAAGAAGCTGTGTTGCCCGGGCGCAATGATGCGGAGACGGGCCCCGCAAATTCAATATACGCTTCGGCGTAATTCAGAGAGCATAATGAAAGATTTGATAAGTTAAATATTGTGAAATATAAACTGATCTGGAGTAACAGTGTATTCAGAAAAATTAATGATAAACTATGAAAGAAACTATTTCACTGGAAAATTTTATCAAATTTTTTATTAATTCTGACCCAAATCGAATCCAAACTAAAATCATTACTCCAAAACTAACTCCGAATCAAATCCTAACCCAAACCTTAACTCAAACTCTAATGTTAACCCTTAACAAAGGAAACAAAAAAAATGCTCCGATAAATATTCTTCATTTTCGTTTTACTTTCTTTAACTTAAAATATTTTCGGGTGAAATAGTCACTCCCAAAACAACATTTCGGAGTTTGTCAGATGTCCAATAGTCCATTCGGTAAGACGTATTCAAAAAGGCTGTTACTCCGGCCACCGAAGGCAACGAAAACTTGTCAGCAACGAACAGGTGGAGGCTGCGTTGAAAATGCGTCATATTGCACCAGAATGAAGTCAAAAATAAAGCTGTAAAAGAATTTAAATAAAGAAGTTTAAAAGTAAACGTATTTAATTTAAAATACGAATTATTTTGTAACAAAAACAATGATTGGGGAAAAAATACATAAAGGTTCGAACATAGAATGTTGCCACAGCGCTTATCCGACAATTCAAAATTTACAAGTTTCTAAGGGTTCGTTCAACTCATCATAAAAACGACCACTGAGCAAATTGGCAGCAAGAACAGCTACCTACGTTACAACTCAACAACATCTCTGGTCAAAATCTGTCCGCAGAAACTTTTTTGAGATAGAGTACAGCCAGTTTTAAGTCAAATAAAAATCAAATCTTTCATTATAGTCGCTGTATAACGCCGAAGCGTGTAACGAGTTTACGGAAATGGGCTCCGCAAACTCGATACTCGTTTTGGCGTCATGCAGCGAGTATAATAAAAAATTTGATTTGATAGTTTCAAGTCCTGTAAAATAAATGATAAGCTTTATTAAACGTCCAGTAATAATCAGTCAATTTTGGCTGATTATTAGGCCTATTAGACGTTTAATAAATCTTACTATTTTGAATGTGAAACGAATGCCAACAATCACCAGCACAACTTCACATCTAAGTTAGAACAGATTCTCAAAAGAATGCAAATTCAACCCCGAAAAGAGACAAATTTTTGAAAAGATAAGATCAATTTTTTTTTTCGATACAAGTTTGCATAAAGTTTCTAAACGGAAAATGAGAGCCCAAATTCTCCGATCATATCATAAAAAATCAAATAGAAAGAGCGATTTAATGCGATTAGCTTTACAGTCAACAAAAAAATTATTACGTGAAACAATTGTATTGGATGACCGAAGGCTGATTCTCAGACCCAAGACCCAAGCCTCTGTTGCTGACTGAGTGAGTATATAAAAACCAAATACACATCACTTCCACTCACAATGTTTTCTTGTCGAGCAGGAACGCGTTCGTCTCTGGAGCGGGAAGTCTGAGGTTCAAATCTCACACCGGTCAAATCAGACACAGTGTTGACAACAGCTCGCCACCGCTGCAACATTTCTTCAATAGAACCTGTGTTGACTGGGCGCAATGATGCGGAGGTGGGCCTCGCCAGCTCGTTGCGTGCTTCGGCGTAGTACAGCAAGTAGCCAATAATGAAAGATTTGATTAGATGAAAGTCGTAATTGAAACATCCGTCGGAAAATTTCAAAAACATGCAACACTTTTATTATAATCAGTATTAAATTTGTTTTTGCAGAAAGTTTTGTTTGCGTGGCAGTCTTTAACGTAGAGTTTAGTTACACCAAAAACTTAAAAATCATGTTGTACAAATTATTTGCCGTCAGTCTTGCAATGTTTTTATGTACTGCACATGAACATTTGACATGTTTAAGAACTGATGACCTCATCAACCAACCACCTTCAACTGCCCAAACTGTTACTCAAGGAAAGCCAGGAAAGCGAGGCCCTCGTGGTTTAAAAGGAGAACCAGGAGTTGGGTTGAAGGGCGAACCAGGAATTCCTGATAATTCCCTAATTAATTCATTGAGAGGTAACCTTTTTTTAATCCATTACATGAAAATTGTGTGATGAAATTGGAATTATGGCTGCAATAAAAGGCAAAACTTGTAAATATTCCTAAATTCTTCATTTCACGATGCCAAAAGTCTATTTAATATCAAGGCACCAAAATTTGGAATGCTATTCCCATCAACATAAGAGATCAAAATTTCAAAAAATTTAAACTCTACTTTAAAAACTCACTTCTCGAGAAATACCAAGGATAATAAGCAATAAGCCAATAACATTCATTTTTAAGCATTTTTTACTTTGTTTTACAATCAACGATGCTTGGACTCACATTTTTTTCATTTTTATGTTTCGAAATTATTTTTGCCGGTGTTACTTTAGCAGAAAGTTAGTTTTGTAGATGCTTCAGCGTCTATTCTTCTGGGTGGCTGCTTGACGCAGAGTTGTAAGTCGGGCCGGGCTTTTCGGGTCGGGTTCGGGCCTAAAGTTGACAAAATTTTCGGGCTTATTTCGGGCCTGAAACGTACTTTTTGTCTTAAGTGCACAAAAGTATAATTAAAATAACCATGCAAAACTGCTAGATTTTTCAGACCTAATCTAACTTTCGGGTTTTTTCGGGCATGATTTGGGCTTCAAAATAGCTTTCGGCTTCGGGCCGGGTTCGGGCTTATATTTTCGGGTTCGGTCCTGAACTAGTCGGCCCGTTTACAACTCTGGCTTGACGCGAAGACCTTTACCGGTCCCTTCGCAGCCTCCTGTGGAACATGGAATGTCTGAATGTACTTGAGTTATTGTTTTACGCCGCATTTTGTCTTGATCTTCTAAACAAATCATTTCTGTTCTGTAAACGGGACGACTAGTTCAGGCCCGAACCCGAAACAATAAGCCCGAACCTGGCCCAACCCGAAAAATAATTCGAAGCCCAAATCAAAATCGAATAAGCCGAAAATCGAGTTAAGTCTAAAAAACATGTGCGGTATATTGCTTCTTTTTTTATCGCTTAGTCTGTTGTGACGCTGCTTATTAAATTACATTGTGATGAAATAATATATTGTGTTGGAATAATTGTATTGATGCTTTAAACACAAAGACACGTATCATGTCCAAATTAAGCCCGAAGCTTTGTCAATCTTCAACCACAAAGGTAACTGGCAAGATTAACACGCATATAAGTATTTTACTAAGATTTATTTTCATATTCACAAAAGCTATCATCAGTGGCGCAAAACCAGAGTTGTAAACGGGCCGACTAGTTCAAGCCCGAACCCGGCCCGAACCCAAAAACATAAGCCCGAATCCGGCCCGAACCAGAAAACTACCTTGAACCCCAAATCATACCCGAAAAAACCCGAAAGTAAAGTTAGGTCTGAAAAATTTAGGAATGTTGCAAAGTCATTTTGATTATATTTTTGTGCACCTAAGACGAAAAGTACGTCTCAGGCCCGAATTAAGCCCAAAATTTTTGTCTACTTTAGGCCCGAATCGGAACCCGACCCAAAAAGTCAAGCCCGACTTACAGCTCTGGCGCAATCAGGAGAGAAGGCATTTGGGGCTTCAGCCTCTCCCCTATAGCCAAGTCACCAAGAAAATTAAACCCAAATTACTAGCGTTTCAACGTGTTGTGGACTTGATCTGTAAGTAAGGGGGCTGCAGGGGCTGGGTAGTTTAATTTTTCAAATGACTTCCAAATTTTAGCAATTTAGTTTTTTTCAAATAACGCTAAAAACGTGCGAGACGTGTTACAAATAGCGTTAAATGGCTACTTTTGCTGAAAACTCACAAAGTTGCCCGAATTCGCCTCCAGACCCCAGTCTATGATTTACTTGATTTACACTAATTTGCTCAGCACATTGCCAAAATTAGATATTTTTCGTCAAAGAAATTTTAACTTTCAAGCCTCCTTTTAGCAAAAACCTGGTTGCGCACTTGGCTATCATAGCAAATAATCTTAAAACCAACACATTAAAAGTAAGCAAAATCTGTAAAATCCAGCAAATCTGGTAAACCCGTACACATGGGAATCATCAGCAGGGGTATATATATCTCACTCAAACTGATGAAAACTTGAATTACGGTAAGGGACAATGTGAAGCCTCCCTCGTGTTTGATAGGTTGATAGTTCTCTTTGTGTTATCTCCTGGTAAAATTAAAAAATATAATTGCACGTTTATTCATTAAGTTGCCTTACCGGGAGACAGCAAAGGAACCTTTCGGTCTTCAAGTCTTTATAAATAAATAAATACCTAATTACTAATTACAATTTTAATTATCTTATTAACACGCTAGTATGTGGGGTCTGGGATGGAGGTTGGGGTTCTACAAACCAAGGAACACTTCAGCTAACTTGCTTGTATTCGTGATTGGTTTGTCTTATAAAGTAAAGATTTGATTTTTTTCCTTGCGCTATATCTACTAGGCCTGTGGAGTTTTATTGGAATTTCACTTGCTTATCAATTTAAATTATTTCAGCTGACGTCATGAGAGATTTATTGCGCGGTTACAAGGAGCTGGATGATGGATGGATAGCTCCGTTTAACGGATATCAATATAGAGAGATCACAATAAGACAGACATGGGGCAATAGTCGAAGGGACTGTCAAAGATTGGGAGGAGACTTGGTTGTTTACGGAGTTCGGGACTTTGCTATTAGAACGTAGGTGCAAAAATCCTGATTTTTTGCCTATAGAATAATATTGTCAAAATTGGCGAAAACTTTTTAACTCTATACACCTGGGGCGGCTTTTTGCCCTCGCGGGCCACAGCCAAACCCAGCAAGGCCCCAACGGGCCGTTGATAAGGTCGCAGTAAAATGAGGTCAATCCGGAATTTGAGGAAACTTTTGGCGGAATTATTGATAAAGACCCGATAAAATGCTCCTAAATACTTTGAGGTAGTTTTTGGCCTAAAAAATGAGAGGACCAAAACAAAAAATATCCACCGTCCACCTAGTTTTAGGGTAGCTCAATTGCCGCATATGGATGCGTGGCCAACGATTTCCGAAAGTCGCGTAAGGGGTTAATCAAAAATGAACGAGGCATGTGGATCTGTAAAATCACGGGCCGGGTTAAATGGTCGCGGGTTGAATTTAAATTTTGATTATGAGCTGGGAAGATGAATCTTTTGAATAATTTAGTTAAAAACAATGCAGCCAAAACACTACAGACTCTAGAGCAGTGGGATCCGCGGACCTTTTAGGGTCCGTGAAGCACTTTCAGAAGGTTCGCGAAAAAAATTTGGTATAGGCCATATTTGCCTCATAACTTACTAATTTTGCTTCCGACTCCTGTACGTTCAGGAGATACGCAATCTATGCTCGTAAAATTCATTTCTTGCTTCCTATGCTTTCATTGTGATCACACTACCCGACCCTTTATGGCGTCACAGAGAGAAAAGTTCAGTTTAGCGCCCGCTACTACAATAGTTCTCTACTCCTGTGGCTTAGCTGAAGTTTAGTCTGTTTGTACCTGTGTTTTTAGCCTTGCAGAGAAGACCCCCAACACATAAAAAAAATCGCAACAGGTACATTGTGATTTTTTAAAAAAATGTTTGGGAACCACTGCTTTAGAGCATAATTTATTGAGACGTTTTGATTAATCTCTTAAAACTACTGTCAATCTAGAATAGGGCTGCCCAAAGTGCATCGCGCACAACAAGTTTTTGCGGCCCGCGACTGGTCTCGAAGAATACTATAAATTTCATTTGATACTATCTAATTTTTCACCAAAAAACTATTTTTGTCAAATTCGTTGACGTTGTTTTTTTAACCAATATTCTTCGTGAATCGTGAATGCTATTTGGTTAACGCCACCACCACTAGGAGTATATCAGAAAGTAGCAAATTAGCATTTCGTCGGCCACTATATGTAAGCTACGAGGTAACTTTTTTCCTTTCCTTATTTTATACTCTCATCGCCGCGCAGTTTGCATTTCAAAACGAAGGGTTGCAGCGGTACCTTGCTTCATAGTTCACCAAAGATGTGTTTCGTTATGCAACTATTAGAAAATAGACGTTGCGGAGATTGAAGTCCCCTTATTTTATTTATGAAATTGCAAAAATTGCTCAGCGGCAAGGGGCTTTGCCCCCAGATGTTTTCCATGATGGATTACCAACGCGCAGCGGTTTATTCAAGACGGCGGGTGCTGGGTACTGTTTGTACATGCTTCGGCATGGAAAAACATCAGTAACAGCATTTCCCTAAGCAACATCCTAAATATGATGGTACTGTGTAATTAACAGGATTGTTTTTACTTTGCAATTGGTAGGACAATGCAAAACTTGAATGAGCAGTACTTGGGGCAGCGGTGCAATCAGGGTGGCTGAAGGGGACTTCAGCCCCTTTTTAGCCAAGTCACTTAAAACGTTTGATTCGAAACATTCATTTTTTCATCAAGTCAAGCCTTGATTGTCAAGTCTAGCCATTGTTAAGAGCGGAATTTGGTTAGATTAACTAGGCGGTGAACTTCAATAAGTTTTTAATTGCTTCCTTACAGTGAGCTTTGTAATCGGAGTGTGTTGATCTACATTTGTAGACTTTCTTGACTCACTGCATTGTACATTTCAAATTTGAAGAGGTTTAGCGCATGATACGAATATGACAGGAGGTACTAAAGAATTACACGCTTTAATAAACTCACGCGTTTTCTGCATATCTATCCTGACAGTAAGTAATACTAACAGTACACAGTACTCTTGCAATTTAAAGATATAATTCTACTCGTTGAGTCCGCAATTTTGCGCTAAGATTCAGCGATGATTTTATTTATATGTCCTAGATTGACAATAGTCGAAAAAAAATTAACCGAAACGTCTTAGTAAATACGCTCCATACAGTATTTAATTAAAATTTTTGATTATGTTTTTACGACGCGTAGCACAATAAGGCACGCAGCAGGCCTTAACTTAGACAAGTGCGAAACTTCGGCATATCTCAAACCAGAGCTCGAACCAAAAAGACTTAGAACTCTAAAGCAGTTTACCCGGTGTTGCAGCTTAGTCTGACCAAATACTTGCAAACAGAACTCATAATAGGGTGCTCTGCGTTTGTGTAAATAATAGACACCAGAGGTGGAGTCCTCAAGGATGTCCTCGAGGACACATTTTGAAGTCCTTGGCCTTGGCCTCAAAGCATCAAGTCCTCGAAAATTGCCCTGTCCTCGGCTCGATGACAGCACTATTTTTTAACAGTTGAAATTTCGTTGGAAAACGCCAGAAACTTTGCGGAGAATCTGCAAAGACCGTTTTTTTGATTTCCTCAAGTAGAAATCGCCTGAAAAAAAAAATTTTGAAGACCTTTTTCGCCTGAAAAAAAATTTTGAAGACCTTTTTTTTGAGATCGCCTGAAAAAAATTTTTGAGGACTTTTTTTTGAGAACACTTGCGTCTGTGTCCTTGGTCCTTGGCCTTGGCCTCGAGTGGGTCTGTCTTTGGTCTTGGCCTCGAAATTTTTTTGTGTCCTTGTTTAGTTTGATTTAGTACGCATGATTTAGTTTGATTTATTACGCACAGTTTGATTTATTTAAGAACCATATTTTGGTCTTTGCCTTCTTCTTCATTTGAAAAACCTTGCTTAAGCCACCGACCATATGGTACTTTTGCGCCTTCCTGTTTTTTTGTAATCACTCTCATTGAAAAAAGAAAAGCTTTACTTTGCTTTACCTTAATTTTTGTCCATCTAGTTTTTACCTGGTCCGAAATCTTTGACCATCAATCTCAATTAAGTTAGAAACCTCAAATTATACGCTGACTTAAAAATTATGCCTGAAAGTGTGCTATTGATGCAAGTTTTTTGGTATCATAATCAGTCTGACAAAAATACGTACCCTAATTCATAGGCGTAGCCAGGATTTTTGATTGGAGTGGGGGCCCAAACCGCAAATCACATGCAATGACGTCATCAGAAACTTCGAAACAGGAATTTTTTGTGGGAGCAAAGATATCGTAGAATGGAAGATTAAAGGCCGTGGCCTGGTGTTTGGCATGTAACTAGAAACACGTTCAAAGGGGAGGGCTAAAACCAATAGTTTTAATGCGAAAATGTTTAAATTGGAAGACGTGTTGAGTAAAAAAGTGTACTGTAATTCAAACGCATCATTGACGGGTGTCTGGGGGCGGAGACCCGAGCCGCTGGTCGATTTTTTGTAGTTTTAAAAAAAAAAGCTGTTTTAATGCCATTGGATCACTTTTCGCACGTATTCAGAGCCATTTGAAGGTACTAGATTTTTAACATTTGAAAGCCAAGTGAAAAAATTAAGTTGTTCAGACCTTCTTTTGCTTGCTATTTACCTCCCAAACACATTTAAAATCTTGCATTTTGGGGTTAAATTTTGTACGTGATTTGGCCCACGTAGGGGCAAGTAAAGTACATTGCCTCCTGCTATATTTTAGCAGTAAATAACGATCCACTCGAAAATTTTCCTCAGAGATTATTATTTTGTAATGAAAACAACCAGTAATAGGAGTACATATACGGCCAGGGAGCCCAGGGCCTCTCAATTCAAAATTTTGTTCAATGAGCATTCCCCTTGCTGTAGCTAATTTTTTTCAAAACTATTTTGTTGCATAAAAACTGGTGAGGTGGAGATCAATTGTTACTGAAAAATGTACAATAGATGGTTACGTCTGCAAATCATGTTATTGCCCGGGCTGGATTTACATTCTGTTGGGCCCCTGGTACTTTGGGAATTTCGCAATGTTTTCCTGCCAAATACAAGTGAAGACCAAAAAAAATCTAATGTGAGCGCGGAGCCCCTAGCACAGTGCCATGTGTTAAATCCGTCCCTGGTTGTTGCATTACGTTTATAAAAAGGTTAGATGAGGGCCTTGGTTAGCAACTTTTAGAATAAAAAACCCTTAATTTCACTTGGGTTATACGATTAAAATGGTTGGCAAACATTACATTGTGGGGTCTCCGGCTCCCGGAATCAATATTATTGTTAGGGGGGCATTTAGATTGGGGACCATTTAAATATTATTGTTGGGTGCCCATTAATATTGGTTGGCAAAAATTAAATTGAGGGACCCGGGCCCCCTGGATCAATATTATTGTTGGGAGCCCATTTAAAATGGGGACTATTTAGATACTATTGTAGGGGGCCCATTTGAATTGGTTGGCAAAAACTAAATTGAGGGGCCCGGGCCCCCTGAAATAATATTATTGTAGGGGGCCCATTTAAACTGGGGACCATTTAGGTATTATTGTAGAAGGCCCATTTGAATTGGTGGGCAAAAATTAAATTGAATGGGCCCGCTGGATCAGTATTATTGTACGGGGCCCATTTGAGTTGGTTGGCCAAAATTAAATTGAGGAGGCCCCGGCCCCCTAGATCAATATTATTGTAGGGGGCCTATTTAAATAGTACTGTAGAGGCCATTTGTGTTGGTTGGCCAAAATTAAATTGAGGGGGTCCGGGCCCCCTGGATCAATATTATTGTTAATTACTGTTGTATGCAAAGATGCTAAAAGAAACTGAAGACACAATAGTCTTTTTCGTGACATTTTATCATTAGTAGTATTTCAATTGGGGGGGGACCCGGCCCCCCCCCCGGCTACGTCTATGTCCTAATTTCATCCCCAAAATTTTGGGTGTTACGCCTTTGCCAACAACTTTAAATCGGCTTTATTCGAAGATTTAAGCACTTCTAACAAAGGCTGCGTTTACATAGGGTTTTGCTCAAGGTTGCCAAACCTGTAGCGTTTACACATGACAAATAAGTCGTTTACCCATAGCGGTTTTGAAGACGAGGTACGAAATCTTGCGCATTGCGGGAACGATGGAACGTAGTGAAACCCAGTTTTCAAACCCGCTCGTCAAATCTGCCTTTTTCGAGGTTTTCAAACCTGAAACGCATCAAAAGAAGTGCGAAAGCAACGTCGCAGGCAAAACAAAAGCGCTCAATGCGCTGCAGCTGTATTTGTAGATGTTACCGCGTCAAACACCTTAATCCCCCAAAAAACAATAAAAATCATGTGATTGAGATTTCGTGTTATAGAGCGCTTACAAAATAAATTTGGTAATTCGAGGCGAGAAACCGATCCACGAAACCAACTTGAAAAAGAAAAGTACAAATCCTGGTTTCACGATGACAAAACTTGTTTACACATGGCTGAAGTTTCTTTCCTGATTCCAAAAACCGCTATGAGTATGCAAAGCCTAAATTAAACGAGGACTACAGGCAAAATCATTGGGAGAATCTGAAGTTAGGCCAATCGTATTAGACTAGATTGGCGT
Organism: Trididemnum nubilum; assembly: GCA_963965965.1. NCBI lineage: Eukaryota > Metazoa > Chordata > Ascidiacea > Aplousobranchia > Didemnidae > Trididemnum > Trididemnum nubilum. Next base: position 9,493,876 of record OZ014479.1, read on the forward strand.
TGACTCCATCCATTTTGACCCATCCGTTGCAGAAATATTCTACTTCAAACACGACGTTGGTGACTCTATGGGTTATAAATTTGAATAATTTTTTTTGGCAATTCTGTCGTTGATAAGCATTAGCGTTTTAGCGACGCCTTCCCAGTTCTAACCTAAAGCAACAACTAGGCTACAGTATTGGGTCGTTTCGCTACGTACTAATCAGTTTGGTCTTATCAGCACAACAGATCTGAGCTGGTAAAGAGTAGATTTTTCGGTAGCCTAACAAAATTCAAAAGTAAAAACCAAGCTGCCAGATACATTTCGGTCTAAATCCTAGCCTAGTCTAGCAATAAGGTTTTCATTACTAAGCTACACAGTACACACTCACATCTGGTCATCTACAAATCTACAATCATTAATCATTACTACAATCATCAATCATTATCTACAGATCTACAATCATTACTTAGCTACACAGTGCACACACTCACAGTACACACTCACATCATAGTCTAGCAATAAGGTTTTCATTACTAAGCTACACAGTACACACTCACATCTTATGATATGACTACCAATACTTGAGTAGGCCTATTGTATTTGCTTAGGGTATTTTGTGAACCTAGAATAAACTTTTCCATCTAAGTTGAAAACAATGGCCTACTAGCCTACTCTACTAGCCTTACTTTCGCTTGTTTATAGACGTTTGTTACCAAGGCTATTGTAGGCCTACAGTTTACTCGTTTTTCCAGCTCGGATGTATTCTGCTGTCAAGATCAAACATATTAGTGTCAGCGTAACGACCCAATGCAGCAGCCCAATGACATAATGAGTAACCTAATCGTTGCTTTAGGATAGTTCAAGTTTATTTATTTTTGCCACAAAATTCACATAAATATAAACAAACGATTAAAGTTAAAGAATTAATTTGGCAAGGGAGACTGCGAGTTGACCTCTCGGTCTTCAAAGTCTGCAGCCACCCCGATTACCAGACGAAATAATAAAAGTTAATCAAAAATATATCGTTGTCATGAAGCAAGTGACGAATTTTACCCAAATTGCAATTGGAATTGATTAGATAGAATTGGATAGGCAATTAGATAGAATTGGAAAGGCGTTGCTAAGACGCCAATGCTTATCAACGACAGGATTGCCAATAAAAATTATTCAAATTTATAACATTGAGGTCACCGAGGTCGTGTTTGAAGTAGAATATCTCTAGAATGGCTGGATAAAAAAGGATGGAGACAACGCTAATCTAATCACATGCAATTGGCCTAACTTTAGATACCCCTATTGATTTTGCCTTTAGTCCTCGTTCAAGTTTGAGTCAAATTTATTTACAAAAGAATCCACAACAATCTAAAGCTTAGATAGAATAAAAGAAGGGCATCAACTTTGAATTGTCGAAACCCTTTTACCAATTTTAAGTCTGTTTTGGCTTAGATTTAACTCTTTACATAATTTTGTAACGTAATGATTTTGATTTAAATATTTTATGATTTACGTCAAAACAAACACACTTTTGAACAAAACTAGCACGGCGTAAAAAACTTAAGCACAACATTTCAGTTGTCATCAAAAAAACGATGTTATCTTTGAAAAAAATTGGTCGAGATTACATTATATTGATGTCATTAAATCAAAGCTGTGGTGCTTTTTTGAAACACCATAATTGTTCAATGGTTATTTTAAACTTATTTTTACACGAGCCCATTGAGCAACGCATATTACACGGAGGGGTCAAAAAATTTCCCTTCTCTATCTAACTCCTAAACCAAAGCTATGGGAACAATAAGTTTGGCATTCGGGTTGGTGTTCACCAAAATTTGTTAGAAAACTAGTTTTGAGTTGATGACGCCATCATAGTGACGTTGCGGCCTTATTTTGAAAAAATAACCTCATTTTTTTGAATAGGCGGCTCCAACCTTGCACATAAGCATGCTTTTTAAAGCTATATCTTAATGCCCAAGTCAAAGTAGTCACTTCACAAAAACCTCTTATGGCGTCATTTAAGCTAAATATAGAGCAAAAGATGCTCAGTTTTTGGTGAGCAATTTTGGCAAACCTCAAAATGCAAACTCCCACCCGTGTAAAATAAGGGTTAATCAGATTGTGATCAAACATTGGTTTTGACAACATGAAATGAAGTTTTGTTTTGCTTTTAACGAGCAATTTATTATAGGAGTTGAGCATCGCGTTATGTGCATTGTGCAACGAAAAACGAAAACGGCTAGCAATCATTTATAACCTCTGAAAATTTTGACTAATTTTACCAATGCCTAGCAGCACTTTTGCAAGGGTTTAAAACGTTGTTCTTGGCTGTTACACCGGGATCTGTGGAGCAGAGATGGAAACCGGTCGGGTCGACCGGCACCGGTCGGGTCGAGATTCTTCGACCGGCCGGTCAAGCCGGTTGAAAAACCGGTCGAATTCTCCTTTCTGGCAACTAAAAGACATCTAAGCACCAACCGAAATATACTCATATATTTTATCATAAACAAAACTTTTTATAAAAAATCAGTATTAACAAACCACATTTTTCAAAAACACTTGTTGAAAAGTTTCAAGCTGTGACTAATATGCTGTGACCATTAAGACATGTACATCTACGGACGTATTAAGGGTGGGAGTATTGTGCCATGCCTCCCGACTTTGGGCCACGGCACAAAGCAAAAACGTGCAAAATATACGTTAAAATCGCGTAATCAGATTCTATTAAAGCATGCATGTGGAAGAGGCTTGCGCTACCTGGCATTTTAGCATCATTTTAATCAGCTTAAGGGTATAGGTGGCGCAGATTTCAGATTTTTTACTAGATGCCAAAATTTTGCCGCTTTAAAAAGATTGTTTCGACTTAAATTTACCACACTCTACTCTGGGCAAGAAAGACACAGCTCTTATTTTTTTACATCTAACTAACCATAACTTGTTCTGAAGTAGCAGTATTTCTACAAACTGCTGGGGCACATTATATTTCGAATGTTTTCTTGCCAATGTCATAACAGTTTAGTGTTTTCAATGAAAATTTTTAGTGAAAATGGACGCGTTGCGTTCATTCGGATAGTTATTCATACCGCCTTCGTACTACCAATGAGTTTATTTATTGGTTTGACGTTTCGCTTCCCAACCCGGAAAGCTTCTTCAGAACAATTTTTGGCAGTGCTGCCTTGGCAGTTACAAAAAGATAAATGAGAAAAAAATAACAGCAGAAGATAGGTAACAGTAAAAACATACGAACATCACAATCCTTGTACTATTATACCCAAAAACATTAAAATGATGGAGCAATAACGTTATATAATATTGAAAAATTTTGTCACAAACAGCGTGAAAAAAAATTAATAATGTTCGTAACAACTAGCTGCCTCACTAACAGTTTGAGAAAGTATGAAAAGGATCTATTGCAAAAAAATATGTACTGGAAAAGCTTTTTAGTTCCACAGAGATTTATATTAATTGTTCCGTCCATATATAAATCTCTGTGGAGCTAAAAACCTTTTCCAGTACATAATGTTTTGCAATAGAACCTTTTCATACTTTCTCAAACTGTTAGTGAAGCAGCCTATAGTTGTTATGAATATTATTAATTTTTTTCACGCTGTTAGTGACATAATTTTTCAACATTCCTTTTTTTTCACGCTGTTAGTGACATAATTTTCAATATCATATATTGTTATTGCTCCGTCATTTTAATATTTTTGGGTGCAATAGTACAAGTATTGTGATGTTCATAAGTTTTTACTGTTACCTATCTTTTGCTCAGGAGCGTATTTAGGGGGGGGCCATTGGGCCATGGCTTCCCCCCTTTGGGTCAAAAGTATAGTATAAATAGCATAAAATAGTATGCAAAATTGCGGCATGGCCTCTCCCTTTGTAACTTTGGCAGAGGGTTTGAGCACAAAAACGGTGGGCGAAGACTTTTTTTTGGCTTTCACGTAATTTTGGGCCAAAAACCGGACTAAATTTGAGTGGAGACCTTTTTCTTTTTTGACTGAAGACCTTTTTTTTTTTGGTATTCACTTAATTTTTGGCCAACCCCCCTTTTTTTTTGGCCTTCACCTAATTTTGGGCAGGAAAACGGACTTGATTTTGGGGTGGAAAATTTTCATTCTGTTCTTCATTATTCTCAAATTTTCTGCCCCCCCCCCTTTCGAAAATCCTGCGTACGCTACTGCTTTTGCTGTAATTTTTATTCTCATCTTTTTGTAACTGCAAAGGCAGCACTGCCGAAAAAAATTTTAGTGTTTGCTGCTCGGCAAATTGCAGATAATCTGTCACCAATAGCTAAAAAATTGTAATTTTATTTTTTGGCCTTTTGCAAAATATCATTAGAAAAAACGTCAATAATTTAGCTGTGCCCTCCAGTGCTTTTTATGCTTATTTTGTGCACGTTTTACGCTGCTCAAAACAGGTCATTCAAACCGAAACTTAACCAAAAAAGGTCTTAAAATTGAGTCATTTTTGCAAAACACGCAAAATTTTTTTTTGCTTTTTTTTTCTGAGACCCCCGTCCAAAGTCACAAATTTTAATACCTCACCCATGCCCCCCCCTTTTGAAAATTTTTCATTAGATACATTGAACAGTGAACAAAAACCATCTGTAAAAAAACCGGTCGACCGGGCCGGTCAGAAACCGGTTGACCGGCCGGTCGGTCAACCGGCCGGTCGACCGGCCGGTCAACCGGCGATGATTTTGAAATTTACCGGTCGGGTCGGGTCGAGAAAATCATGACCGGTTCCATCTCTGCTGTGGAGGCAGCCAACATTCATTTTTTTGTGAAATCAATTCTCATTAGTCTAAAGCAAGGGTGCACAGCCTACAGCCGTAAAAGAATTTTTTTGCGGCCGTAAAATTGTACTTCAAAACAAACGCTGTGGCGGCCGTGCATTGATTAAAATGTTTTGCTAAATAACTGTAAAGAAATAACTGTAAGAAACAGTTTTAATTTGCTAACTACACAGTTAAATAAGACAATAATATGCCAGTGCTGTTTATTTCCCAATGGGTAACTATTTACCGCTAACAGTTAGCCTAGCCGAGTCCTTTCCAGAAAGTTCCAATTCGATGGTTGCGTAACTTTTCAACGTCTCTGCTTTTCAGAGGTGGAGTCGATGACACAAGGCTCGAGGCCAAGGCCAAGGACACAAAAAAAATCCGAGGCCAAGGCCAAGGACAGCCTTTCCGAGGACTGACAATCTCGAGGCCAAGGACAGGAATGCTCGAGGCCAAGGACAGGAATGCTCGAGGCCGAGGCCAAGGCCAAGGACCAAGGACACAAGCGCAAGTGCTCTCCAAAAAAAAAAAGGTCACCACAAAAATTTTTCAGGCGATCTCCAAAAAAAAACAAAAAAAACAAAGGTCCTCACAAAAATTTTTCAAGCGATCTCCACGAAAACACATTTTCCAAAAAATCTTTCAAGCGCCCCACAAAATTTTAACATTCCAAAAATTAGTGCTGTCCTCGAGCCGAGGACAGGCCAATTTTCGAGGACTTGAGGCCTCGAGGCCAAGGCCAAGGACTTCAAAATGTGTCCTCGAGGACGTCCTCGAGGCCAAGGACGTCCTCGAGGACTCCACCTCTGCTGTTATTATAACTAGTTTATTTCCGAAATTCATCTTTGTTATTTAACATTTACGCTAGTTCAATGCCGAGTACAAAGTTCTGATTTGGACGTTACAATGATGTGATTTTTACGTACGAGTTGGTTTTTCTTAGATTATTCGGAATTGTTCCTCTTGTCTATAAATAACGTAAACATTTTTGACTTGATTGGGAAAAAAGTGAGAATAAGATTTGACGTGAAATTGCTGTTAAGTTGCATTAGAAGTGTTAGCCTATTGCTTCAATTAGGATTCAATTAATGCTAAGTTATGTAATAAAAATAAAACAACTAAACTCTAATTCTTGCGTTCATCCGGTGTAGTCATAGTCATAGCAAGCTTGATCTTAAAAGCTTTGTTTTTATTGACGTTTCGTTGGTCATGACAACCAACATCATCAGAATACGAGCAACGATAAAGAACTACGACTGAAGCTACGTAGCATCAATGTGAATCATAAGATTTTTATAGTTTTCAAAATCCGAAAGTTGATTATTACGTACCAACAAAAAAACAACTAATTTGTAGAAAAGCGTAGACTGTTAAAACTTTGGTCACAAAAAACTACAGTATAAACTAAAATGATATCAAAGCATCAGGACATTAAAGCAAAGAACGATAAACTATTGGAAAAGATTCACCGTCTGAACGATTAATTACTTTTGGCCTAGAAAGAATAAACCAAGATTCGGCGGTTAATCTTTTAGAAAAATTACTTTCAGTTTTTAAAATTCGTGAGTTGGCCCAATCAATTACGTGATCAAATAATATTACATGTTCACACAAGGCGGAATTTTCTGGTTTTTGTTGCTTAATGGATCTTTGGTGCTCTTTCAATCGGGAGTTTAGGTCTCGTTTGGTCTGGCCAACATAAACAAAGTCACAGTCTTTGCAAGGAACTTCATATACAACGCAGGTAATTTCATCAGTGGTGATAGGATCCTTAGGGGAAGGTAGATATTGGCCAATGGTCCGAATAGGTTTCATTGCAACTTTGACGCCAACTTCATTTAAAATTCTCCTAATCTTTTCTGTAGTTCCTTGAATGTATGGAAGTGATGTGAATTTGGTGAACATAGGTAATTCACGTTGTGATCTGGGTTTTGGGGGGTAAGTGTACTTACAGGGATAACCATTTGTTCTGAGGGTCTGGCGTACTTCCCTTCTAGCTATCTGTCGCTCGGTCTGGTCTGTAATGTGGGAGGATATCCTGTTGTACAGGCAATGGGTTATAGCCAACTTCTGGTGTTTTGGGTGGTGCGAAGTACAGGGAAGATAACGGTCGGTGTGGGTAGGTTTTTTATGAATTTGGGTGGAGATTGTTGCTAGATCGAAAAACAAGAACATCAAGAAAAGGTAGGGAAGATTCAAGTTCTACTTCTTTCGTGAACTGGATGTGCTTGCAAACTGAATTCAAGTGTTGATGAAAACTTTCCGTTTGTGATTTATCCAAGATACAGAAAGTATCGTCCACATATCTACACCAAAGAATAGGGGGAGTGGAAAAGGTTGAAATGGCCAATTGCTCAACGTGTTCCATAAAGATATTACTTAGCACAGGAGAAATGCACGAACCCATAGGAAAACCAAAAATTTGGCGGTAATTAGAGTGATCATAAGTAAAAATTGCAGCATTAAAACAAATCTCTAAGCCAACTTTTATGTCTGATATATCGAGAGAGGTACGGTCACGCAAAGTGTTGTCATTAGCCAGTAGCTGTAAAACGAGATCAAGAGCTTGGTCAGTAGGAACAGAGGTGAAGAGACTCACTACATCAAAAGACACAAAAATGTCATTAGGGCCTACACATTGGCTACGAATTAAATTTGCAAATTCATTACAATTTTTTACACTGTACGAATTTCTCAAAAGAGGCGAAACAATTTTGCACAAAAATTTGGAAAGATTATAAGTAGGCAAATTCATAAACGACACAATGGGTCTAAGTGGCAAATTAGCTTTATGTATTTTGGGCGAACCGTAAAATCTAGGCATTACACCTTTATTACTTCGAAGATCAAAATAATCCGATTGACTAATTTTATCATTTTTACGCAGTTGCCACACGAATTTATTGACCCTCTGCACCACCGCGTTCAAAGGATTGGTTTTATCTGGTAGCTGCTTGTAGACAGAATCATTTGTTAAAAGCTCTTTAACTTTAAAGTCGTAAGCTGAACTGTCCATTACAACAGTAGAGTTTCCTTTATCTGCTTTCAAAATTTTAATCGTAGTATCCGATTTTAGTTGTTGAAGAGCGATTTCTTCATCTTTGGTTAGATTGCTTTGGGAGGTTTGACCGATCCTCGACTTGACGTAACTTTACGGAAATTTTAAAATCGACCAAACCTCCCAAAGCAATCTAACCAAAGATGAAGAAATCGCTCTTCAACAACTAAAATCGGATACTACGATTAAAATTTTGAAAGCAGATAAAGGAAACTCTACTGTTGTAATGGACAGTTCAGCTTACGACTTTAAAGTTAAAGAGCTTTTAACAAATGATTCTGTCTACAAGCAGCTACCAGATAAAACCAATCCTTTGAACGCGGTGGTGCAGAGGGTCAATAAATTCGTGTGGCAACTGCGTAAAAATGATAAAATTAGTCAATCGGATTATTTTGATCTTCGAAGTAATAAAGGTGTAATGCCTAGATTTTACGGTTCGCCCAAAATACATAAAGCTAATTTGCCACTTAGACCCATTGTGTCGTTTATGAATTTGCCTACTTATAATCTTTCCAAATTTTTGTGCAAAATTGTTTCGCCTCTTTTGAGAAATTCGTACAGTGTAAAAAATTGTAATGAATTTGCAAATTTAATTCGTAGCCAATGTGTAGGCCCTAATGACATTTTTGTGTCTTTTGATGTAGTGAGGTCTCTTCACCTCTGTTCCTACTGACCAAGCTCTTGATCTCGTTTTACAGCTACTGGCTAATGACAACACTTTGCGTGACCGTAACCTCTCTCGATATATCAGACATAAAAGTTGGCTTAGAGATTTGTTTTAATGCTGCAATTTTTACTTATGATCACTCTAATTACCGCCAAATTTTTGGTTTTCTATGGGTTCGTGCATTTCTCCTGTGCTAAGTAATATCTTTATGGAACACGTTGAGCAATTGGCCATTTCAACCTTTTTCCACTCCCCTATTCTTTGGTGTAGATATGTGGACGATACTTTCTGTATCTTGGATAAATCACAAAACGGAAAGTTTTCATCAACACTTGAATTCAGTTTGCAAGCACATCCAGTTCACGAAAGAAGTAGAACTTGAATCTTCCCTACCTTTTCTTGATGTTCTTGTTTTTCGATCTAGCAACAATCTCCACCCAAATTCATAAAAAACCTACCCACACCGACCGTTATCTTCCCCTGTACTTCGCACCACCCAAAACACCAGAAGTTGGCTATAACCCATTGCCTGTACAACAGGATATCCTCCCACATTACAGACCAGACCGAGCGACAGATAGCTAGAAGGGAAGTACGCCAGGACCCTCAGAACAAATGGTTATCCCTGTAAGTACACTTACCCCCCAAAACCCAGATCACAACGTGAATTACCTATGTTCACCAAATTCACATCACTTCCATACATTCATGGAACTACAGAAAAGATTAGGAGAATTTTAAATGAAGTTGGCGTCAAAGTTGCAATGAAACCTATTCGGACCATTGGCCAATATCTACCTTCCCCTAAGGATCCTATCACCACTGATGAAATTACCTGCGTTGTATATAAGTTCCTTGCAAAGACTGTGACTTTGTTATGTTGGCCAGACCAAACGAGACCTAAACTCCCGATTGAAAGAGCACCAAAGATCCATTAAGCCACAAAAAACCAGAAAATTCCGCCTTGTTGAACTGTATATTATTTGATCACGTAATTGATTGGGCCAACTCACGAATGTTAAAAACTGAAAGTAATTTTTCTAAAAGATTAACCGCCGGAATCTTGGTTTATTCTTTCTAGGCCAAAAGTAATTAATCGTTCAGACGGTGAATCTTTTCCAATAGTTTATCGTTTCTTTGCTTTAATGTCCTGATGCTTTGATATCATTTTAGTTTATACTGTAGTTTTTTTGTGACCAAAGTTTTAAACAGTCTACGCTTTTCTACAAATTAGTTTTTTTTTTGTTGGTACGTAATAATCAACTTCGGATTTTTGAAAACTATAAAAATCTTATGATTCACATTGATGCTACGTAAGCTCATGTCGTAGTTCTTTATCGTTGCTCGTATTCTGATGATGTTGGGTTGTCATGACCCAAACGAACCGTCAATAAAAACAAAGCTTTTAAGATCAAGCTTGCTATGACTATGACTTCACCGGGATGAACGCAAGAATTAGAGTTATTTTACTTATGCCCTGGTGAACATCAAACCTTTAGGCCTAGGTAGGCCTGTACGCTAAGTTTGCAATTTTTTTATAACAATCTTACTGTAATTTAAGTTTATAATTCTGAGAAATAGTATATTGAAGGTAACGCGTCTTGAACTCTGCTGTTTAGCTAGTCAGCAATCAATGCAATATACTTAGTTTTACCCTGTCCCTGTCTGGTTTCGGGTATCAAAATAACAGCAATAAAAATATATATACAGTATTTAGCAAATTTTTGGCATAGATTTTTGAAATTAAATTCTAGCATATTTCATTTGGATCTAGTATTTGTAGCATAAACTTTTACCTTTTTTTTTTTGGATCAAGCATTTTTGTAATTTATGATTGAATAAATTCTCCAAACTACAAAATTTCACTTTTTCTAATGTTTAGTAATGTATGGTTAAATTTGTAAGCTTGTGAAACGTAAATTTGTAAAAAATTACTATAATTATTGAGGGCCGTTGGTGTATTTACAGGATGTATTGCGTCCTGCAGTAGTAAAAAAGTTTCTGCCACCCCTA